>NW_019168159.1:19275123-19875123 GCF_002303985.1 Durio zibethinus
ACTTAATTTATATAATTATGCTTTTAATTTATGGATTAATATGAAATTTTGTTTTAAATTTTTATTTGATTGCTTTTAATAGAGAAGTTTTCGACTTAATTTAGAATTTTAATTAATTTTTTTCTAGGAAAGACCAAACTTTCTGATGCAAATCACTCTAAATCTTTTGGTACTAAAATCACTCTAATTCTAAATATGTTAAAAGAGTATAAGAATAAAAAATGATAATGGTACAAGACGAATTCCATAAGAAAACGAATATGATAAAGAGCACTGAAAATTAATTGAACAAAGAAATACAACAAAACACATCCTATGAAAGTGAGCAGTTACACAAAGGATATTGTGGTCATTTTCCCTGTTGTCAGGAATTTTACAAAAGAAAATCCCCCAATTTAGCCCATGAAGGAAACTTGGATTTTCTTGGGGAGGCAAGTCCCCATGTACCCATTTTCTATTGCCTTTTCACGTATACCCCCATAACTTAATCTAATTTCATCTATACCCTCTTTCCCGCCAATTTTAGCTGTTTGCAATCCTGTCTGAAAAATGTCTTTTAGCCACTTCTCAAAAACGCTGTTGATAAAATAACTTGAACCAAATAAAATCCCCTCCAACACCCTCTCTTCAACACTAAACCTAATGACATTTTCACCCCCAAAAGTTTCCTCCAGGGATCCCTTCATCTTGGACATGAAGAACTCTTTCATTTCCATGTCCTCTGCTGCATTTTGGTTGAAAATGTAGCGGTTCTGGATCAATTCGAGGAAGCCATTTTGGATATGCGGATCAGCTATGGTCTCCCTAGTTAAATCACTTGAAATGGGACTAAACTCTCCAGTTTTTTCCCCATTTTCATCATCCTCATCAACTTTCATGTTCAGATCAAGAGTGTTGAAACTTGACTGCCTTGATAAATCTTTCTTGAGGGTTCCATTCTCAGCAGCAATGGAAGATGCATCTTCCTGATCGATTCTTGGCGTTTTGATCTTGTTTGAAACACCCCACTCGACTTTTCTCTTGTTATCAAAGTTTTGTGTCCCAAAACTGCTAATTTTTTCATTGACATTCAGCTTCATCTCGATCACAGAATCCTGATTCTTTTTCCCATCTTCATAGCTCGAGGAAATGGACTTGGTTAAAATGAATATTGCTTGGCTAATACCTCCCTCCGTTTCTCTTGATTCTCCAAATGCTTCCGTTTCAAATTCATCACCTAGGAGTTTTAGGAACTGGGTATCTGCCAAATCAACATTTTCCACCAAGACTACAAGCCTTTCATTTTTCCTAAATGCTCTTACGAGTCTTCCATAACATGAGGTTGCCTCCTCGTTTCTCATGTTCATGTGCAAGAGCAAATCAGCTGACCCCAAAACAGATTCTGCGACTGCACGTGCCAATCTCCTTTTTCCAATTACATCATTCCCCTGAATCAGTAACCAAGTTTCTTTTTTGGTGGACTTGGAATCCATCAGGGCCTCAGTTATTGAAGGAATAATCTCAGATTGCCAAGGCACATTGGCTTGCAACTGCTTGCACAATTCACTTGTCTCTTTCACTGGTTTCCCTGAATTTGAAAAATGAGAATTACCAAGAGCAAGGGTGATCTTTACCTCTTTATCCTCACTGTTCTTAAGTGAGTCCAAGTTTGGTTCTCCTGATTGGTGCTTGTGAGCTCCATTACCTAAGTTGAACTCAATGGTACATGAGTTTTGCCGTCTGAATTTAGCCACCGAATTGGGGCTGTGCTTCAGCTTCGAACCAGAATCAGTGAAAGAGATTGAAGTCGAATCTGGGAAGATGCTGATTTGACAAGGCCACACAGGGTATGATGATGCATAATGAGGATAGCCTTTTCCGCTCAAGCTTTGGTTGTTATTCATTGTGGATCTCAAATGGATCTGATTATGCCTACCTTGGTGTAAACTGTGGCACAGTCTGTTCCACTTTCTCCTCAGTTCAAACATTTCATCCTGCAGATTAAATAAACGTCTGATAATTCAAGAGAAAAAACAAACTAAATAAAGGAATAACATTGTTTCAAAATCGTTTAAAAAATCGGTTTATCTTAAATTTTGGTACCTTTTGGCTGGCGTTGTTACTACCAAGAGGTTGCAACCATGGTAGCAAGTGCTTTTGCTGGCCGGAAGTAAACGACTGTATATCTTTCTCATAATTTGAAGTGCATTCGGCACAGCAACTGAGCTTATCATGCTCTTCCTCGTTAGCAAATGGCTTCATTTCCAGCCCTTGAGATCGGTTCTGACCGCAGGTCATCCTTGAATCATTGACACTGCATAACCACAATATCAAAATTATATCTTCTGTAATTTTTATACTAAGATTATCTAAACTGAATTGGTAACAGAAATATGTTTCAATTAAAATTTTTATATTTTCTCTGCTTAAAAAAATAAGTTTGTCTAAGTAGCTAGTGGCAAGCTAAATAGCAAAATTGCTGGGAGAATTCTTGGGTTGGAATCCTTCTTATCAAGACAATTACCGCCAATTTTCAGGCCAAAAAAAATTAATTAACGCCAATTTAGGGGAAAATAATGTTGTACTATAGAGGGCCGAGAAATAGGGATGGAAAAGAAAGAAATAGTAGCCAATAAAAAGCCAAAGATCAAAACGTCCAAAAAAAGGGATTTTGTAATATATGGAGGCAGCCGATAATGTAATAATATAATAAATTTTAATAAAGTTTTAAAAACAAAAAGGTATAGTATTGATGAAGCTGCAACTCAAGGAAAAGCCGTTTATGTCTTTTATCTCTTTAAAATTCCTTCAAAACAAAAGAAAAAGACAAAATCCACCACATCGAAACATGGGAAAGAAGCGCGAGAGCGAGGAACAAAACAAAAAGAAACAAAAAAACAAAAGCAACCTTGAAAACTTTTTCATTTTCCTTTTGCTTTCGGTTTTCTGCTAATAGAAGTCTGCAATTATGCAGCGGCTACATCCCGACAAAGCATGGTAAAAATACAAGGAAAGTGATTCATATACGTCATACCAACCATACTTTTGCAGAATGATTTTGGCCTCATTCAGACAATACGGACTGAGAGGTTGAAGATAAAACTAGTACAACAACAAAAGCTTCAAGCAATATTAACCACATTAATGGACGATTCATGTACATAATGAATTAATGATACTAATATAAAGGTTTAAGATGAAGGAAAAGAGCAAACCTGGAAGCATGGAGGCTCAAACCAAGTCCTCCTGATGGAACAGAAACAGCTTGAAGTGCCCATTGAGCCTCAAGAGGAGGTTGCCTCATTTGGCACCTCAGGTATGTTTGGTAACTTGCAGTGGCCACCAACCACACCTTTGCGGTTGAGAAGTTATAGTCAGAGAGCAACCTTCCTATTTCAGTTACAAGATGATCAGCTGCACTATAACCTGGGATTTCTCCATTGACATTTTCTTCAGCAGTCCATCTTAAGTCTCCCGTATAGATAATGGCACCCTCTCCCCCAGATGCTATAGAATCCACTCTCCCTTTCAGGTCTGTGAGATGCTTTTCAACATCCTCTTTTTTCATGAATCTCAAAGAAACAGGCGCAAAATAAAATTTGACGAAATGTACGTGTTTCATTTCCTCTGGAACATCTCCTCTTTCTATCCTGGCCGTAAGCTCTGAAACAAGGCCTTCAGTTGTGGACACACAGTCACCAACTATCACAGTATTCTTTCTTTTTTTCCTCAGAAAAACCTCAAAAACCAACTTGATATCTTCCTTCACAGATGCTGAATCTGTAATATAGTTGCTTGGAACTTTCTTTTGAGGCGAAAAGAAAAATGGGTTTTGCTCAGAAGAGTAGGTCAAGAAATGGGTTTGGCGCCAGAAAGTGCTAGGGTTGACGATTTCTCTCTGAGTGTCAGAAGGAGAAGGAGAACAAGGTGACGAAAAGACCCCACCCGACGTGCTATAACACTGAAAGACAGATGAAGAGGAGGAGTCTTCTATGTTGTTCTTGACAGCAGTGCTGGAGAAACCAGCCTCTCTCATAACCCTACTAACGCTAGGGTCGTCTAGTATGGATATGATAAGCTGTTCTAGCTCTACCTTTATAGTGAGGAGAGGCTGTTGTTGCTGTTGCTCAATGCAACCCCTTCTCTGGTGGGCTTGTGCTCTTTTAAGTGCTGCGATTAGAGCGTTCGAAAGAGACGGTTGGCCATGAAGGAGAGGACCTGGAGTTGTCGGTAGTCTGTTGAGAGCCACATTGAAGCAAAGTTCAAGAGCTCTACACTGAAGAGGATGAGAAGTCTGGTGAGGCTGAGACTTTAGACAAGCCCTTCTCAAAAGACTAGCCCTTGAGCTTAGCAAAGTGGCAGCCACGTGGAGGGGAGTGACCTGAGCATGGCCTCTCCTCCTTGCCAAGCTGAGAGAGTGCTTCAATACTGAAGCAGCCTCTGCTGTGAGGGTCTGCTGAACCGTACAGGCTCCTGAGCGCATCACTTGGCCAAAACCCACCCCCCACACCACCCCCTTTGTGAAAACTTCTTTTCTTATGGGACCAAAATTCTTCTTCTCTACTTTCTTTTCTTATTCTTATCTCTCTAACCTTAACTCCACCCCGCCCCTTTGTTTCTCTTTGTAACGTAAAAGCTTTGAGAAAATAAAGCTGTTAGGCTTCCTCTCTCGTGCTCAAAAGAAAACAGCTAGTGTGAGCTTAGATGACTTGAAATGAAATCACACCACCTCAAAGGGAAATAGCTAAATTGTGAGATTTTTGAAAGAAAAGCTTAGTAGAGTTTTTGAAAACACACAACAGACCAAACCTCCTTCTTTATACTTCCTTGTCATTCATCTTCTTTTCCTTTTTATTATATTTATATTTTTTTTCTCCTTTTGAATGTGGACAGCTTTTTTAGCTTTTCATTTCCACTTCCTTTGCTTTCTCTCTCTCTCTTCAGTTACAGTTACACTGCACCATCGTTTATATTTAATTAATTACTAAAGAATGATTTTGTTATAAAACAAAAAGTGATCTTTTAATATAATAATAAGAATATTAAGTTGTTGGGACTTGAAAATATCTATGTATATGGAGTAGTAAAATTTCCATGGCATGATGCGGTTATCCGATAATTTTTCCCCCAAGGTGATGAAAAGCTGCAAAAAAAGATCTCAATCTAAACCATATGTTCCCTTTTTGTTCAATGTGTTGCACTTGTATTTAATATTCTACAACTACCATATATATGTATATATATATATAACAGCCATACCACAGTATAATAGGACTAGCATAACATGGTTTCCTTTATATTTACTATAAAATTTTCATTTGTTTTTGTATACATAAAAATAAATAAAGGACAAAAACCAACAAAAACAAGAAAGGAAGAGAGAGATGTATAGAGAAGAAAGGGTCCCCCAAACCCCAAGAGAGGAGACCCACATTTCAAATTTAACAGAGGCTGATAGAAGGTCCCCTCCTTTTTCCACATCACCCTTTGAATGCACAGACAAAGCCAGCAGAAATTCAAAAAAAGTAATAAAGAGAAAAGGTAGAAAGAAGGCAGATGAGACCATATATAGTGTGATTAGGAGATGAAAATTAAGGAAAGTTGTAATTTTCCTTTTTTTTTTTTCTTTTTCATATCATATTTATCATTTGTTGTAGTAATGTACAATATTATAAAGAAATGAAATGTACATTCTTTTCATTCATTAATGTGTTAATTATCTGGGCTGAGTGACAGTGAGAGAGAGGACATAAAGGGGGAAAGGGGTGTTCAACTTCACGCCAATCCTCGTCGAGAGACAGCATTTTATTCTCCAAGTACCCAAAAAGCAACCCTCTGTCTGCTATCCTGCATTGCATTATTGGCTCTTTTTCAGCTCTCTGCAAAACTTCATATGGCTTTTGTCTTATAATCCCATCCATTTCCAAAAGACAGTTTTTGGTACCCCAAATAAAGAACGTAAAACAGAAATCAATTGTGTTAAGTTGACAACAATGTTTATGCTTCATATTTTGTTTAGATAATATCAAAATATATGTTAATTATATATGCAACACTCCTCCTCATATCATAATATATCATGTTCTGGTTATAATTTTTTATATGCATCCATCTTTGCACTTGAGAGATAGAGATAGAGAGAGAGTTTGATTTTTAAATATTTCTCCTCTTATTTCTTCTTCACTCAAAAATTATACAACAAGATTTTGATTTGCGTTTATCATTTCTTTCCCATTTGCAGAGCTCTAATTATTTCTTTCTTAGTGACAAAAGGTTCTCTTCGTACAATGTCGACCTTACACTGAAGTGCTGCAATTATTTTACCTCCCCTTTGGGGTAAAATTTTCTGCTACAAACCTGGGAAGGAAAAGGGAGATATCATATTTTATATACATATATACAGAGCGGGATCAATTTATATAGAAAGTTTTATATTTTTCTAACAATTGACTGTAATAGATGCAAAGGATGAGATTAATCCTTTTTTTTTTTTTCATTAGACTCTCTTGTCCTTTTAATCTATTAAAATTAATAATTAAAAATTTTTTTTTTTTTAATTTTACACTAATACAAATTAATTCCACTGACATATACATATATATATATATAAGCGCGTTGATGCATTTTTTAAAATTTTTATTTAGAGAAAAATATTTTATAAAAAATATATATGAGTTAATATATATTTGTTATATGATATATGCGTTAAATCCTATATAAATATTATACATTATCAATCAATCGTAAAATAACATAAGTAAATAAAAAAGTAGTCAAATTTCTAAAAATAATGATAATTGTGGCTGTCATGCAACTTATTAAAATTTATTTTTAAAGATTTGATTATTGTTAATTTTGTTCATTAACAAAGTGTTATTATATAATTGATTGATTATATATAATACTAATATAATATATATTTATTCGAATTTGTGATCAATAAAAAGGACTATCTAATTATTTTGTCTGTCATATTTGTTTTGTGACCACGGCCTTTTTACGTTAAAGTGATATACCCAAGGAAATTACACTGTCCAAATAATTTACAATGACTTATGGTCATGAATCATGATGAATGCTCCTTTTTTTTTTAATTTTAAACAAATGATCATGAATATTTTACATGAAATTAAATCAAATCGAATAATTTAAAATTTGATATAATAATATAATATAAAAATATAAATATGATACGATTTAAAATTTTAACAAAAATTATATATAAATTTAACAAAAAATTTATATTTTTTGTATTTTCACATCGATACGATTTATGATAATTTTCATATAAAATATAATAAAAATATATAAATTATTAATATTTTATATGATATTAATATACGAATTATTAATGTTTTATACAATATAAATATGAAAATTATGAAGTCTAAATGAATAAATAATTTTTTTTTTTTTTTTTTTTAAAAGCGAGAGAGATGTTATGTTGAGATTGGACATTATCCGCACCATTTTCAAATGATAAGGGGACAAGCGTCACATAGACATCAGTTCACAAAGATTATTTGCAAATGCTGGGACTCTTTTTAATCATTGTAAATAAAATCATTGCATGCAAACTTTATAACTTTGCTTTGAGCCTCTAAATTCTAACTTTATATGTAGAACCAAAAAGAAAATATAAAAACTGAATGCCTAAAACAAAATTAAAAAAAGAAAAAAAGATAATATATAGGAACAAATGAAGAGGGTTTGATATTGGAAAAACAATGCGTGCCTTCCAAGAATCGCATCTAAACAGGAGGTTAAAGGTAGATTTAAAGGACTATTTTCCCTAATTTTATTCCATTAAAAGGAGCCAAAAGAAAACTCAAAGGTAGCCTAGCTACTACCAATGGATGAGTTCTTCACTTGACAGTATTTGGAAAGCATGTTGAATGCTGTCAAAATTTCTTTTACTATCAATTATTGTAGATCACTTTTAAAAGTTATAAATGATTTTTTTTTGGACACCACTGTAATTTGTTTCCTTCGTTCTTTATTCCTATCTATAATTTCCTTTTACTAGGAGTTAATTAAGTTCCTCCACATTTTATCTCGCAGTAATACTTCTTAACCAAACATAAATGAAGGAATCGGCCAAAAGAAATTAAAGGATGGAATTTAAGAATAATCATGTAGTCAGTTAGTAAAATAGAGAACTTTTAATTCTAATAATTAGGGATTAAATTTTGATAATCTCAAATACAAAATAAGATGTAATCTAATTTTTTAATTAAAGGGAATCATGTGAATTTTTTTCTTTATCTTTCTTAGATATAATTTATTTGAAAAGTTTTTATTTATATTGTTAAATGCCACATTTTTTTGGTGAATTAGGGCAACAATTTGTAACACCTTACAAGTTACAACAATTTATATCCTCTTAAAAAAACACTTTTTTTCTAGGTCTTATACTGCAATAGATGTTGCAAACTACTACATTTTACATCATGTGGGTTGATTTTGTTATGAAATATTTTTTACAGCAAAATTATTTGTAAGACCTCACAATTTTTTATGAGTTATATATATAAGTGGAAATAACAATTACAATCAAGTAACTTTCTATAAATAATATCATATATATCCATAAAATAAATAAACCAAATTAACAAAACCAATCATTTAAAAGTTGGACTAAATTTACATACAACGGGATTTGAAGCTGAAAATTAAAAAATTTAGGGCTCATTAATTATTAGGGGTATATATGGAACTTGAGTAGTAGGGTCACTTGACCCAATGAAATTTCAAATTCCTCGAAAATGTATATTCATTTAGGATAAATTTTAAATTGACTTTATTGAGAAATAAAATTAAGGATAGATTTAATAATATCGATATGAAATTCAGAGGTCAACACCTAATCAGTGAAAAATAAAGATAGTTATATGGCTTTTGTTTGGAGAAGATAGTGAATATAAAGAAAGAATTATTTGTTCGTTATTTTTTTACTAAAATTAGTCTTGATTTTGCTAGTCATTAGAAGTGTATATAAGTAGGAATCAGACTGAATCAGGCTTGATTAACATCTCAAAAACTTTGCCAAGACAATATTTAAATATATAGAAAACAATATTTAAATACTAACATTTTAATATTTTTTAAATATATAAGAAACAAATTTTTATTAATAAAATAACCTCCTGAAATGAGCAAAATATTGTATAATCGAATGAGAGATAATATAATAAATGATTATTTGATTATATTTATATATATATGTATGTATGTATGTATATATGTATGTATTAAAAGAGACATCCGATAATGTTGATAGTGAAGCATTTATTCAACAATTTCAAAACATGAAAACTCATTGTAGTAATTGTAAAAGAATATCTTTAGTTTATATCGAATAATTTCTTTTTATAATTTGAATGACATTGTTATTATTTAAAGATTATATAAAGAAAATTGTCTTTAGATTTTTGTGTTGTGAAAGATAAAATTACTCCTTTTGTCCCATTTTGTACTTACATTTTATAGTAAAGTTTTATATAATTAATTAAGGCTTCATGTTTTCTAATATCAAAGGAAAAAATATTATGAAAAATAAATTTGAAATGTGCAAGCAAATAAAAGCTCAGTTAATTCATGAAACTATTTATGATATTTAATAAATCCAAAATTTAAATATTAATATTTATAATTGCTTCTCTTATTCTCAAATTGGGACTTTCATTGTAAAAAAAAAAAAAGAATTAGTTGTTTGAATAAAAAAAAAGAAAAATACATAATTTTGACACATAAATAATGAACAAAAAGAAGTATTATATCAATTTATCGATGCAATTGAAAAGTTTGACTTGCCATTGTTCGATCTGCTAAACATATTACTGTTAATGTCACGTTTCTCATAGTGAGGTAGGGCAAGCAGCTTGGAATCATCTAAAGTGGATAGCTTGAACAAAGCTTTTGGGTCAAAAAAGGAAGCAGGTAAGATAGTCTAACAGGATCCAAGTAATTGGTTATACTTTTGTGCCTAGTTAAGCAAACGAGAAGAACACTTTAATGGTCAAAGTCATAAATATCGTCTAGCTTAACTGCTTAACGTAATGTAATTAATTTCATCCGTAAAAAGTAATTACTTAACATATAAAGCAGCCAAAAATTATGACAAATATGCTTTTAATTACTGATTTTATGATTTTATTTATTTGAAGTTAATTCGGAGTTAACTAAGTTAATATATATAATTATTTTTAAAAAATAATATTTAATAAATTTAAAATTCAAATTTTTACTACTATAATATTTTTTTATATAAAAAAAAAAAAAGCAAGCAAGACAGTGATTAACGAAATGAGTGGACAGCCTTTTGTTTTAAAGAGATAGAGCAGAGCAATCGACTACATAGTTAAAGAGAGAGAGAGCGATTGGGAATTGTTTGAGGTGGGTAGATAGCATCATTGGAACATAATATATATATATTTCAAGGATTTAAAGGTGACATGATGAGGCAGTGAATTGGATTTCTCTGCTTGGAAGAAAAGTATCCCTTTTTGAATTAATTGAGATTGAGATGAGTGTGGTGGGTTTTCTTTGTGAAATGAATGTGACATCTTTCGGAGTCGAATGATGAGGTTTACATCTTACTTAACATATTTTCAATAAAGCAGGGAAAATCATAAACTATAATTTTGCATTAAATGGGACATTGAGGCCCCACTTGCCAAAAAGTCGAATAAGGCGAATATGATTTTTAATTATTCAATTATTTAAAAAATAATTAATAAGGAAAGAAATAGATTGAATGAACATTGCAAAAATCATGCATATTAATTATAATGTTTACATTTGATATACTTTTATCGTATAAATTATTTAAACTATCAATTAATCAAATATTGTCATTTCATTAAAAAAAATTTATAAATTTACAAATATTTCAAAATAAATATACAATTACATATAATTGTTAAATATTTAATTAAAAAAATATTTTTTTCTATTTATTTTTATTCTCTCTCAAGTTAGATTAAAAAAATCTATGATTAAATTTTTTTTAAAAAAATCAACCACTTGCAATCAAAAAGAAAAAAAATTACTCATTTCTTTTTAAAATGTGTCCATGGATCAAATCAGATCGAATTAAGTTCAGTTGATACTTTCAAAGTCCTACTCATGGTTTTGACTTGCGAATTTAGGTATACTCGACCTGCAAACTAATCAAAATAATATTAAAATAATATTTTTATATTTTTATATAAAAATATTTTTAAATAAAAATATTTTTTAATAAAAAATAATTTGAACCGAGTCATACTCAAACTTGAAAATCTTTATTCAAGTCTCAGGCCATGAGCCTGGGTAAGTAGCCCAACCTATATATGAGTCTATGATAGCACTAAAATATATAGAAATTTACAAGTTCAATTTAACTAAAAATTTTTGAACCTATGCAAGATGATATTCAACCATGCAAGAACCCATTTAGCTGAATCCATTTGGTATATGGTTTCTTAAATTTTACTTGAAGTAGGAATCCTAATGGCACTTAACTCTTACATATGTTCGATTTTCCCACATCTAGGAGAACTTCTACATGCATGTGATATTTGAAGACTTTTGTTCAGGAAAGGACTCTTAAATGCATTCAATTATGAGAGTTTTGATTGCACAATGTCTTTTTGATCACCATTGAAAAGTTATATTAAAACAAAGACTCTTTTGATTTTTGTTCTTAAGAATTTAAATGTGAAGCAAACACATGGTCTTGATAAATCATGTTTAACTGAAACTCTTTGAAAGAATGCAAGATCAATCATGTTACACAAATGAACATCCAAGATTGAATGCAAGAAACATATTTAGCCGAAGCATTCCAAGAAGCAAAAAACCATGTTTGGCCAAACACTATTGGATCAAGATAACTTCTATCTTTTAGAGTTTAGATAAAATGCTACTTATTCTTTATCCATACCCCATAGTATAAATAGGGAAGCTCTCTCTTGTATTCCACATCTCACTCCACATCATTCTTTTTCTTTCTTTTCTTTAGTTTCTTTGTTTTCTTTTTTATTAGGATAAGGTGACAGATTAGCCATTACCAAACTTTTGCTTTCTAAATTCTTTCTTTATTTCAATACAAGTAATTTTTATTTTAAAGCTTTCTTGTTTTCAACTTACAAGTTTTTTAAAGCTTTCTTACTTTCAGTTTTCATAATCTTGTTCTAAGTTTTGATTATTCAAATTTTGAGCAATCTTTTTTTAGTATAGTGTTTGGCAACCTCATTCTTTTATGCAAGCTTTTGGTTTATGCAAGATTTATTCAATAATTTTTTCTTTTATGTTTTTACAGGTTTCGACAATCAGAAATCTTTCTTTCTTTCAAGTTTCAATCTTGGATTCTTTAGATCTAGTTTTCAACCTTAATCCAAGATTTTAATGACTTGACCTATATTATTGTTCTTTATATATTCCTGATTTATTATTATTGCAATCAACTTAATCTTTCATTAGTTTAGATATAAAAGCTTATGGTAGTTGTCATCTTTGGTACTTCAATCCGTCTAACAATTCAATTCTATAATCCTTGTGCAAAGATACTTTATTACTTGATTATGATCTATGCACTTGTAGGCATTTTGAAAAGAAGCAATCAAGTTTTTGACATCATTTCCATGGATTATAGTAGTGTTCAATTCAATATTAATAAAGAATTTTTACTCCTTTGCAATCTAAACATTTACTTTTATTTGTTTTAAACTATTTCGATCTTTTTCTTATTTGTATGCATAGGTCTAGAAGTGTTGACATAACTCCATTTGACAACGAAATTGAAAAAACTTTCAGACAATTGAGAAGAGAGTAAACAACACCACCAACTCCAACTCTAATGGTGAATACAAATAATAAAGGTCATAGAACGTTAAAGAATTATACTGTCCCTGATGCTAATGGTTTTCAACCATCCATAAGAAGGCTAGCCATACAAGCAAACACCTGCAAAATTAAGCCTTCTATTATTCAAATAGTCCAAACTTTTATATTGTTTAGAGGGATACCAAGTGATGATCCAAATCTCCACTTATCTAGTTTTCTTGAATTATGTGATAATTTTAAATATAATGGTGTTTCAAATGATGCTATTAGACTAAAACTTTTTTTATTTTCTCTTAGGGACAAGGTAAAGAGTTGGTTATCTTCTTGACCATTTGGATCAATCACAACTTGGGATGATTTGGTGTAAAAGTTTCTTGCTAAGTTCTTTTCACCTACCAAGACTACCAAGCTAAGGAACGAAATAACTACTTTTACGTAATTTTATAGTGAAAAGCTTTATGACACATAAGAGAGATTCAAGGATTTATTACATAAGTGTCTTTATCATGGTCACCCTCAATGGTTGCAAATTTAAATTTTTTATAATGGTTTCACACCATCCATGAGAACTACATTAAATTCTGCTATTGAATGAGCCTTTATGAGCAAAACTACTAAGGAAGTGCATGAACTAATCAAAAAAATGGCAGCCAACAACTACCAATGGGGCATGAAATGTAAGGTACATAAGAAAACTACTAATGTGTATGAACTTGATGCTTTTACTTTCATTAATTCACAACTAGCCAATTTAACTAAAAAAGATTAAAGCCTTACGATCCCCATCCTAAACCAACCTTGTTCATACTATGCAAAACCTTTTGTGATTATGTGAAATTTGTGATTGACCTCATGCTAGTGAAAAGTGTCAATTTATGATAAAAACAATCCAATATGCACAACTGTCCAAAGTTGCTTACAACTCCTATAGCAATACCTATTACCCAGATTGGAGAAACCACTATAACTTTTCTTGGAACCAGCTTAACCATCAAGCAACCAACCAAAACAAAGACTTTCACTTACAACACATAACCCACCCTAAGAAAAAAACCTAGTTTTGAAGAAATGTTGGCCTAGTTGATGCAAGCCAATAATACAACCATTCAAAGCCAAGCTACATCAATTAAAAATCTTGAAAGCCAAATAGGTCAACTAACTCGAGCCATAACCAACCAACCCTTAGGAACCTTGCCTAGTAATATCGAGTCAAACTCTAAAAAGTAAGGTAAAAAAATGTGTAATGCCATTTGTTCCTATTGTGAGGATGATATATATTGTTTTGATGATGATGATGATGATGGTGATGACATTATGGATGAGCCAATTGTGGTAAACTTGCCCAGTTTTGTAAAGCAGCTTGAGGTAGATTTTATTAAGAAGGATAATGTAATGGAGGATAAGCATTTAGTGAGGTATAGTACAAAAATCTTATATTGTTTGATCAAATGGCTTTAGAAGCTTTTGAAAGCATTGAGCCATATGAGAAGATAGGTGAAAATTTTAAGATTAAAGATAATCTTGAGGAATATATTCAAGAGGAAAACCTTAAGGAATATATTAAGAATTTATCTAAGGAAAATGTGATGTTGAGATAAGTTGGAAGAGCACTCCTTGAGAGCATTCAACTTGAGGTGGAGAAAGAGGTGTAAGAAGAAGAAACTCAATAAGTAAAAAGGATGGGCATGACTCCAAGGATGTCTACTCGAAGGTAAACTAAGCTAGCTACTTAATGAGTTAAAAAGGGTAACATTTGTTTATGACTGTAGTCCTGCACTTCGACAGCTTCTTCCAAACAAGCAAAAAGATCCAAGAAGTCTCTTTATCTCTTATAGAATTGGTCATTTAAAATTTGATGAAGCTATTTGTGATCTGGGTCCAGTATTAATCTTATGCCTATGAATATTTTTATGTAGTTAGGACATGGCATACTAAAACCTCTAACATTCAGCATTAAATTTACTAATAGATCTACTAAGAAACCACTAGAAATGTTAGAGAACATTCTAGTAAAATTTAGTATGCCTTTCTTGTGGATTTTATTATTTTAGATATAAAGGATGATGAAGCCCCCTTACTTTTAGGTAAACCTTTCCTTTTGACATTTAAGGCCTTTATTGATCTGTATAACTATGATCTTGCTTTGAGATTTAAAGATAAAAGAAACCATTTTATAATTGGAGGATATGGTGTCCTTAGAGATGAGGAGGATATGCAAGTAGTAGCTAGAGTTAAAGAAAAAGAGAAACCTAATGTTAGGGAGTCAAATTTAATCTTTCAATCCCATTCAACCAACCCACAATGCACCTATTCTTACAAGCCCAAAATTGAAGTCGACAGCCCTAAGCCTAATGTTCCCACCATTGATCCAAGTCCAACTTATGTTGTACCTACAATGAGAGTTAGTGCTCCTAGAACTAGTGTAGTCTATGTCATACCCCAAAAGAGAATGTAATAAGGAAAAATCCCTTATAAAGGAAGAATGTAATTTTCAAAATTAAGTATGATCAAACTTGACCAAAACTAGAACTATTTGGGAGGCAATCCAAGTTTTACATTAATTATTTATTGATATACATTTATTGTCTTTATTTTTGTTTAGGACAGGTATGCTTTGATTTTTTGTTTAAAGTATTTTTGTAGGGATGACAATGATGCAAGGTGATGCATCATGAAGAATTCAAGATTCGACCTTAAAGCAAAGTTTGAAGGAGTATTTATTTTCCCTAGTTTTTAATAGTTTTGTTTAAAGTATGTTTTAGTGTAAGTGTATGGAAAAAGAATGCTTTTGAACTAAACTTTTTTTCAAAATTTTTACCTTAATTACTTTGTTTTCAAACCAAATTGGCACGATATAGTCTTTAATATACAAGCTTAGTTAATTTTTCATGAATTGTTCAAGATTGACTTAAATATGATATGAAGAGAAGTATAAATATAGTGAAGCTTGAGATGAGTTCTTAGGTAAGAATTTTAGTTGAGTATGAATTTTATGTTTTATGTTTTTAGTATTGATTTATGATATGCATTGATTTCTGTGAAGAGATATGTAATTTATTAAGTTACATAGAAATTTAGAGAATGAATATGACTTTAGAATTTATCTACTCAATTGTTTAGATAAAATTTTAAACTATACTTAATTCAAGAGATGATCTAGGTATTCTTTAGATAGTTTGAGCCTTTCCAAACCCACCTTTAATAATGCATCCCTAGTACTTGATCTTTAGAATTTACCTACTCAATTTTTTAGGTAAAATTCTAGACTATACTTAATTTAAGAGATGATTTAGGTATTCTTTAAATAGTTTGAGCCTTTTCAAACCCACCTTTAATAATGCATCCCTAGTACTTTATATTTTGAGCCTTTATATATTTCACTTTTTTTTTATTATTTAGCCACATTAATATGTCCAAGCCCCTTTGTTTGAATTATCCTTTTTATTGTTGTTACCCAACCCAATATTGCTTATGCAATTGTTTTAGATAAATTAAAAGAACAAATCTTTATATTTGGGAGGAAAAGAGGTGTAAGAAAATAAAAAAAAAGGAAAAAGCTCAGCAAAAAGAGAAAATAAAAGCTGAAAAATGGCTAAATGAAAAAAAAATGCTAAAATAAAAATGCCTTAAAGTGGAAAGTCTTAAAAGTTCTCAAATTTTCAATCTTTAGTCCAAGAAATTAAAAAAGTAAACCAAAGGGTTTATGAGCCTAAATTTTTCTTTTCCTACCTTAACCCAAGCCTTACATTACAAGCCTAAAAGATCTTTTGATCTTGAGTCAAGTATGTAAGCTTAACATTAGTGAAGAAGAAAGATGAAAGTAAACATATTCAATCGATATGCGATGGTATATGTTGCATTCTTTTTACTTAAATTATATGTATGGATTAGAGATGGATTAACTTCATATGCATAGAAATTGTATGATATGGGAAGTTTACTTTTTGAAGGAGTTTCTTGTTAGCTATGCTTGTAAATATCTTTATACTATGCTGTAGTACGTGATTAAGAATTTATGTAACTTTAACTTTGTGCGCATGAATATTGATTATGCGTATAATTAATTTGAGAGTTTTTGCTTGAGGACAAGCAAAGATTTAAGTGTAGATGTGTGATAGCACTAAAATATATATAGATTTGCATGTTCAATTTGGTTGGAAATTTTTAAAATTTGCTTCAATTTGGCACCTCTTATGTGTGTTTTCTTGATCTTTAGGTTTTTCTACTAAGGATGTGATTTACATGCAAAACCATGCAAGAGTCTAATTACACAAAAATTTTAGCCTTTTCAAGCTCATTTTTAATGCAATTTTCCTTATATTTTGGCTTGTTCATTAGGATTTTTGAAAAAATTGCTCCTAAATGCACATTTGTCTCATGTGTAAGTACAAATAAAGAAAATGAGGATTTTTGGATTTTTTTTATACAAATTGGAGGATTTTTTGTGCAATTTGTGCAAATGACCTAAATTAGTGTTAATAAGCTTTATTGATTTTGAGGGAGTTTTTCTTGATCTTTCTTTCATGATTTTTTAGTGTTATTTTCATAGTTTCTCTAGTGAATTGAATGCTAAATGTGTTCATCTAATGCTTGAAATTTTTGCAGCAAAAGGGAAACAAAAATAAAAGTGTGAAGTATGCAAGAAACAACAAGGAAAAGAACTACATTGACATGCATGGGAAGAACTTAAGATGCATTTGTGCATGTGACGCTAAAGCTAGGACTTAAAGGAAGACCAAAAAGGGAGTTAAGTTGGCAATTTAAAGATAAGTGATTGGCCATTAAATTAACTTCTTGGTTCAACAACTATGCATGAAAGAATAACCAGCAAATTGCTAAAGACTTAGGCACCAAAACAAGC
Source organism: Durio zibethinus (assembly GCF_002303985.1). Next base: position 19,292,792 of record NW_019168159.1, read on the forward strand.
GTGCAACCTAATGAAGTGAGAATGAAAAAGCCTCTAGAAGCTTATTCATTTGGTAATATTTTTGGGAGATTTTTTAAGACTTGAGGGTACTCCCCTCTACTATAAATAAGGGGAGAGGGCTGGCCATTCAAGAACTTTTAGTTTAGTTTTTTTTTTTCTAGTTTTTTGCATTTTTTTCCTACATGTTACATTTTCCTAGCATCCAAACAACTTTGTTTCCAAATTTTCTCAATGAATCTTGTAACAAATTTACCTTTTTTGAAGTGTTTTCAATGCTCTTTAAGAATTTTATGATGAAATTTACAAATTTTATTGATATCTAGCTTAATTTCTTTTGATCTCTCATTGATTTGAAATTTGCATTTGAATTTGCTTTTCTAACGTAGCCTCAATGTTTGAGCAAAACTCAACCAAATCTAGCTAGTTTTAGTTCAATTTTTTTCACAGATTCCTCATCCATAGGCTACAACATAGTAGAAATTCAACTTCAAAGTCACACCATAACGTTCCAGATCAAACTTGGAAGTTCTAGTTGATGCAAGTGACAGTGCAATTCCAAACTTAAGCGTACAGTTTGGCATGGATCTTCTCTCCTAGGCAATTTTTTTCATCTTTAAACCTTTGATCTCTTAGATTTACTTGTTATCTTGATTACTTTTATTTTTCTATAATTTATGTCATTTTTTTTATGGTTGTTTGGATGAATTTTATTGAAATTGTTATGTTTACCTCTATTTTGAATAAAACTTAAGATGCTAATTCATTGAGCTATTTTTACTTTATGTTATAGTGATTTCTTTTTTTGATTTTGAAATAAAATTTTCGATTGATCAATCCTTAATCAAGTTAAGTTAGAGTTCTAGATCTATTTTTTTGTGAGCTAACTCAGTGAGTTACAGTTTCAATTTCATGTACCATTTTAGTTGTTCTAGTTAATCTTTGTATTTTCATGCACTTATTGTTATTCAAATCTGTCTTCATTATAGTTCTTTAATTGGTCACTTTATTTCCAACTTATGTTTATTTGTTTTTGTATCTATCAATTAGATCTAGAAGAGTTTATTTAAGTTTAAATCATAAGCTAGTTACTAGTTTCGATTTCATTAGTTCTTCCATTGAGTTTGTGTAGATTTTCTTTGATTTTTGCATTTCAAAGCGAGTTCTCATGTTGTTCTTTGATAGAACTTTGAAATTCCAATTTGTTTTCAATTGATCATGTTCAAATTTAATGCAAAACAATTGGTAGAAGTTTGATTTCTAGCTTTGAAAAAAAATTAAGTTGCTTCATTCACGATTTTCCTTTAAACTTTGAGTCTTGCAATTTTTGTTTCACATTTAAACTTTAACTTGTTTGCACTTTAAATCTCTACTTGTTTCTGCAATTTTAAGTTTAGTTTCATGTATTTTGTTGACATTTAGATTAGTCTAGTTTCTGTATAACAATTTACAATTTTCATTTAGTTTCAATTTTCATGATTTTCCTTCTAGTTTTAGTTTAGGCTAGTTAATTGAATTTTATGATTTTAGTTCTTAATTTTCATTTTAAATATGATTTCATTTAGTTTAGTTACTACATTTTACTTTTTATAGCATTCATTTACCTCTTGCTCTTTTTCATGTTCTAATTTACTTAGTTTTACATGTTTGATACTTTACTCAATTTTTTTTTATAGATAATTAGATTCTATACCTAATCTTGTTAAGCAAACTTTAGTAAGTGTAAGTTGATAATAGGAAATTAACTTAGGAAATTCTTACGTAATATTTGTGGAACATACATTTTGATTTAACGGTCACACTTTTACTACTTGAACAACTTGTACGCTTATAGTTTGTCTGCAATAAGGTTTTCAGCTTCATTGTCAGAGATTAAGAGTCAATAGTTTTAGGCTAATATCAATCTTCATCATACTTTTCTATAGATTGGTTCCCTTTAGTGTACATACTTTAGGCTAGGTCTTATGTTTGTTTTAGTTTTAGGTGTACGTATCCTAGGTTCCTTTGTTGACCATTTTTTTCCTTAGATGTACATACTTAGGTTTTTATATCTAGTTTGTTTTATTGGTCTAGTGCTCATATAGCCCATGTATGCACTCAATTACGAATTGTGAGTTGATCACTTTAGATCTTGAGCTGAGGCTACCTTTAGAAAGATTAGTAAAGGGAGATAAATCGATCCAACCAACACCATGGCCAAGTAGGACACTAGAACCCTTAGGGATTATACTGTGCTTAACCTTCATGGTTTTTAGCCTAGCTTTAAGAAGCCAACTATACAAGCTAACAATTTTGAAATTAAATCTGCAATCATTTAAAAGATACAACAATCGATGCAATATAGTGGTCATTTGAGTGAGGATCCTAATACTCATCTTTGGAAATTTTTAGAGATTTGTGACACATTTAAACATAATGATGTTATTGAATATGCCATTAAGCTTAGGTTATTTCCATTTTCCCTTAGAGATAGAGCCAAGAGTTGCTTAGCCTAGATACCACCAGATTCCATTACTACTTAAGATGATTTAGTGCAGAAGTTTATGGCTAAATTCTTTTTTCTAGCCAAGATAGCTAAACTTAGGAATAAGATCACTACATTTTCCCAGTATGACTCAAAGACCTTATATGAGGCATGAGAGAGATGCAAAGAGCTCTTGAGGAAGTATCCATACCATGGACTTCTAAAATGGCTAGAGATTTAGATTTTCTAAAATCAGTTAGTACCTAACACTATAACTATCTTAGATGCTGCATCAGGAAGTGCTTTGATGAGAAAGATTTCTGTCATAGTTTATCAGCTTATTAAAGATATGACAACTAATAATTGTTAGTAATCTAATGAGAGACAACATCTTAGGAAATCTTCGAGGGTGTACAAGCTTAGTGAGCTCACAAAGTTTAGTGCTAAGGTAGATTCCTTAGCCAAAATTGTAGAGTCTTTAAATTATAAGGTTACATCCTCAGAGTTTATTTCTAGTCATTCTAGGTTTACTCATACTCATAATTTCTTATTATGTGTGAGGTATGTGGGGTAGGTCATTGGGGAAGTCATGTTCGAGCACCCACTTAGAGATAGTTCAATTTGTAGGACAAAACTCGAAGTAGCCCAACAACCCTTGTGCTTCCACTTACAACCTAGGTTGAAAGAATAATCCTATCTTTTTTTGGAGTCAATAACAAAACCACCATTCTACATCTTTTCAACCTAGCTAGGCACCATTACTAATAATACCACCACTATCACATCATGCCTAGTTTTCTAGACCACTTCATTCACCCAGCTTTCAGCAGCCACCTTATTAACATCAACAACTTTCATAGCACTACACACCTCTATATCTATTTATGCCATTCTTAAAGAAGAAGACCTTGATCGAAGATCTATTAAGTTATTTTATTAAGGCTTAGACTTTATTCATGTTGACTCAAAACACTATGTTTCATAATTAAACCGCATCTTTAAAGAACTTAGAGACCCAAATTGGTTAGTTAGTGGCCCTCCTTAGTATATGACCCTAGGGCACCTTACTTAGTAACACAAAAGTTAACCTTATAAGAGAGGATAAGGAGAACTATAAGGCAATCACACTTAAAAGTAGAGGTAGTTAGTTATGGCCAAGTCTCGTTAGGTTCTGAAAATATGATAGATGAGGGGTCTAATGATGATAAGCATGATAAAGACCTAGTTCAAGATGGGAAGAAAAGCAAGAAGAAGGATAAAGGTATAGTACTTGTTTATACCTAATTACCATAAACACTATCCCCTAGTGCTTTATCTGTTCATCTAGGTATGCTCATCCTAGAATTAAGCCACCTAGGCCTTATATTTCTTTCCCTCAGTGATTTCAAAAGTAGAAGGAGGAGAAGTAATTCTTTAAATTTCTTGAAATGTGTAAGAAACTGCACATTAATATCCCATTTGCAAATGCACTTAAGTAGATGCCTACATATGTAAAATTTATGAAAACCATTATCTTTCATAAGATGAGACTTGAGGATTATGAGACAGTTGCACTATTAGTGAGTGCACATCTTTGATTCAAAGAGGACTACATATGAAACTTAACCAACCTAATGTCTTGGTCCATTTTTCAAAGATTAGGCATAGTAGAGGCTAGACCCATCTCAATTACTTTGTAATTGGTCGACAAATCATTAAAATACCCTAGAAAGATTATGGAGGATGTCTTAGTTAGGGTAGAGAAATTCATCTTTCCTATTGATTTTATAATGTTGACATAAAAGTGGATTATAAGATCTTGATTATTTTAGAGAAACCAATTTAGCCATCGAAAAGATTTTGATAGATGTGCAAAAAAGTGAGTTGACTATATGAGTATAAGATTAGAAAATTTGGTTTAATATTTTTAAGGCTTTGAAGTATGCTGATGATTTTGAGGCTTGTTTTAGGGTAAAGATAGTCAGTAGCTTGGTTAATGATACTTTTCACCTAAAGCATCCAATCTTGCAATTTAAGGATTCCCCTTTAGTCGATAAGGTTGAACATATGGATTTAAGTGAGAATGATGATAAGGTTTTGATGATCTCTACTAGTCAATATACACCACCTCTTAGTGTTGAGTTTTTAGTGGATACAAATACATTATTTAGAGTAATTAAACATTTTGTTCTAGATCCATAGGTCTTTGAATTTAAATCATTACCCTCACACCTTAGGTATGCTTATTTAGGTAAGGATGATATTCTGCTTGTGATCATACCAGCATCACTAATTAATGATCAAGAGGTACAACTTCTTTTGGTCTTGTGCAACCACAAGCTAGTTATAGGCCAATCCATTATCGACATTTGGGGTATTAATCCATTTTTTTGCACACATAAGATTTTGATGGAAGATGGATTTAGGCCAACTATTGAGATGCAATGTAGGTTGAATCTAACCATAAAATAAGTGGTGAAAAAAAAACATTAACTGGCTAGATACAAGTATCATATATTTGATTTTGGATAGTGCATAGGTCAACCCATTTAGTGTATGCCTAAAAAGGGTGGGATGATAGAGGTGCCAAATGAGAATATTGAGATGATACCCACTAGGACTATTATCAAATGACGAGTTTGTATGGATTATCGAAAACTAAATAAGACTACGAGGAAAGATTATTTTTCTCTACCTTTTGTTGACCAGATGTTAAATCGAATATTGAAACATAGGTACTATTATTATCTAGATGGATATTTTAGATACAATTAGATAGTTATAACACCTGAAGATTAGGAAGATACTATTTTTACATGCCTTTTTGGTACCTTTGCCTTTAGGAGAATGGCTTTTAGACTTTGTCATGTCCCAGCTACCTATTATAGGTATATTGTGGCTATTTTTTTCATATGGTAAAGGAATTCCTTGAGGTGTTCATGGTTGATTTTTTAATCTTAAGTGATAGTTTTAAGGATTATTTCAATCACTTAGCTCTCATTTGATTAGATGTAAGAAAACCAACCTACTGCTAAATTTGGAAAAGTGTCATTTCATGGTTAGAAAGGGGATAATGCTAGTTCATAAAGTTTCTACCATCAAGATTGAGATTGATAAAGCTAAAATTGAGGTGATAGAGAGATTGCACCTCTGACTACAGCTAAGGGTGTTAGAAGTTTTCTTGGACATGCAGAGTTTTATAAGAGATTCCTTAAGGATTTTTTCAAAATTTCTAAACCCTTATGTAGATTGTTGGAAAAGAAGGCGAAGTTTAATTTGATGATGATTGCTTTGATGCTTTCTGAATGCTTAAAAAGAAATTAATTTATGTTCCAGTCATTATAATATGTGATTGGTCGTTACCATTTCAGCTCATGTGTGATGCTAGTGACTATGCAGTAAAAGTTATTGTAGGTTAGAAGATAGGTAAGCAATTTCATGCCATATACTATGCAAGCAAGACTTTGAATGGAGCTTAGTTAAACTATGTGACTATTGAAAAAGAGCTTTTAGCAGTTGTATTTGCTTTTGACAAGTTTCATTTTAATCTTATAGGATCTAAGGTCATAATTTACATTGATCAAGCTATGATTCGATATCTTATGACCAAGAAGGATGCAAAGCCTAGGTTGATTAGGTGGATTCTCCTTTTACAGGAGTTTGATTTGGAGATTAGAGATAAGAAAGGATTGAAGAACCTTGTGGCTCGCCATTTTTCTAGGTTAGACAATATCGGTATTAATAGTGAGTTGAGTATTGGTGAGACTTTTCCTAATGAGTGGTTGATGATATTTCAACATGATACCTTGCCTTGGTATGCCAATTATGTCAATTTCATTGTTGGTGCAGTTTTAACCCCAGAGCTATCATTCCACCAAAAGAAGTTTTTGTATGATGTTCAATATTATGTTTGGGACAAGCCTTATTTGTTTAGGCAATGTAAGGATTATACTTTTAAGGCGATGTGTCCCAGTGGAGGAGGTTGATGATAGACTTTGACATTATCATGCTTTTGATTATGGTAGACATTTTAAAGGTTAGAGGATGGCTACTAAAGTGCTTCAGTAGAGATGTTATTAGCCCACTTTGTTTTGAGATATAGATTTATTTATTTAGAGGTGTGATCGATGTCAGAGAGTTAGGAATATTTTTAAGAGACATAAGATGCTCTTGAAAGGTTGAGATATTTTATATATGGGGTATAGATTTTATCAGACCTTTCATTTTCTCTTGTGGTAACCATTATATTTTGATGGCTGTGGACTATGTTGCAAAATGGGTAGGGTGGTAACTTTGCCTACTAGTGATGCCAGGGTAGTACTCAACTTTTTGAGAAAAAACATATTTTCTAAATTTGGTACCCTTATAGTCATTATTAGTGATAAAGGATCCCATTTTTGTAATAAGGCCTTTGATGCTTTTGTAGTAAAGTATGAGGTCAATCATAAGGTTGCCACTACTTACCATCTATAGTTTAGTGGTTAAGTAGAGGTGTTAAATAGGAAAATGAAGTCGATAGTTAAGAAAACCATAAATCCAAGTTGTAAAGATTGGTTTAGGAGATTGCATGATGCTTTGTAGGCATATAGGATCACTTTCAAGACTCCGATTGTGATATCACCCTATAAGCTCTTATATGGAAAAGCTTGGTATTTGCCAGTAGAGTTAAAGCACAAGGATATTAGGCTATTAAGAATTTGAACTTTGATTTAGATGTTGCAGGTGAGAAACATCTTCTATAACTTCATGCACTGGATGAGTTTCGCCTATGTGCCTATGATGGTGCTTGGTTGTTTAAAGAGAAAATGAAAAAGTGGCATGATAAGCGAATTTTGGATAGGACATTTTAGCTCGGCTAGCTTGTTTGGCTATTTAATTCTCACTTAAAACTTTTTTTAGGGAAGCTTAAGTCGAGATGGATGAGCCCATTTGTGGTGACAAAGGTTTTTCCCTATGGCATTTATGAAAATTATGGATTAGATGAAAAAGGTTCTTTTTAAAGTGAATAAGCAGAAATTGAAGCATTATTATGGAGGAGAGGTTGAGAGAGTGATGGAAGTGATTCATTTAGAGATTGATTCTCTAAAGCTCATAGTCTAGGCTTTTAACTTAAAAGAAAGTGCTTCTTAGGAGGCAACCCAAGTTTTATTTTTCACATTATTTCTTTTTATGCATGCTTATGTATATATGTGTTTGCATGATTATTTTCTTTTGCACATTTGGTTTTTCTCATTTGTACATAGTTGTTCATCTTTGTTCATTCGATTAGATTGTATATATTTGTTAAGGTGTTCATTCTTTTATTTCAGTTATACTTTTCCTTATACATATTAATGTAGTTTCTTTGTATAGTTATTTCCTTGTTTTGTAGGTTGAATAAGAGTTTGAAATGGAAGCACTAGTTTAGCCAAGTATTGAAGGGAGATTTAGCCAACATGCTTCCATGTGGATAGAGGAGTTTTCTTGTTCCTTTCTCATATGTTTCATTTCTTGATGCTTACACATTGAGGACAATGTGTTGTTTAAGTTTGGGGGTATAGGAAAATGACTCAAAATTTTAAATTTTCCTTGAGTTTTGCCTTGAAATTAAGCTTAACATATGGTAACTTAAATTATTATTATGCTTTTTTTGATTAGCTCTTTATGAAGCCAATGATAGGTAGAGGTTGAAAATGAATATAGCTTTAGGAAAAGATTGAATATGTGTGAAATATGAAAATATGCTTAGGTTTAGTAACTTATTGGTTATATGTTTTCATTTGTGAGTTAATGCTGTAAACATTGAATTGCATTTTTTATCTAGTGTTGATTATGTGAACATGAAATTTTTTTTTTTGCATTGGACTTTAAAGTTGTGTTTCATGTTCTAGAATTTGTTTTGATCATCTCTCGAGACAAAATCCTAGAGGACACATGATCAAAGAAATGATATAAGCCATCTTTGGATCATTTGAGCCTTTCGAGCCAACCTTGAGACAACACTTACATAGTCACCCTATTTGAGCCTTATGATGCATTTTCTTTGTTTTCAAACCATATTACTGGCCCAAGCCTTTGTTTTAATATTTCTTATCATTTTGGACCCTTACCCTATATGTATTAAGACATTCATGCACTATTTGTGAGCTATATATTATTACGGATGAAGGGTAGAACTTGGAAAAGAATGGAAAAATAATTAAAAAAAAATTGAAACGAAAAAAAAAAAAAAAGAAAAAGTCAAGCTAGCATGTAAATGAAAAAAAAGAAAAATTTGTGAAAAAAAAAAGCAAAAACCATAAAGTGGTGAAAAAGCAAAGAAAAAAGAAAAGAAAGAAAAGTGGGTAAAATCAAAGTTTAATGGGTGACTTTTTAGTCAAGCTTACCTTTCTTATCTTGAAAGCTCAATTATGAATGATCCTAGACAAGTAATGCATTGCTGGATACTTGAGCCTAAATGATTTTTCTCATAATTGACCCTAGCCTTATATTACAATTTATTAAAGTCCTAAATGATCATTGGTCATGTGTTTATCTATATTAGTGGAGAAAGATGTGATAAACAAACTTATGAAACATGAGCAAACTTTATTGATCTTTGTTATTGAAATTTCATGTTTTGCATAACATTACTAGATTTCTTGCAAGGATATGTGAGAGGTGTTGCTTGCTTGTGGAACCATAGTTAGGAATGATCTTAGCCTAGGTAGATTCTTATATATTAGCACTTTTTCATGATTTTGCTTTAGATAGATCATTGATCAATCTATGAGGCACTTATGTTGAATGAGGCATTGAGAATATTTGTTGATTCTTATTCAATCTTGTTTTACTTGAGGACAAACAAAAGCTTAAGTTTGAGGGTTTGATTACACATAAATTTTAGATTTTTCATGCTCACTTTTAGTGCAATTTTACTCACACTTTGGCTTGTTCCTTGGGATTTTTTGGCCAAATTGCTCCTAAATGCACATTTGTCTCATGTAGAGGTACAAATAAAGAAAATGAAAAATTTTGGATTTTATACAAATTGGAGGATTTTTTGTGCAGTTTGTGTAGATGGCCTAAACTAGTGTTAATAAGCTACGTTGATTTTAAAGGAGTTTTTCTTGATCTTTTTTTCATGATTTTTTAGTGTTATTTTCACATTTTTTTAATGAATTGTACGTTAAATGTATTCATGTGATGCTTGAAAATTTTGTTGTAAAAAGGGAAACAAAAATAAAAGTGTGAAGTATGCAAGCAATAGCAACAAGGAAAAGAACTATATTGACATCCATAGGAGGAACTTAAGATGCATTTGTGTATGTGGTGCTAAAGCTAGGATTGAAAAGAGCACCAAAAGGGGAGTTAAGCTAGCATTTTAAAGGTATGTGATTGGCCATTGAATTGACTTATTGGTTCAACAAATATGCATGAAAGAAGAAGTTGCAAACCGCTAAAGACTTTGGCAACAAAACTAGTGAGCAACCCAATGAAGCAAGATGAAAAAGCCTCTAGAACTCATTCATTTAGGGATTTTTTGGGAGATTTTTTAGGACTTGGGACTACTTCCCTCTGCCCATAAATAAGGGGAGGAGGGCTAAGCATTCAAGAACTTTTAGCTTAGTTTTTAGATTTATTTTTTTATAGTTTTTTACACTTTCTTTTCCTGCATTTTACATTTTCCTAACATCCAAACAGCTTTGTTTCTAGAATTTCTCATTGAATCTTGTTACAAATTTACATTTTTTGAAGTGTTTTTCAATTATCTTTAAGAATTTTGTAATGAAATTTACAAATTTTGTTGATCTCTGGCTCAATTTCTTTTGATCTCTCACTGATCTTAAATCTATTTTTGAATATGCTTTTTTGACCTAGCCTTAAACATTTGATCCAAACTCAACCAAATCTAGCTAGTTTTAGTTCAATTTTTTTTTCACAGATTTATGAGGCTACAAAATAGTAGAAATTTAGCTTCAAAGTTGCACTACAGTATTCCATATCAAACTTGGAAGTTTAGATTGGATGCAAGTGACAGTGCAATTTCAGACTTTAACAACCAATTTGGCATGGATTTTCTCTCCTCTAGATAATTTGTTGGCTTTTTTAAACCTTTGATCTCTTAGATTTACTTGTTATCTTGATTAGTTTCATTTTGCTGCAATTTATTTCATTTTTTTATGGCTGTTTGCATGATTTTTACTAAAGTTGTTCTATTTACCTCTGCTTTGAATAGAACTTAATATGCTAGTTCATTGAGTTGTTTTTACTTCATTTTACTGTGAATTCTTTTTTTGATTTTGAAGTAAACTTGTTGATTGATCAGTACTTAGCTCAGCTTAAGTTCATTTATAGTGTAGAGCAGTAGATTTTTTTTTTGTGTGAGCTAACTCAGTGAGTTACAATTTCAATTTCATGTACCATTTTCTAGTTAATCTTTGCATTTTCATGCACTTATTGTTCGTCAAATCTATCTTCATTGTAGTTCCTTAATTGATTTCTTCATTTCTAGCTTCTATGCATTTGTTTTTGTATCAATTAGATCTAGAAGAGTTTATTCAAGTTCAAGTCATAAGCTAGTTACTAGTTTCGGTTTCATTGGTTCTTCCATTGAGTTTGTGCAAATTTTCTTTGACTTTTACATTTCAAAGTGATTTCTCACATTGTTCTTTGATAGAACTTTGAAAGTCCAGTTTGTTTTCAATTGATCATGTTTAATTTTAATGTAAAACAGTAGCTAGAAGTTTGATTTCCAGCTTTGAAAAAATAATTAGTTGCTTCATTCACGGTTTTCCTTTAAACTTTGAGTCTTGCAATTTTTGTTTCACATTTAAACTTCAACTTGTTTGTACTTTAAATCTCTACTTGTTTTTGCAATTTTGAGTTTAGTTTCATGTATTTTGTTGACATTTAGATTAGTCTAGTTTGTGTATAACAATTTGCAATGTTCATTTAGTTTTGATTTTCATGATTTTCCTTTTAGTTTCGGTTTAGGCTAGTAAATTGAATTTTATGATTTTAGTTCTTAATTTTCATTTTAAACATGATTTATTTAGTTTAGCTACTGCACTTTACATTTTATAATATTCATTTACCTCTTGCTCTTTTTCATGTTCTCGTTTACTTACTTTTACATGTTTGATGCTTTAATCAATTTTAATTTTGTAGATAATTAGATTCTATACCTAATCTTGTTAAGCCAACTTTAGTAGGAGTAAGGTGATAATAGGTACTTACTACATGAACAACCTGTGTGCATGTAGTTTGCTCATAATTAAAGTCCAAGCAAGATGATATTCAGCAATGTAAGAACCCATTTAGCCAAATCCATTTGGTATATGGTTTCCTAAATTATACTTGAAGTGGGAATCCTAATGGCACTTAACTACTACATATGTTCCGCTTTTCCACATCAAAGAGGACTCTTACATGCATGTGATATTTGAAGACTTTTCTTCAAGGAAGGACTCCTAGATGCATTCGGCCAAGAGAGTTTTGATTGCACAATGGCTCTTTGACCACCATTGAAGAGTTATATTAAAAGAATGGCTCTTTTAATCTTTTATTCTTAAGAATTTAAATGTGAAGCAAACACATGGTCTTGATAAAACCATGTTTAGCCAAAAGTTTTGAAAAGAATGCAAGATCAATCATGTTACAAAAATAAACGTCCAAGATTGAATGCAAGAAGCATATTCAACCAAGGCATTCCAAGAAGTAAGAAATCATGTTTGGTCAAACACTATTGGATCATGATAACTTCTTTCTTTTAGAGTTTAGATAAAATGTAACTTGTATTCTTTATCCTTACCTCATAGCCAAACCCTCTATTATAAATAGGGAAGCTGTCTTTTGTATTCCACATCCGACTCTACACCATTCTTCTTCTCTCTTTTCTTCAAACAATCTTTTTTCATTATAGTGTTCAGCAATCTTTATTTTTTTTATACAAGCTTTCGATTTATGCAAGATTCATTTAATCGTTTTTTCTTTTATGTTTTTACAAGTTTAAGTAATCACAAACTTTTCTTTCTTTCAAGTTCAATCTTTAATTCTTTAGATCTAGTCTATTCAGCCTTAATCCAATATTCCTAGTGACTTGGCCTATATTGGTGTTCTTTATATATTTTGATTTATTATTCTTGCAATCAACTTAATCTTTCATTGGTTTAGATATAAGGCTTGTGGTAGTTGTCACCTTTGGTACTTGAATCCACCTAACAATTCAATTATATAATCCTTATGGGAATATACGTTTTTTCATCACTTTATTACTTGATTACGATTTATGCACTTGTAGACATTTTAAAAAGAAGTAATAAGTCTATCACTCTTTTCCCAAATTTCTTATAAAATCATCATCATTTCACATATGATGAAGAATTGAAGATGTGTAATAGCTCAACAAAAGGGAAGCAAAATTCCTATCACCAAAATTTCGTACTTTAAAGCAAACAAAAATCCCTTAGTTAAACACTAAATCCTATGTCAATAATATTTTTAAAATTTAAAAATAATATGATTAAATATAGTATTTAAACAAAAAGAAATTATATTAAGTTATAAATACCTTAAGGTGTGGTTCAAAGCATAGTTATCATAACTACACCAAATCGTTAATAAGATTAGTTGAACTAATGATTTGGTACCTAAATCAGTTCGATTTTATTATTGGACAAGACTTGCAATTAACTCGCTTTAAACTTAATTAAACCGATGGTTTAATTAATAAATAAGTGAATTGGTCGATTTTTATTGAACTGATCAGGTTGTTAATTTTCTTATAAAATGACTTTAAAATTATGATTAATTTATTTTTATAATTAAAATTATGGATTATTTTGTTATTTAACTAAAATAACTTATTTTAAAGTAAAATACAATATCAAAAATTGTAAATTTAAATAATTAAATGGTTTTATCCTCCCTTACACACTATGTACACTAAAAAATAACTTAATAAAATATAATCCCTTTCTCATTTTTATTTCTAAGTGACACACTCACATCAAATTAAAGGATATAGACTTGATTGGTTAACATTAAAACTTTATTCATCATTTTGAAGCTTGATTGGTTTTATATCAAATATCATCATTTTGAAGGTACTTTTTTATATTTTATTTTTTAAAATTTATATTTTAGATGAGTTTTCTCTTTTTTAAAATGTATCTTTATAAGTTTTTTAGGGTATTTAGTTTTGTTTGATTTTTAAATTAATATGGTTAAATTATTTGACTTATATTTTTAGAGTTTGAGTTAAGTGTTTGGATTTTTATTTTTTTTTGTAATTTAAATTTAATATATGTTTTTTGAAATATATACTCTTTTTACATTTATGATATTATATATTTTAATTTGTTATATTATATATTTTAATTTTTTTAAGTGTGAAATTATCATCAATAGAAATTTAATATTTACCAAGTAATGGATTGAAATTTTAAAATATTTATATTTTTTAAATATATGTATTAGTTCAATAATTGACCTAGTAGTTGAACCAGTGACTCGATATATTGAATGGTTCATTACTTGGTCTGATTATGATAAATATGGTTTTAAGGCTTACAATATCTAATTAGAAGATTATATATGTAGGCAATCGACTACTATGCACATCGGAGTCGACTACCTTAGCCTTTCAGGAAGAGTAGTTGATTGTCATTAGCATGGAGTAAATTATTTAGACAAACAGAAAATAAATATAGCTTTTATATAAATTAGCAGTTGATTGCCAACCTAGGGCAATTGACTACTATGGCTAGAAATCCAACCACTTGATTCCTAATCTTAGAGGAATCGATTGCTAGTGATTAAAAGTTTTTTAGAATTTGAGTTAGGACATAGCAGTTGACTGCTATCAAAGAGAAATTGACTACTTTGATAGATGATCCATTCTAGAAATGCAAAATGGATTGCTATATGAAACTGTCAATTGCTTATGTGAGGAATGCATTTTATAAGTTAAAAAGAGTCGATTGCCAACTTTAGATAGCATTATACAAAATGAAAATACAAATAGATAGTTGACTATCATCTAGGTGGAGCTAACTACTCTGTATGAAAAGTTACATTTTTCAAAAATGTGAAAAATGGTTTCTATTGGTATGAAAGGTTTGATTAGATTAATGAACTAATTCATCCTTAGTTATTCAAAAAGACATCTTTCTAATCAAAAGAAATGATCTTTGATTGAAACAACACAATTAAAGAGTCACAACCTGAGGATTCAATCTTTATAAATAGAGATTGTTGTGAGTTCATTTTACATAATAAAGAAATTCATATTTCTTTCTTTCTTTTCTCTTGTTCTTTCACAAATAAATGCTTGTTCCTTTAGTATTGTTTGCTATAGAAACTCTTGTTAAAGACACGATATTTTCATCTTTCATTAAGAGGCTTATAGTGGTTTGGTTTTGCTAATACAAGGTAAATCAAACATAGGCTTCATTGTATATTGGAGGCATTTCGATTCAACCCTTTTTGTATAACTCATTGGTAGAAACGAAATAAGCCTTATGGTCAGTGGCATTATAACATGCCTTGAAGCCATTTGCATTCTACAATGAAGGTTCCATTTTGTTTCTACTCAAGGTGCAAAAGGGAAGGCTATAGGAAAATCATAAGTTTTACAACAAATTTCATATTATTTTTATTTACTTTAACTGTTGTATTATCTAACATCTTATATATCATGCTTGATAGAAAAAAAAGGAAATCCATCAAAGAGAAACAAAATCTCATAACTAATAAACAACTTTAAAAATTTTAAATCAATTCAATGTAATGGTTTCATCTCTTAGTAATGGTATGCTCAAGTACCATACACAATTTATGAGATTTAAAAACAATTTAACCTTTAATCCAATGCTATACATTAAGATAAACTTTTCCAACTTAAGAAATTAACTTGAGCAAGAGGCAACCAATTTGATGCAACGGTAGGCAATTTCAGATTCAGAGTAGTACATTAAGTGAATGTTGGCATGAAAAAAGGGTAAGTTAAAATAGATGTCCTAGTCTCTACAATTTGAGTTGGGAGAGTCATCAATAGCCTTGTGATAGTAATCAAAGGCTATCATCAGTTTCTTTAGAGCTTATGCTTGTAAGTGATTTTGTTTGTCAAGCTCCACCTGAAGAGGAAAAGCTATCTATAAAAGTGATGTTTTATTTTATCTTTCAAGATCAAGAGGCATAAATTGGAAACTGTTAGCCTTGAATTGTAAAGTATTTTGAAATGACAAAACAAAAATTTGTTAAAATTGAATAAAATGATTCCATCTTAATTTGAATTTTTTTTAGCTTTTTATCTAGTCAAAAATGTTTTAAATTCATCTAGCATGGTTTAAAAACAAAATTTGCCAAAATTGCATAGAAAGGATTTATCCCTTTCTCAAGGAGATCAATTGATTTTTTGGCTAGAAAGGTGTCTCACGAAATTTTGTGAAAACCAATTGATCCCCTTCTTATATGGATCGATTGATATAAGTTTTCAAAGACAAGATCAATCCCATCCCTATAGGGATCAATTGGTTTTTTAATCAAAAGCAAAAATTGGTTTCAAAACATGAAAATGGATCAATCACCTAGCCTAAGGTATTAATCACCTTGTAAAGGGATTGATTGGTACCCATTATGGATCGATCAGGTATGACTTTTTAAACAAAAATTTACTTATATTTCAACTGACCCAATCGATTCCCTATATCAAAAAAATCGATCCCCTCATGCTTAGAAAGCAAGCAATGGCTATTTTTGTCTAAAATTTTGTAAAGGCTCCAAGCAATTAATGCATGAAATGGCTATTTTCCACTCTCTACATATAAAAAAAGTCTCCCACTACATTTCAAGTGATCAAAAGCCAATAAAAACTTATTGCTTCCATCTACCATCTTTTTCAAGCATTAAGGAGCATTTATTATGTGAAAAATGCAAAAAACTCATCTTGTATTTATTTTTCTATTAATATTCTTCTTAATCTTAATTTGTACTTCAAACTAACAAACACCCAACCTTAGAAAGGTTTTTTGAGTGCACAAAACACTTCAAAACTTGTATTGTGAGGTTGTGAGCTTAAGAGGGAGGATAACCTTTAAGAGATTGTGCTGTCAATTATAAAGAGCCTTGACGACCTAAGTTGTAACATTCAACACATAGTGGATTGGACTTCTTGGCATATGAGGCAAAGAGAGAGGACGTAAGTGCCTAAAAGAAGGGCTAAACCTCTATAAATTCTAGTGATTGATTCTCTATCTTTATCTCTTTGCTTTCAAGATTATTAGTATACTCATATTTGTCGTGTTTATTTGCTTAGAAAAATTTTTTATGAATACTGTGTTCATTGGCTATTAAATTTGAAAAATTATAATCAACCAATTCACTCATTCTTAGTTTAATTCAAGTTTTTGAGCTAATAAAAAGCTTAAGGGTCAAATGAATTATATCGTTATAGCTATCAATAACCTATCCCATAAAACTTTACCTAATGACACTGAACCTATTCTAATGGATGAAAGCAAAGAAGATTTTAAGGCAATCACCTTTAAGATGTAAAAAAAATATGTTGAAGAGCCTATGCCACCTTAGTTCGTTAAAAAAGAAATTGTGGTAGAAAACCAAGACAAGTCCAAGAGGAATAACTTTCACTGCCTAAGCCTATTAAAGAAAAAAGTGTGGCTAAAGATCTTGGAGTGAAGAGGATATTGATAATCTTACATCACTTGAATTATTGAAGTGAATGAGAAGTGTCAAGAAAAAGAAAAAGTCAAAGTAAAAGAGCTCATTGTGGAAGTCAAAATCCTAAAGTTTGAGAAATATCATTAAGCGGCATCCTTTTTTATTTTTAATTTTTTATTCTTTATGTAGATTTTTAAACCATAAGAAATTGATTTTTGCTATATTTTAAAATTGGCTAATGATTGTGGTTTTTCTTAAAAAGAACATCGAACCAAAGTTCTTATTGAGTTGATGCTCTATATGCATCCATCTATCCTTAAACAATCCAAATCATCTAGAAAGAAGAATTCTAAGATAGTTAAGTTAACTGACTATAACTTAATGCTTCTTGAGAGGCAACCTATGTTTTATGTTTTATTTTCTGTTTTTCATACTTAGGATTAGTTTGTTATTTCAATTTTCATTAGGACATGTAATTTTTTTTTTGTTTTGCTTTTGTTTTGTCAAAAAAACAACTTGAAGAAGCTAGAAACAAGGAAGCTAAAGTACAAGTCGCTTGCAAGGTTGATGTCTAGTTTTGAATGAGTTCTACTACATCAAATTTGAATCATTAGATCATGGAAAAATCTCTCTTCATCTAGTGTTTAATTGTTTAAATCTTTACACATTGAGGACAATGTGTGACTTAAGTTGGGAGAGAGAAAATTGGGGCAAAATTTTTTGTTTTTAAGCTTAAATTGTTCATTCTGAATCCTTATATTACTTATTCTAACTATTTTTCATAATCCAATAATAGGAACTTGGTTGATTTTGAATATAGCTTTTGAAAAGAATGAATGTGTGAAAGTATAAGATGAATTCATGAATATGTTTCTTTGCGATTATGATATTTTCACAATTTGAGCACTTAGTCTTTATCATTAATTTGTATAATATTTAGTGAAGGCTTTTGTGATATTAGTTGCATTGATCTTTGAAGTTGTGATCTTGTTTTAGAATTGTTTAACAATTTTTTGAGGCAAAATCCTAGATTACATTTAATTAGGGATATGATTTAGGCAATCTTCGGATCATTTAAGCCTTTCAAGCTAATCTTTTATCTATATATATATACATATATTCTTTTTTTTTTGTTTTTAATCAATATGATTTAAGCTTACCCCTTGAATTATTTTCCTTAACTTTTTACCTTACCTTATATACATATGGATAAATGAAAGTCAATAAAAGAACTATGTTACATTGGGAGAAGACGGAGTTCAAATACAAAAGAAAAGGCAAGCAAAAGCTGAAAATACCTTGAAAACATACAATTTGTTTGAATTCTATTTTTCAACAAAAAAAAGGAGAACGGAATGAAAGTGAAAAAATATATGAAAGTTATGGAAAAAAAAGTACAGAAAGAAAAAAGAAATCAAGTTTGGGGGTGTTATAAATTCCTAAAAGCTCTTATGAAAATCAAAAGATCATTGAAAAGTAATGCATGTTTTGGGTTGTTGAGCTTAAATTTTCCTTTATCTTACTTTAACCATAGTATTACATTACAAGTTGTATAAAAACATATTGATAACTAGTTATATGTGTAAGCCTACATTAATGGAGAAACATGTGAAAAGCAAACATATGAAAATAAAATCATGTTTTGAAGTGATTTGTTAATTTCATGTTTGCGTAATCTCAATTAAATGTATTGCACTAATATGAAACAGATTAAAATACACACATGGAAATTGCAATTGGAAAATGAGCTTATTCTTGAATGATACTTGTGTTTAAGCTATGTTTATGATTTTCTTAAAGTTATATTCTTATGCAATTTTTGAGAAACTAATCAGTATCTGATTATTAAGAGCTTATATGATTGATTTTAGCAAGTTTATTTTGATATAGCAAAGTTTTATTTTGCTTGATGACAAGCAAAGGTTCAAGTTAAGGGTATGACAACTCCACAAAATAAAGTTATTTTCAATGCTTAAATGAGATAATTCTTTATTTGGAGAAAATCAAAACAATTCAAAAAAGAAAAAATCAACAATAAAAAATTAACAAAACAAATCATAATTGAAATATGAAAAAAAAAGTGAAGAATATGATTAAATTATTTTGAAAAGTTCAAAGTTTGGAAATCAAGAAAGTAATCAAATTAGAAAATTTTGAAAAGTCTTAGAGCCAAAGAAAAAACAAAAGAGAAAAGGAAATCAAAATCAGATCTTTTTTAGTAGATCTTATCTGTCTACAATAATAAGACCTTAGTTTTTCTAGCCTTTAATCCCTATAACTAAGCAAGCAATTCAGCTATAATACATGGCAATCAACATATAAGCATTCAGCAAGAGAAAAAAATCATAAGAAATTTTGGGTAGTAAGCTTTTTTTCTTGAAGGTTTCAAGTTTAAAATTTTTAAGGATTCTTGTATTGTATATATTACCAACAAAAATTTTTCTTAAGTATATTAATATGGAAACATTATTTTATAATCATGTAGTATGCGTGTGTTAAAAAATGATGTTTTGGAAGTATGAAAAAAATCATTGGATAAAGTAAGGCAAGAGAATTCAAATGCCCTGAAAAGGCAATCAAATGCCCAAATAGGAATTCCTTTTTGTTTTGGAAAATAACTAGATATTAGAATATAATGAAGGAGTATTTGAATGCCCAATAAGATTTTCAATTCTGTTTGAGAAATTAACTAAACCATTTGCATGCCGTGTATTAGAATACCCTACTTAGTTGCACTTTTTATTTGAAAATGGCCTAAAGAATTCAAATGCAATTGTTATAAATTCACATGCCCTTTTTGTACATTGAAAAAATATATATGTTGGATGTGTTTCTTTATTCCAAAAGGGATGATTCTTCGTCCAAAAGATGCTCATTCATGAAATAGTGTTTCTAACACTAGTTAGGGCTTACAAATACATTCATAAACATTCATTTTCACAAAGCTTTATATTCTTTCAAGGTCAAAAGTCAAATTTCCTTCTTGCACTTTATTTTTTAGTTCATGGTTTTCACAAAAAAATTGAAGTGCAATCATTTTATTTTTAAATTTAGGCATTGTATCTTGAGAATAACATCTTTAAAAGTTCATTTCCATCATAATAGAGAGACTACTAAAAAAGTTTCATGGAAGTGTCTTGCTTAAAGACTCTTTTTTTCTTCTCCATTTCTACATTGTTCCCATAACTACACATATATACAACAATTTAAGGGTAATAGTACTTCTCTAATGGCAATGTTTACATTTAGTCTTACAATAACGAAGTGCAAAATTTTTTATGAAATGCACTAAAGGATGATCTTGGTGTTAAACCAAAAATCATAAATTTATTTATTGGAAGAACAATCACAGTGAATGGTAGAAGATTGAAATTGGTTGTCTCCCATTTTCGTTATTAGTTATGAGTATGGAATTAGGTTATTTATTTAATTTCTATCTTTTACAAGTCTTGAAGTTAACCAGAGTAAGTTAAAAAAACAAAAAAGCAAGTGGTAAGTGGCATAAAAAGTAAATTCTTTTTCAATACATCAAGGCATGTTTTTACTTATTGCACTACTTTATGCGATAGTATAAAGATAAATTTATATTTTTGATTGAATGATTAATTGCATGTTATTGGTTTTAACATATAATTTGAAAATCATGATTTGAAGTTTTATCAAAGAATGGATATATACTTTATTGGATTGTCATTGAATTGAGTTTTTAATTTTGTATGTTGGTAGACGATTGAGGGCAGTGAAAGAAAGAGTTTCATGACCAAAATAATTGATCATGACATTTTTTCCAATGGAAGTAATCAACTATGGAAAATAATTGATTACTTAGAAGTTTTAATGTGAAAACTAAATTTTGGAAATAAAATACAAAGGAGCAACAAAATGCCTAACCATAGCAATGGATTACCTTAGAGTAAAATTTTCTTTTTTTTTTTTGTTTAAAACAATTAGTTACATTTTACAATATTGAAACGTTAATAAAAAAGTTTTCTTTTTATTTTTACACTTTTAAGGAGTTGCCAATGACAATTATTGAGTTTGAAAAGATTTAAACTCAATAAATACAAATTAGTTGATTAAACAACACGATTTGAAAAAATATGTTTCTTTACCAATAAACACCAAAGTTAGTAAGAATGTTAATTCATTTTTCCCTGAATATAATTTACTAATTATGTTTGCTAATACCATTAGAAGTATTATTGATTACTTGGATATTCTATATATATGCTTATAAATTTTTAAAGTATATGATATTCTATACTACTTGATGGTATTAAAGCATGTTATAAATTATTAAGTGATTATTTGAAATTATAGTTTGAAATTATGCATGGTTATTAATTTGAGAATGATTAATAATTGTTAAATGAGAATACGCATATCTAGATCAAACTCTTTTAAGAAAGAGATTTAAATATATGATGATTGACTTTTATTAAATACTTTGGTGATAATAGTTTTAATCATGATTATTGAGTTGTTATATGATTAAAAGTGTATATAGATGATTATTGATACTTGACGAGTTATATTTTACATGAGTAAAGTTTATGTTTTATAATGTCATGAGAGAAATGACAAAGACATGATAAGGGAAAAGTGTTTCATATAATTGGTTTTTATAGTTTTAATCATATTTATGATAGTATTGGTATATGATTAAAACTTGAGATATACATGCATTCTCATACATGATTATTCTTGAAAAATATATTGTGATGATTATAACTTCTTTTCTAGTATCATATTCATGATTGAGATGCATATTTTTATGTGATATTTATGTTATTGACATATTTGATTTTTTAGAAATTTTGAGTTGATGATTAGTAAGGATTTAAAAAAAAAAGAAAGTCCATAATATATATGTTATAAAAATGAACACTTAAAAAATGTATCATTTAAGCAAAGGCAATTAATTTAAAAATAATTTGATGACAAGTAAGATGACATGGTAATAAGATACCCTAAAAATTCACTTTGTGAAAGTGAGAAATGATGAGGCAATAATGAATAATTAAACTCACAAGTAATATGTCATATTCCACTTGGTAAAATGTGCCTTTAAGTGTTGCAATGGAATCTTCCTTCTAACTGTTTTAGACACAAGGTTTGAAAATTTATAGTTCAAACCAAATAGTATTTGACAAATTAAAAAGAAGATAATTTATAACTAAAGGCTATAATATAAAGGGAGATAGGGACCACTTGAAACCTTTTTTTTTTTTTTTGTGATCTTTTCTCTAGGTATGATATTCCAAGTTACAAACTTAAAATACATCAAGAGGATGCATAGAGATACTATCCTTAATGATGATGTGGATGATGACTTATATTCATCAAGTAGAAAGGAAGGTACTCTATACAATTATAAGGTACATAAGATAAATGAAAAGGTAAGACAAATGAAGAAGTTAGGATTAAAGTCTTCCTATTACAAGGTTTATCCATTTTGAAGAAGATAGGTTACAAATCTATCATTGTGCAACTATGTTAGAATTTGGATATAATGAGTTTCAAATTCACAAGTGATTGATTATTTATCTTAAGTGATAAAATCGCTTTGGATGGTGGAAATTAAATTGTGATTTATAAAAAACAAAAGATTGTTATGAGAAATAATCTTCTGAGACATTATCATACATAAAATCTTAGTGATAACTTTGTAAAATAAAGTTATTTATTCTTCATTTTAGAGCTCAATTGAGCATTTTTACCTTACTCTTAACTAAATTATGTTTCTTTCTTCCTTTAATAAGTTTAATTCTTTATTTTGTAGGATATCTGGGAAAAAAAGAAAATAGAAATTCTTGATGTATTTTGTCGAATTTGGGTATGATCATGGAAACTTGAAGTAATAATCATAAAAGTGAAACCACGATGAGGCGACATTGATGGAAATCAATGCAAGGTTTCATGTATACAAGGCCAGTAAAGAAGAAAGTTAATTTTGTAACACTTAGTTGTTGCAAGTGCGTGGTAACTAAAGTGGTGCACTTGCAGAAGATCATCCAGGTGACATGGTAAGCCACTTAGTTGGCATATAACTCATCATATGATCTAGGAAATGGCATGCATACGTGTGTACAAGAAAGGCTGAAGTGGTGCACAAGAAACTCTAAATTTGAATTCAAATTTAAATACCCTTATTAAATGGAAATCTTATGCAATGAAGATAGTTCCAAAGAAGTTGGTGTATAATCCAAATCAAACAAGGTGTCCAAGATGCACGCCATTACCTAGGGATTAATTTTTGAATTCTTATATTCTATTTTTAGGAAGATAGAAGGAAGAAATTCAAAAGAAGAGTTCAAGAGTTTTAAATCACTCAAATTTATCAAATTCAAAATCGAATGGATTTTATTGCTTTTACCTATTGTAAATTCAAAAAATAGGACCAAGAAAGAAAAGCCAAGTTAACGAGGATTTGACCAATCAAATGTATGGAAGCTACCACACATAGTGCCAAATAAGAAGTTGAAGTTTGAAAGGATCTATTAGTCAACATTGGTGTCCAACCAAAGTAAAAAGTCTTCAAGAGTTTGAAGAGGATTCGGCCAACTCAAGAAGTGTCTAGATTCAACCCCTCTCCCATAGTTCTTTCACTATAAATAGAAGCTGATTATTGAGGAGAAAAGACACCTTTCCATTTTGTTTTCTTCTTAATGCCATTTTTACTAGTCTTTAAAATTCTCTTTAGCAAGTTTTCTTCATGTTTTCCTTTATATTTATGTTGGAATGATAGACCAACTAAGTTGTTTTAAGTTTTGTTCAATCTTTTCTCAAGTTAAAATTTAGTTTGTTAAAATGTTCCTTTCAACCTTGCAAAGTTATTCAATTCAAATTTTCTTTTACAGTTCATTGTTATTTGGATTTCTTTAAAGATTCTTTCAATTTGGTTTGCACATTTCAATCTTATGTTTGCCAATTTCCAATCGATTTACAAGTTTCAATTCAATGTTCCTTCCCTTCTTAATTTGGCATTCTTGACTTTTACTTTTACTTTCACTTTTAATTTGTTAATGCAAGCTTGAATACCTTTTGATTCTATTTTATGATTGTTCTATTTTTTCCTCTTACAAGTTTCTTTGACTTCAATTACAAGCATGTTTTGGTTTGATTCTTCAATATGTTTCGGTTAAATCGAGATTGTTTGCATTAGTATTATGATTATTAAGTTTCATGCATTTTAAATTAAATCTAATTGTTATTGTATGTTAAATAGATAAGAAGCATTTAAAATTAATTTGGCTTATAAGAGTTTTTTAGAAGTATACCTTTTACTAAGAGAATCAAAAGAACCATCCCTAGTATGATAATAACAAACATATTGATATGAGAGAAACAATAATGTTTTGTAAGGAAGGTAACAAAAAACCTTCTGCCAGTGGATCCATACAAACTAAACCCATGATGGGTGATGCAATACTATGAGAGGTATAAGATTGTTACTGGTTACTAAGAGGTAAATTTGATTGATTCTCACTCTATCTTAATATTGCCACTAAGTAAATTGATCATGTCATAACGTTTAAGTCTGTGAACTCGATTATTAGATACTAATTAAGAGTCACCACTAATCTTTTTTGTTTATATGTAATTGATCACTTAAAAAATCTATCCTTCTTAAAGTAGTTCTAAACTTAACTTAAGTTCCTTATAAAAAAATGGTTCTAATCAATGAAATATAATTAGGTTTGAGAGTACAATTATGTATGAAAAATGTTATAATATCCCCACAATGTCCATTCAAAGCATACAATAATGTGTTGTAAGAAGGTAACAAAAAACCTTCTGCCAGTGGATCCATACAAACTAAACCCATGATGGGTGATGCAATACTATGAGAGGTATAGGATTGTTACTAGTTACTAAGAGGTAAATTTGATTGATTCTCACTCTATCTTAATATTGCCACTACGTAAATTGATCATGTCATAATGTTTAAGTTTGTGAACTCGATTATTAGATACTAATTAAGAGTCGCCACTAATCTTTTTTGTTTATATGTAATTGATAACTTAAAAAATCTATCCTTCTTAAAGTAGTTCTAAACGTAACTTAAGTTCCTTATAAAAAAAATGGTTCTAATCAATGAAATATAATTAGGTTTGAGAGTACAATTATGTATGGAAAATGTTATAATATCCCTACAACGTCCATTCAAAGCATGGTACCAGTTAATTTCGTATTATCCATTAAACCTAAAAGATATCAAAATAATTTATGTATTGGAAATTATTTGTAAAATTACTTCAATATTTTGACAACAATTTTAGAATATTTTCTCATCTTAAGAATATTAAAAAAAAATAATTGTTTCTTTTAAAGAGACTCTATTGTCGGATATGAAAACTTTTACATTAAAAAATAATTCAAACTTCTCATTCGAAAAGTCTTAGAGGTTTACATCCAAAATTAAAAGATTCACATTCAATTACATCCAAAATTAAAAGATTCACATTCAAAAATTTTAGTAATTCGCCAAATTCAAAGATTCATATTAAAAAATTTTAGAGATTCATATTTAAAATTTAAAGATTCACATTTAAAAATCTTAGAGATTCACATCCAAATTTCAAATTTTCAAAATTTTTTTAGATTCACATTCGAAAATAATTTTAGAAATTTACATAAAAAAACTCAAAGATTTACATTAAAAAAATTCTTATATAAAATTCAATGCCTTAAGGATTTAGATTTAAGAGTTTAGAGATTTTCATAAAAAAAAATTCTTATAACAAAAAAAAAACCTCTACTAAATAGAGGCTTAAAAACTTTAAAATCTTTTCAAAATATCTTTATCATTCATTATTTAACAACTCATCTAAAAATTATTTTCAATTGAGAATAAAAATCTCATCTTAACAAATTTTTCCATTTGAAGGTCAAAATCTTATTTTGAAAATCTTTCCTCATTCGATGATCAATGTACTTTTTGGAAAAGTTCTTTAGTATTTTACTCAGTTCAATTTCAAAATCCAATATAAAAATTTCTTATCTATCAAATGGCTATTATGAATGCAATGCATATAATGTAGATGTCAATAAAATAGATGCCATGTAATAAAAAAGTTCTCAAGACTCCATCATCTTGTCTATTCTTTTTTAGCTTATTTACACCTACAACTTTAGAAGTAACTCACAAGTTCTATCAACTTATCCATCATCAATTTCATCATTGGGTCACAACTCACAAGTTTTATTGACTAATCCATCACCAATTTCATCACTTGGTCACTATAATTACCTTTTTAAAGCATCTTCTTAGCTTCTTCACCTTTTCATTTTATTTTCTTCTTGCCCTCTTCATCTTGGATTTTTTTACAAAAAAAATGCAAAAATCTTTTATAAACATTATCATTCATTTATTTATCATAATTCCAATTCCATGATAAACATAACGCAAACATACATTTCCTTTATTCATCATGGGAATAGAAAAATGGAGAAAAAAAAAAGATAAATTAGAAAAAATAGGTATTCAATATTGAAAGGAATAAAACAAATAAGGTCAAGAATAAAAAAGCAAATGAACAAAAGTAAATCACTATAACAAATGCTTGGAAAGGATAACAACACCCAAATAACAAATATTCAGAGAATTTTGAATTCTAATTTAGAATTCTTTTTCAAAAATTTATTCCATTAACTTTCCAAATCATTTTGAACTCATCAAATCTTGCCCCTTGATTCATAAGAATTTCAAATGACACTAATCTTCCATATACCTAATATTCTTTCTATATTTAGCTTAGATATTTTTTTACTCAAATCGCCTTTTCAGGTTTTCAATTTCAATTTTCTTTTCTTTTTTTTCTTTTTTTTTCACATCTCTTCTTTTTCATCTTTCTTCATCTTTTTCTTTCTATTTTTTTTTCATTCATCATTTATATCCCCAACAAATTTCAAACCAATCATAAGATGCGATAACTAATCATGATATCATTATCCTATTATAAGTATGCTATAACTCAATATATGACTATTCAATTCAAGCATTCATATTTGATCAAAATGAACTTTTAAGGCACATAATATATGCTAGTGTAAATGTTGCAAAAGCAATGATAAAATAGGCTCAAAATGTGTTTGAAAGGTTGTAGACCAAAGAATTATTTCTCATCATTTGAAGTACCTTGGTATTTTGCCCAATTCTTCATCATTTCTTCACTTTTCTTTTTCTATCCTTTTTTTTTTTTCACATATTTTTTTAATCATTTTTCCTTTTCAATAAGAATTCACTTACAAAAGGGTTCTTTCTATTTTGCTTCTTAGATCATTTATAGCATTCATTTTTTCTTTTTGTGAACGGGTCTTTTTCAATATTCATCTTTAAAACCTTTTGTGACCTTTGTTTTTTGTTTTTTTTCAAATAGGCCTCTTTTCCAAATTTGACCTCCAATGTGGAAAATGATCCTTGGTTAGGGTTCTTTAGAAAAAAAAGAATTATGAGTTCAAAAAGGGTAGTAAGGGATGATCTCATTTTTATGAAAGATAAAAAAGATGACAATTTTTCATCTCAAATAGGAATACCTATCTCAAAGACCAATTATTGAACAGAGACAAACTTGTGAATAAATCATCATAAAGGACTCCATGCTCATAAGACATCTCTATTTAAGGGTGATAACGGTTTGGATCGAATAAGATTTAGCTCGATTTTTTTTTTAATAATTCATAGAATTATGAATTTTTAAAATCTGATTCGAACCAAATTCTACCAATTCATTTTAGTTCATCAATTTTTAAAATTTAAAATTTTATTTTTATATATTTATTTTAATATTATTTTTAATATATTAAATAAATTTAGGAATAAAATATATTTTTTTATTTTATAAAAATTTTAAAAAATATATAAAAACTAATAAAAATATATAATTTGATTTAATTTGATTTTTTTTTTGTTTTGCACTTTCCAATTTGACATTTTTTGAGCCGAACTTAATATATACTTTTAATATCCAAATTTAATTCGAATTGAATAAGAAAAATCAATCCACACTAGACATATCCAAGATGGGTGTCATGGTGTATGTTATTTGTCGATGATATAGTCTTAGTTGTTGAAACTAATGATGATTTTGATGCAAAATTAGAATTATGGAGGCATACACTAAAGTCTTGAAGCTTTAAATTGAGTAGATTTAAAAGTGGGATTATGTAATGTAAGTTTAGTAGTCATAAGAAAGTGAGTGCTAATATGATTAAGTTGGATGGTGAGGTAATACCAAAGAGTAGTCATTTTTTATATTTATGATCAATTATTTAAAGCGATGTTAAGATAAAAAGGGATGTAAACCATAAGATTCAAGTAGGATGGGTGAAGTGGCAAAGTGTGTCAAGTGTATTGTGTGATTGTAACATACCTTTAAAGTTAAAGGCGAATTTGTATAAAACAATTGTAAGGCCTATATTGTTATAAAATACTAAATGTTGGACTATTAAGAAACAACATGAGAAGAAAATAAACGTGGCAGAGATAAAGATGCTTAAATGGATATGTGGTAATACTAGAAGAAACGAAATCAAAAGTGAATAGATTTGAGAAAAATTAGGAATAGTTTGAATTGAGCAAAAAATGAAAGAGGGTTGTTTGAAATGGTTTGGACATGTAAAACGTAGGCTTATCTATACACTAGTTAGGAAAAATGAATTTCTAAATTTGAGAGAGACCAAAACTTCTAAAGGTAGACCACAAAAGTTATAGATGCAAGTAATAAGAAATGATATGAGGGATAAGAAAGTAGATAAAAAGATTGTTTTTGATAAAAATGAGTCATAAGAAAATTCAAAACTACAGCCTTACATAATTATGTTTTTTGGGCTTTCATACAGTCGACCCAAGAGTTATGGGATATAAAACTTAGTTTGTTATTTTTTGTTTAAACAAAATATAATTTATAAGTAGAATAATAATATTATATTTGTTTATTACTTATTAAATATAATAATCTTATAATATATATATATAGAAGTAATTAATATTAAGATTAGTTGTATTAAATTATAAACTTCTTAAGAATTTTATGAGAGAAAATTAAAAAATTATATTGTATAACTAATATATATACAATTATACTTATATATCTTTTGTTGTACATAAAATTAACACTCAAAATCAAATGTTACAAACTAAAAGTTAAAAATCAAAACCAAGCTAACATGTCATTTCATGTCATGCTTTAATAGGTAATAGGTAATTATGTCATCTTCATTTTTCCTTGCACATTTGTATTAATTTCTATTCAAAAGGTTAATTATTTAAATTAGATTAATACTATATTTAATTAATTTTCATATTTTAGAATATTTAAGATTAGATCATTATGTCAATTAAATAATCAATACCAATAATATTTTTTTTGACATTAAATAAAAAACTATTAATAAATTATTATCATGGACTAATTTAATTTTATATTTAAGGTAACATAATTTCATATTATTAGCAAATTATGTTTAAATTATTTAACTTTGACATTTCAATTTTTATATAAATTAATTATATTTACTTGATTTTAGAAGTTAACAAATTAAATTTGAATAACCAAAATATTAAACATCAATGATCTAAGGATCAAATTAAAAAATTTTGTAATTGAAATTATTCAAATCAGAAACAATCCAACTTCAAATTGATCCAAACTTGAATGGACCTAACTCAAAATACATTGTACTTAAAATAATCGAATCTTCTTGGCCCAAACCTAACCTAATCCAAAACTGAAATGATCTTATTTTTTCTTAATTCAGAGTAGTTCAATCCAAAATAACCTAATTTGGACCAATCCAACTCGTCTGATTTCCATCCCTATCCAAGTCTCAACTACCATATATATATAGTAGGGATCTAGTTACACCAATGTAAATGTTATACTCTTTTTTATCTTTAGATCAAAATGATTAAAATTTGAAATATTTATTTTGATCTAAATCAAAAGGTCAAAAAAAAATATAATACTTACATTGATGGAAGTGGATCTTTTCTTTTATATATATCACTAAAAATTTTTTACTTGTGAAATCATCAACGATTATTGGAATCGACAAATTGTCCTGTTAAATCATTTATGTTACGATCGGTTTCTTCTTGTTCTACTATATATTCATCACATTATGTAATGATCAATGACATATATTTGAAAACAATATTTGATTGCTTTCTTGATTATTAGAAAATTTTCATAATTGTTTTCATAAAAATTTTGGAAAAAGTCAATTATTTCCAACAATATAAAAACAGCTAAATAATGCATTTTCATTTTAAATATTATGTATTTTATATATAATCTTTCAAAAATATTGTTTGATTTTATATATTCAAAGGTGCTTTTTGCTTTCTTTTTCTACAACAATTAAAAAATAAATATCAAAAAGTCAATCGAATGGAGTCTAAATTAAGCACAAAGTTAACCATCCATCAATGGACATTGGCCAAAGAAAAAACCTTCAATGGACGGTAAAAATAAAGGGAGTAGAGGGGAAAAAAAGAAAGAAAAATGCTTTTGGCTACTGACAGGGGAACCAGAAAACAAAGAACGTGAAAGAAACAAGAAAAAGAAAAAGAAATAGTGTGCAAGTATGCTTTTCTTTTCTTTCTTTCTTCTCTTGCATTGCATGCGAAAGCAACAAGCAAACCCATCATGACTGCGACTTCGCCACCTTTCTTCGCTAATCCCGATGATGAAAACCTTTTTTGGTGTTTTTATAGTTTTATATAAGAATTTAATTTCATCAATGAATTAATTAAGGGGTAATAGAAAAGTACAAAGTAATGAATAATAAACTTATAAATAAAAAAATTTCATGTGAATGAAGGAATTATCCAGCCGAAAACTTTAACATTTTCACTAACATGAAATGAGAAGATGCGTAAAAACTTCATTACCATTAATTAATTATCTCATACACTAGTTTCATAATAAACCTGAAGGGAATTTCATTTCCCGAATGATTATGGTGAATCGTGTATAAGCAAGTTTCAAACTTATTAATAGTCTTTAAGTAAGGTATATATTAGGAATCAAATCAAGTTTGGATTTTTTCTATTAAGTATTATTGAGTCTAAAATTTATTAATATTTTATCTAGATTCGGTCGAATCCAATCCAGAACAGTTTAGTAATAATATACATTGGGCATTTGATTCAACTAGTAAGTGTATAATATTATGCTCAACAGGAATCGAATATTCCATTCTTCAAATTAAAAAATAATGGATACAATATGAGTGAGATTATGTGTAGAATGAAAGAATGAAACAATATACATTATCATGCACATAGAATACAACTTCATGAAAATGGTGGGAAGAAGAAAGGGTGAGAAAACACAAAAAGAAAGAAAAGGAATGAAAGTTGCTTTTTCTTTATTGTATTTGGTACAAGGAATGAAAAAACTTTAAAAAAAAATGAAAGAGATTAACAGTAAATTTGTAAAAAAATTATTAACTTAAATTGAATGAGTGTTTAATTTTATTTTCACATTTGAAAGGATTGAATTTAGAAGGAAAAAAATTGTGTAAATCCAATCTTATTTTTTCTTGCTCCTTTTTATCTTCAAGCAAGCTAAAGAAGAGTTGGAAAGACTATATAGTTTTCATTTCCACCCTTTTTCTTTTATTCTTTTTTTTTTCTCTCATACCAAATATAGTTTTATTGTGCTTACTTCTTAAAGTAAATGTTTATGTTTGAATTTTGGTATGTTCCAAAAGAATGTTTTTATTTTTTCAAATTTTCTTGCCTTTTTAATTAATATAAATATTGTAAAAATATAATCTTAATTTTTTAAAAACATTTCAAGTTATTTTTTTTTCAAAAACTACATCTTAAGTCAAATTAATGTGAATATTCAAATTGAGTAAAAGTGATACAAAAAATCAAGATGTTATTGATTTAAGGCATCAAATTATCAAAAAAAAAAAGTTTATTTGCTAGAAAGGTGTTAGAGTAAAACTCAAACCAAGGATAAGCACCTAAAAGCAAGAACAAAGTCAAAAGCAAAGGTTGGAAGGGGTTTCAATGTATATGCTCTAATGCTTAAATCAATAAAATGATGGAGAAAAAGAAAGCAAGAATTGTAGAAAATGGGATAAATGAGTGGCTTAGTGTTATCTGGGAGGAGAGTAGAGTATTTATACCTGAATCGAAGTGGTTAAGCTTGACCTAAATTGGAATAGGTCTAGACTAACGTGGCTTAACAGTTTTCAATGACCAGATGTCATTTCAACTTGATCAAGTGCAATTAGCATGGGATGAGATGTTCATCCAAGTTGGTAGTCAAGAGAGGTGTGAAACCGAGAATCTCGACCATGTACTTATCTTGTTGTTAGGATTACAATAACTCTGATTCTAGTTGCTAAGCAAAAAAACCCCCCAATCAATCAAACAACAATAGAAATAAACAAATGGATGTATAATCAAACCATAAATCATCCACATAAGAAATAATGATAATTCTATGAAATAGAGTTATTTTCAATGTTTAAATAAGTTGGTTTTGCCATGTTATTAGTAAAATAAGTTGTTTTTTTCTCTTAATATGCTTAATTTGTTGTTTCGTAGGAAATTTTAAAGAAAATATTGAATCTTGAAGAATCTTGGAGCTCTTCAAAAATGTTAGAGTGAAAGTATAAGAATTTATTCAAGATTTAAATGTCATACCTAAAGACCTAAGATTAGTTGAATCTTGATGAAAAATTTTAAAAATTCATGCAAGAATTGTGTAAGAGATGTTTGCCAATGATTAGGGATATATGTAATTTCAAGTGAATGCAAGTTTATGATAGCTTATGTAGTGCATAATGCATAAGATTTTTAATGGATAACATGGTAGCAAGCCTTTTCTCATTGGCCAAGAGAGATGGTTAGGAAGCTTATGTGGTATGATGACTTGAAAATTCTGTTCATACTTAGAAAAGTCCAAATAGCCCTTAGGTTTCCTATTTCAAAAAGATTTTCCTACTTTGAGTTGGATTTCCTACTTTGCTTAGAAAATCTCATTTTGACTTGGAATTCCTACCTTGATTAGGAAGAGCACTTGGATATCATACTTAGAGTTAGTTTTCCTATGTTGATTGGGAAACCCTAGTTTAAATGGGTATTCCTACTAAGGGTAGGATTTGTATGAAGATAAAATAACACTATAAAAAAAGAGTAGTATATTAGGAAAACACAACTTCAAATTTTACTTTTCGCTTCTCCAAGAACTTTTCAACTAGAAGCCTTGTCCAAGATCTAAGAATTTGACATAAGGCTAATTGATTTCAAGATTTAAGCCCAAATCAAAAAAGGTTCAAAAAGTGATAGCCAAGTTGGAGTTCTTATTCAAGAAGGTTATCAAGGGTTTAAAAATAATAAAAAAGCATATTTTTCTCTTAAGAAACCCTAGCCACCATCTACCTATCTGTCTAACTTTAAGATTTTTATTCTATAAATAGCTATCCTTTGTTTACAAAAAATTTGAAGTAGGGTTTGGGGTGACAACCCAACTTGAAGTAGTTAGCTTCTTTAAGTTTTCATGTTCTTTACTTTTCCTGTTTTTAGGCTTTTTAAAAGTTATTTTAAGTTTATGCAAAGTTCAATTTTAGTTTTCTTTTAAATTCAAGTTTTGTTTTGTTTTCAATTCCATTCAAGCCTTTTAGATTTTTATTCTTACTTTCAATTCATCTTGAATTTGCAATTTTCCTTTAAGTTTGATTCTATTCTATGTAGTAAAAGTTACATAAGTTCTATTTTTGCTTTAATTTATTGTTTTGAGGTTTAAGTGATTAAATTTAATTTAGTTTACATGTTTTTAAGTTTAATTTAATTCAATTTTAAATTAGTTTGCTATTCTAATTTTTAATCTTCTGGATACAATTAAGGGTGAACAATTTCAATACTTGATTCTCTTTCATATATTTCAATCTCTGTGGGAATGATACTTTCCTGATTCTATATTATTTGTTCTGATTCTATGCACTTGTAGATTTTCAATCAAGTTTTTAGCGGCATTGCTAAGGATTGAAGAAGAATAATTAATATTGATACTAACATACATTTTTTATAATTTTAATTTATTTTAACACACCTTTTTTATAATTTAAATTTATTTTCTTGTGCCAATATATTCTTTCCTTTTATGTCAAGGTTTTTATTTATATAAGGTTGGAAATCATGGGACTATGGTACACTCTTTTTAGAGAATCCCTAAGCTTAATGGTCATCTAATTGTTTAAAGTCTAAGTGAGCTACTAGTGGGTCGAACTTAGATGTCCTTAATGCTCTAGCTTCACAAGTAGCTATTCTAGCTAATAAGATTGATGCCATTAGTGCTAAATATGATTTTAATCCTATCCAATCATTCCATAACCAATATAATGTTTATTGTAGGGATTATAATAGTGATAGGTGTTTTTATCATCAATAGTCACATTCTTTTTCAAACACCTACAATCAAGGTTGTGAGGGTTATCCTAATTACTCGTAGGATAATAATCAAGGGCAGTCTTTTAATTTAACACCTATGTATAACCTGATTTATCCTATTAAGCCTTTATACCTTCCATCACTACAATATTCTTATCCTACATAGTATCACCCACCACCATCCCAATGTCCTCTTCCACTTTAAGAAAAAAAACCTTTATTGGAGAAAGAGTTAAACCAAATCTTTTGAAACTAAGCCACGACCATTATTCAAAACCAAACCTTTCTTAAAATTCTTAAAGTGCAAGTTGAATAGCTAGTAAATGCGTTTAACATAAACTTTCAAGAAACCTTACTTAGAGATATTGAATCTAACACTTTATAGAAAGATGAGGAGTACTATAAAAAATAACCGACAGAGAAAGATGAAGATGAGAATAGTGATCATAGTGAGGATGATACTTATCCTAGGTGTGGTATGAAACTATGTAATGATTTTAGGCAATTTGAGTTTACAGAAACTTTAGAGGATAATGCATCAATTAAGAGATTTAAATTTCAAGAAACAATTAGCATTAGTCTAGTCAATTAGTTTCTAAGTCTCATACTCCACTCTTACCAAATCCCCAACCTTGTGAAGATCAAATACATGAATTAAAATGGAATAGGGGTGGATAGGTATGTTGACAAGGGTTGTCTATTTAAAAACTTGCATAAACCTTTAAAACACCTCTTGCTAAATCTATTAAAAAGGATAAGGACATCTCATGCATTGCACTCACTTTGACTATACTACTTATGAATAAGCCCCTAATTTTAAAGCCTAAACCTATACTTTCTATGGTGGTACCTTTGTCATTGTTATTGAAGCCAGTGCCAACCTATCTTAGCCCATGTAATATATACTTATAATATTTATAGAGGTTGAGAATAAATTAATTACTGTAAAGCACTTGCACCACTTAGTTCCTACACATGGGAAGACGGTTACGAAAAAAAGAATCAAGTGGATAGATGCTGGCATTAAGTTTGGGATAATCACTTAACCCTAGTGGGAAGTAGTCGAGCAATGGATTATAATTAAAGGGCTGCTTAAGAAGCAACCCAAGTTCTACTTTTAAATTGTTGGCAAGCATTAATTTTGTTTTTTTTTTCTTTCTTTAGGAACAAGTATGTTTTGATTTGTTTTGTTTTATTTTTATGGGAACGGAAGGAAACTTGAAGAGCTTAGAACAAGGAAACCAAAACTACAAGCTACTGATGTAAGGGTGATCCTACAAGTTTAGATTCAATCTTGGTGAATTAGATGAGCATTCTTATTCCTTTAGTGCTTTATTGAATAGTTTTTACACACTGAGGACAATGTATTACTCAAGTAGGGATGAGAGAAAATTTGTGCTAAATTTTTTTGAAATATTTTGTTTTAAGCTTAATATGTCATGTTTATAAGTAGTATATTGCTTCCTTTGATTATTTTCTCATAATCCAATGATAAAAACTTTGATTGACTTTAAACATAACTTATTAGAAAGAATAAATGTAGTGAAAGCATAAGATGAGTTTTTTAGTTTGTTTCTTTTTAATTGTGATATTTCTAAATTCTTGAGCATTTAGTCTTCATCATTATATATGCATATTTAATTAAGGTTTTATGTAGATATGGAATTACATTGATCTTTTAAAATTATGTTCTTATTTTTGAATTTGTTTAAGTATCTCTTAAGGTAAAATTATAAACTACACTTAACTAGGGAGATGATTTAGGCTATCTTTGGACTATTTGAGCTTTTCAAGCTTACTTTCATTATGAATATCCTTAGTCACCCAATTTGAGCCTTTTATATACCCTTTCCTTATTTTTCACCTTCATGAATTAGCCACCTTTAGATTATTATCTTTATCTTGTTACTTTACCTTATGTGCGTATAGATTAATTAGATCAATATGAAAGCTATATTAAATTGGGAAAGAAAGGTAGAGTTTGAAAAAACAAAGAAAGAAATTAGTGTTCAAATTATATTTGAGCAAAAGAAAAGTTGAAAACAACTTCTAGTTAAAGAAGGATAAAATTCATCAAAGTGGAAAAAAAATTTTTGTTTGAAAGCTTGATACAGTTCAATTTGAAAAGGAATAAAAGAAAAGATTAAAAGGCAAAAATGATGAAGTTAAAAGAAAGAAAAATCTAAGTTTATGGGTGTCCATTTCTCTTGAAAGCTCTCATTAAAACTAAAAGATTCTAGGTAATGCAATTGTAAGGGTTATGAGCCTAAACTTTTCTTTATCATAACTTAATCCTAACCTAATATTCCAAGCTTAATAAATACCTATTGATCTTTGGTTAAGTGTGGCTACATTAGTGGAAAGAGTACATGAAAAGCAAACTTATGAAAATTTATGCATAATTTGAGGTGATATGCTAATTTCATGTTTGCATAACTTTAATTGAATGCCTTGCATTGATATGAGATGGATTATATATATATATATATACACATGAAAATTTGCAATTGGAAGGGAACTTATTCTAATGAGTCTTGGTGTTTAATCTATGCTTATGATTTTCTCCAAGTTATATTTATCATGTAATTTTTTAGGGTTTATGAGAATTTGACTATGGGAGCTTATATGATCTTTAACATGGTGTTTTATTTGCTTAGCAAAGTTTTATTTTACTTGAGGACAAGCAAAAATTCAAGTTTGGAAGTTTAATAGCTCTATCAAATAGAGTTATTTTCAGTGTTTAAGTGAGTTACTTTTGCTTTGTTTTTAGTAAATTAAGTTACTTTGTACTTTTAATGTGCTTAATTTGTTATTTTGTAGGAAATCCTAAGCAAGAAATTGAATCTTATGAATCTTGAAGAATCTTAGAGTTTTTCAAAAATTTTAGAATGAAATTGCAAGAATTTATTCAAGATTTGAATGTTGTACCCCAAGATTTAAGATTGGTTTAATCTCGATGAAAAACTCAAAAAATTCATGCAAGAATTGTGTAATGGATGTTTGGCAATGATTACGAATACATGTGTAATTTCAAGTTAAATGCAAGTTTATGGTAGCTTATATAGTGCAGTAAGGTTTTTCTTATTAACCAAGAGAGATGATTAGAAAGCTTACGTGGCATGATGGATTGGAAATTCTGTTCATACTTGGAAAAGTCCAAATAGCCCTTAGTTTTCCTATTTTAAGAAGGTTTTCCTATTTTAAGTAAGATTTCTCACTTTGATTAGAAAAGCCCTTTTTGACTTGGAATTGCTAGCTTGATTAGAAAGAGCACTTGGTTATCATACTTAGAGTTAGTTTTCCTAAGTTGACTAGGAAATCCTAGTTTGAATGGGTATTCTTACCAAGGGTAGAATTTGCATGAAGATAAAAGAGCACTATAGAAGGGGGAGTACATAAGGAGAACACAACTCAAAATTTTATTTCTCTCTTCTCTTATAATTTTTCAACTAAAAGCCTAAGTCTAAGATCTAAGAATATGACATAAGACCAATTGATTTCAAGATTCAAGTCTAATTCAAGAATGGTCTAAGAAGTTCTAAAGCCCAGCGCAGGTTAGAGTTCCTATTCAAAAAGCTTGCCAATGGTTTAAAAGCAATTACAAAGCATTTTTTTCCCTTGAAAAAACCCTAGCCACCATTTACCTATCTTTCTAACTTTAGGATTCTTGTTCTATGAATAACTATATTTTGTTGAGGGAAAAATTGAAGGAGGATTTAAGGCGACAACCCAACTTAAAGTAGTTAGCTTCTTTAAGTTTGTTTGTTCTTTACTTTCCATGTTTTTAACGTTTCTTTAAGTTATTTTAAATTTATACAAAGTTCAATTTCAATTTTATTTGAAATTCAAGTTCTATTTTTTTTTCAATTCAATTCAAACCTTTTTAGATTGCTATTCTTGCTTTTAATTCATCTTAAATTTACAATTTTCCTTTAAGTTTGATTATATTTTATGCAATTCAAGTTACATAAGTTTTTCTTTTTGCTTTAATTTGTTGTTTTGAGGTTTAAATGTTCAGTTTGCATGTTTTTAAGTTTAATTTATTTCAATTTTAAATTAGTTAGGTATTCTAATTTTCAATATTCTGGATATAATTAAAGTGAACAATTTCAATACTTAGTTCTTTTCCATATATTTCAATATTCATGACAACTACACTATAATCATTTTATATTACTTGTTTTGATTCTATGCACTTGGGATTCTTAATTAGACAACAATTTATGTGGTTCAATCCAACCCAAAATGGTTACATCCATGGACAAGATAAAAAATCCCCTAATTGTAGAGAATTATAAACATACAATCTCAATCCTAAGCTGATATCTAACAATCCTAAATTGATCTCTAATGATCCCAATTTGATATTTAGTGACCCTAATTCAAAAAATATTTACACACATACCCATGTGGACTTTCTCATTCTCTTTTAGTTCGCTCATAAACATTAAATAATCATCATACCTATAGACTCTGTCAATCTCCTTTAATCTTATAACGCATTCTCACATCAAACAATCAAACATACACACTTATAAAGACCCTATCAATCTATTTAAGTCTTATGAAATGTCTATCATATAAATCTTACTACTCTTTTACATATTTCTCTCATACCTAATACTATAAAGACTCATTATTTATAAGCATGCTAACCTTTTTTCTCCATCAAGCAATATCTAACCAATCTTGAAAAATTCTTAATGAAGTCTCTTATGGGATTTAAGTTACTATTCTTAACAATCTCCATCTTGACTAAAATATCATTAAATCATCAATCTTTATGCTCGACATGCTTAGCTTTACTTGCAATACAAATCTTGTAATCTTCTTCATGTATCTTCATGCTTCATGCAAATTAATCTTTTAACACACAAACTCGAACTCTTCTTTTGAATCAAGCTTATCAGGGTTTGTCACTTATGACATCTTGAGCCTTCACTCTAATACCAGTTGTTAGGATCATGACAACTCCGATTCTTGTTTTAGGCATAAAACCTTAATCAATCAAACAATCAAGCAAGAAAAAATATAACCAAACCATAAATCATCCACATAAGAGACAACAATTTAATGTGATTTGATTTAACCTAAAATGACCTATGCCCACGTATGAGAGAAAAGATCCACTAATTGTAAAAAATTATAAACATATATTTAATCTTAAGCTAATCTCTAACGATTCCAATATGATCTCTAATGATCCTAATTCAAATAATATTAACACTTATACCCATGCGAATCATCTCATTCTCTTTTAATCTATTTACAAACATTAAACAATCATTATACTCGTAGACTCTTTCAATATCTTCTAGTTTTATGGAGTATTCTCACATCAAACAATAAAGCATATACACCTATAAGGACTTTTTTAATCTTTTTTAGTCCTATGGAGTGTCTATCTGATAAAACCGTACAACTCTTTTTACATATTTCTCTAACACCTTATCCTATAAAAACTCTGACTATTTATAAGCCTACTAACTTACCTACCAAGAATTTTTTTTGGTTTATAATTTTTCACTTGGAAGTCTTTTTTTACATCAAGCATTGTCTAACCAATTTTGAAAAAATATCAACCAAATCTCTTATAAAATTTGAATTAGTATTTCTAACACATGTAATAGTTTTGTCATATTAGGTCGAACAAAAAAATAAAAATGCCCAAATTGACCAAATAACTAGAATGCCCTTACATAAAAGACTAGCTAATCTATAACGATCCTAATTCAAAAAATATTCACACTCATACTCATGTGGTTCATCTCATTCTCTTTTAATCTACTTGCAAACATTAAACATTCATCATACCTGTAGATCTTCTCAATCTCCTCTAATCCTATGGAATATTTTCACATCAAACAATAAAACATACACACCTATAAGGACTCTTTCAATCTCTTCTAATCCTATGGAGTGTCTATCCGATAAAACCTTACAACTCTTTTTACATCTTTCTCTCATGCCTAATCCTATAAAAACTTTGACTATTTATAAGCCTACTAACTTATCTTCCAAGAATCTCTTTTCTTTTATAATTCTTCACTTGAAAGTCTATTTTCCATCAAGTATTATCTAACCAATTTTGAAAAAATATCAACCAAATCTCTTGTGAAATTTGAATCACCATTTCTAACATATGTATCCGTTTTGTCATATTAGGTTGAACAAAAAATTAAAATGCCCAGACCAACCAAATAACTAGATTGCCTTTGAGATCCTAAACTATTTTCAAATAAATAAAAGACTAGCTAATCTCTAACGATCCTAATTTAGATAATATTCACACTCATACCCATGTGGTTCATCTCATTCTCTTTTAATCTACTCACAAACATTAAACAATCATCATATTCGTAGATGCTCTCAATCTTCTTTAGTCATATGGAGTATTCTCACATCAAACAACAAAATATACACACCTATAAAGACTCTTTCAATCACTTTTAGTCCTATGAGGTGTCTATCTAATAAAACCTAATAATTCATTTTATATCTTTTTCTTATACCTAATCTTATAAAACTTCAATTATTTATAAACTTACTAACTTACCTACCAAAAATCTCTTTTCTTTTATAATTCTTCATTTGAAAGTCTTTTTTTCCGTCAAGTATTATCTAATCAATTTTGAAAAAATATTAACCAAATCTCTTATGAAATTTGAATCACTATTTCTAACACATGTAATAGTTTTATCATATTAGGTCAAACAAAAAATGAAAATGCCCAAACCGACCAAATAACTAGAGTGCCTTTGAGATCCTAAACTATTTTCAAATAAATAAAAAGACTATTTCACTCCTAAAATCTAAAATATCTACAATAAAAAATGAAGAGCAAAGTATAAAGAAGAAAAAAATAAAAAGCTATACAAAAAGTAATTAGGTTATTATTCTATATATTGTCGATCACAAATAAAATTAAAAAATTATTATATTTTTTATTAATTATTTTAAATATATTCCCATAAAATATGTGATAATTCTCTAATTTTATTAGGGGAGTTTAAAAACAAATTAGCAAAATCAATTGCAAAATACTATTTCTAGTTACTACAAAAGTAGGAAAAAAATACCGGCCAGAATGCACACGTGCCCTGAAATGTAACTTTTATGTTCGCCAAATTTGAAGCATTTTCATTTTATGGCTTTGCTTTCTCTTTGCCAACCTTTTCTATCTGTTTTTTCTTTTTTTTTTTTTTTGACAGTTAATTAAAAAAAGTAAATTCTAACACAAATTGAGAAGGTAAAGGGTGTCGTGATATGCATTCAGATGATAATTGATGGACCAAAAAAATTCACATTAATTGAGCTAATAATTGAAGCGAAAAAGGCTACTTCCCTCTTAGACAACTCTGGGCAACAGCACATAAAAAACCGAAGTTTTAGATCGTTGGGGGCGAAGTTGCAGCTAAAGTTACAAAAATAAAACAAAGCCCAATTGTATTTGTCATTGTACCAATCCTCCGAGACAAAATAACAAAAAGTTCTTGGCTGTTGGTATCTGCCAATGGTGTTGGGTTCAAAATAGACCCTTCAAAGTTGAAAATGTGTTTAACATAGACACTTTCCCTGAAATGGGGTTGCTGGGTTTGCAATTCGAATAACACTTGTTCTCTTGGGGGATTAACTGCTGGCTTTGGCTTCCAACACACTGCGTTTTGACATCCGAAAAAGACAGATTGCAGTTCTCCGTGCTCCCTGCCCACACCACTTGGCCAGTTTCTGCCACTTGTGCCAATAGCTTTCTTTTTCCTAATAAAATATCATTGAGCAAAGTGTAGATTACAGTTGTCCATGAGCCCAGTCGGACCGGGGCATACCGGATTGGTTCATAATAAGCCCTGCCCAAGATTCAGATCGGCATGCCCCGCCGAGCTTATAAAGCTTTATTTTTTATAAAATATTTAGAAATATTATAATATTATTATACTATATTTATTTTTTAAAATTAAAATTAAATAAAAATAATTTTTATTAATAAAAATAACATTTTGGATTAGACTCAAGCTTAAATAATAATACGGAGGACTTGGCTTAAATCTTGTCAAGTCTTCAATAAA
This sequence comes from Durio zibethinus, assembly GCF_002303985.1. The sequence goes on from NW_019168159.1 coordinate 19,335,354, forward strand.
AATGTTTAAGGTAAATTTATTCCCGGATCGGATTTTTAGTCAAACTTATAACTTGACCCAAATTTGGTTAGGCCTAGGACAAGATTTTCAAAGCCTGAGCCTTGCGTAGCTTGGCCTATAACATTAATATATTAAAAATTATTTTTTTATTTTTTATTATAAAATTTTTAAAATATTATTATAAAAATTTTAAATTATTATAACGTATCAATCCAGATACTTAATTGTTAAACGTAAAAATTACAAATTACCATAATTTTTTTTGTTTAGTATGATTGATCACTTAAAAATCTATCTTTTAATAAACTTTAAAATTAATTAAGACTTACAAAAAAAAAAACTTTTGACCTACAAATTAAAGTTGAGTTAGAAAGTACAATTATATATTAAAAAAGTTATAATACTCTCATAATACCTATTCGCAAATGATACCAATTGATTTTGTGATATGCATTAAACTGAATAAAATTTCTTAAGACTATTTTCAAAAGAATTTAATATTGAAAATTATTCTTAAATTATCATAATTTTTAGCAAAAATCTAAAAATATTTTTTTACTTTAAGAATATTTAAGATGTCTATTGTAACTCTTTAAGAGATTTTAATGTCGGATTTGAAATAAAACATTTTTATTATTATTTTCTTGTTGAAACTTTTGATATTAAAATTTTTTTAAAATTATCTAATATTTTAGCAATATTTAAAAAATAATACTTCACCTAAAAATTTACATAGAAGTTACTATGTTAATTTTCTAATTATTTCATCTTTAGAATATTTAAAATAAAAATTTTATTTTTTATTCTCAAGAAAAATAGATATTTCAACTTTTTCTTAAATATTTTTTATTTATTATAAGAAAAAAATTAATATTTTAACTTTTTTCTCGATTGACTTTATATAAATTTATTAGAAGAAAAAATTGATATTTCAACTTTTTCCTCAATTGATTTTATTTATTTTATTTCCTTTTTATCTTTAAAGAATTTAGAAAAAAAACTAATATTTCAACTTTTTGCTAAATATTTTTAGAAAATTTATTTTTTAAAAAATTTGATATTTCAACTTTTTCCTTAATTGATTTTTACAAATATCTTAAAAAGTTATTTTTCATACAAATTTATTCTAAATATTTTTTATAACTATTTTATTTTCCATATCAAAGTTCATTAAAAATAAAATTATAAAAATATAAAAAATTAGGCAAAAAAATGCAAAAAAAATTATGAAAAGTACCAAAAATACCCTTGGTCAATATTGGTCAAAGGTCTAAGGCCGGTTCAACTAGTTTAGTGTGGTTTAGCTAGTTTGACATAGTTTAGCTGGTTCAATGTGGCTCAAAGCGATCTGGAGCATTTCGGAGTGATTTTGGGCGATTTGGAGCAATTTGAGGCAGTTCAAGTCGATCTAGCCCGATTAGGTTCAAGGAAGATTAGTTTTCAAATCGGTTGTGCGAATCTTGGGTTCAGTTATGGGTCAACATGTGAACCACTCTTAAAAAATGACATCATTTTTTTACTATAAAAGTAAGAAAAAATTTATTTCATTTTTCTTCTTCATTTTCTCTCTACTCTCTCTTTCTTTTTAAAAACCCAAACAACCAACCACTCTAAACCAAGAAATTGGTAGCTGGTCACTGTTACCACCATTATCGCCAATTGTTGAAAAAGCCTAAAAACTCTAAAAACACTTCTCTTTGTCTCCTGATGCTAGATTTGAGCTCGATTTTAGACAAAAAAGACCCTTAAAAGCTTAGATCTTAGCCAAAATTTTCTACTAAATCTTTTTTTTTTGGTAAAATCTTTGTTGTTTGTTGCTTTTTTTCTTCTAGTTCCCTTCAGAGATGTGTTGATTTGATTTTTTTAGTGGTGGGGAACTGAAACTTCAAAGGGGTATGAAATTTTGATATGATTCTTCATTTTTTTGTTTGTCTCATCTCTTGTTTGAACTTGAAAAGCTCAATTTATACGACCAAGAAAAGATTCAAATCCCATATTTTCTTGAATTTTGGAAGAAATTTTAAGCCACCATTAGTGACTTTTGAACAAAGTTATGTGCTGGTAAGCAGTTTGTGGCTATTGGGCAGTTGATCCATTAAATGCACCAAGACTTTCGAAAAAAAAAGACTAGGGAAGAATGAAACAAAAAGAAGAAGAAAAAAGAAAAGATAGAAAGAAAATAAGTAAATAAATAAAAATGAATAAAAAGAAACTAAATTACATTTAGGCTGAAGCCTAATTTGGCCTAATAAGTAATCCAAGAATTTATCAGAATAAAATCGAGAATCAATTTAAAATAACATTACATCTTTCCTAAACAAAATGAGTTTTTACAGTTGCCCCTTTTTGCATGTTACTAAGAATCAAGAATAAGGCAAAGACAAAAAGACGATAATTTTGTTTAGGTAATCACATACTAAAAATCAAATAGTGAACATAAAATTTTCTTTTTTTTTTTATACTTCTCCAAGCAGAGACTTGGTAACTTTTTGAAACTTCAAAAAACTTCTCTAAACAGAGGCTTGTCAACTTTTTGAAAATTTGAAAGACTTTTCTAAATAGAAGCTTGCCAACATTTTGAAAATTTGGAAAGCTCATTTAAACAAAGGCTTAACAATTTTTTGAAAATTTGGAAAGCTCCTCCAAATGGAGGCTCGACAACTTTAAAAGTTTAAAAAGTCCTTTAAACAGAGGCTTAAAAAATTTGAAAACTCTTCTAAACAAATGCTCAATAACTTTAAAATGCTCATATAAAAAAGGCTCTTTTAAAAAAGGTGTGATGACTTTAAAAATTTGAAAACCTCTTCTAAATAGTGGTTCAAAAAATCTTAAAGTTCCTTTTAACAAAGATTCAATAACTTTTAAATTTTCATGTGAAAAAGGCTCTTTTAAATAAAAGCTAGACAACTTTAGAAATTTGGTAAGCTCCTTTAAACAAAGGCTCAAAGTATTTGAAAACTCTTCTAAACAGAGGCTCAACAACTTTTAAATTCTCATTCTAAAAATGCTCTTTTAAATAAAGACTTGACAACTTTAAAAATTTGAAAAGCTTCTCTAAATAGAGACTTGAAAAATCTAAAAGCTCTTCTAAATAAAGGCTTGACAGCTTTAAAATTCTCATATAAAAAAGGCCCAACTACTTTAACATTTTGAAAAAATTCCTCCAAATAGAGCCATGACAACTTTTAAATTCTCAACCACTATTCATCATCATTTTTTTTAAAATCTTTCTTATCTTAAAAAAAAAAATTAAAATCTCATCTTTGAAAAAGAAAATTCCTTTCATTTGAGGTTTGAAGTCTTATATTTGATCATTATCCTTATACAAGGGCCAAAATCCTATTTTTCTTATTAGGGAATGAAAAATCCCTAATCTTTCACCAATTTCACAATACTTTTGTAATCATAACCTTTCATGGATGCATGCACTAATTGCTCTAAATGCAATGCATGTAATGCAATCAAAATTATTCACTTCTAGTTGTGGTAAAAGGTTCTTAAAATCTCTTACCTTTTCTGCTTTTGTCCTCAAAGTTCTCAACAATTAACATAGGACCAACATGGCCTTAGTGTTCGATTGTTGCATTTTTTCTCAACAATATTCTTTTTCACTCTAGAAATTTGTAATATCAATGTCCTGTCATGCTTTTTTGGTCATTTTCTACCTATCTTTATCAACTTTTTAAAGTAATGCTGGATTTTCCATGTTATTGATTAGTTTTTTTATCATTTTAACTTCAAGACGAACAAAATATAATCATACATTTCTTCTATCCATTTATAGGGTTGACAAAAATGATAAATGAGATAAAGGAATATATATGTATTACTTTTATTTTTCAAATAAGAGAAAACATATTTCATTAAACAAATAACAAGAGCATAACAGTAAAAAACTAGGTGTTTGGGTTGAGCAAATGCACCCAAAGAATGATAACAAAATAATCATGAACCACTCATCCTTGGATTTTTTTTCCAAAACTCAACCAGATGACATTCTTAATCTTTCAAAGCTTGTCAAACCATGTTTGCCTTTGTGTTGATGTTTCCTCTCCTTTATACATAAGCTATTTTTTTAGGTTTTCAACTTAGATATATCCCTATTTTCTTTTCAAATCTTTTTTTGTTTTTTTCTAGCAAAGTATCTTTTTACAGCATCTGAGTTTACCAAACTAGGCAGATCCTTTCTGTTTATTGTTTCCAAAATTAATGCACCACTTGAAAAATCTTTCTTCACCACATACGAACCTTTTTAATTTGGTGTCCATTTTCCACTATTTTCATGTTGATTTAAAAAGATCTTTTTTAGCATTAAGTCTCCTTCTCGAAAATAATAAGAGCAGATTTTCTTACGTATGCTTTTACCATTTTTTTTATACAATTGACCATGGTAAAGTGTTGAAAGTATTTTCTCTTCAATGAGGTTTAACTGTTCATAATGATTTTAGACCCACTTAACTTTTTCTAACTTTACTTCTATTAGAACTTTCAATGAAGGAATTTTTACTTCAATTGACAACACATCTTCCATTCTATAAACTAAAGAAAATGGGGTAGCACTAATAGATGTTCAAACTAATGTTCTATAAGCATGTAAGGCAAAAAGTTACTTCTCATGCCAATCTTTGTAAGTATCAGTCATTTTTTCTAAGATCTTTTTGATATTTTTATTTGTAGCTTCTACTACCCTAATACGATATAGAATTATGATGATGGATCTTAAACTGAGTGCACATTTTAGTCATTATTTTACCATTTAAGTTTTTGGCATTGTCAGAAATAATCCTCTTTAGTAAACTAAATCTGTATGTTATCTATTTTTTTATGAACTTACATACCATTGATTAGGTCATCTAACATAAGATGTAGCTTCTACCAATTTTGTGAAATAATCAATAATAATAAAGATGAATCTATGCTCGTTTGAAGCCTTTAAAGTGAGATGATCGATAATGCCCATACCCCACGTAGAAAATGGACATAGAGGTGCCAAAACATGTAAAGCAAATGAAAGAGCATGAATTTTATCATCATAAATCTAACACTTGTGATATCTTCTAGCATAATTAATACAGTCACTCTCTATTGTCAACCAATAATAGCTAGCCCTTATCATTTGTCTGGCTATCATATGACCCATTTATATGTGCATCATAAATCCCATCATATACTTCTTCAAGAAACCTTTTTGCTTCAGTCACATCCACACATCTTAGAAGCACCTAATCTCAATTTCTTTTATAAATGATATATCTCTAAAGGAAAAAACCCATGGCTAGTCTTCTAATGATCCTTTTATCATTTTTTGTTACATGCTCTGAGTATTATTGATGTTGACATACTGTAAAATATCATGATACTATAGTTTCCCATTAGCTTCTTATTCAATACCTAAGCAATGTGCTTACACATATTTCACATCTAAAGTAGCTAGTGCGTCAGCAATCTAATTTTGCCTTCTAAATATATGCTCAAACTAAATTTCTTTGAATTATATGACCAGTTCAGAAATATACTCATGGTACTAAATCAACTTTGAATCTTTTATGTCTCATTCCCCTCATAACTGATATATGATTAAAGTCAAATTTTTTAATACATCTAAAAGTTTAATCTTTTTTTCAAATGTTACTGGTAAACTCATAACACAACCCTCATAGTTGGCTACATTATTTGTACAATTCAAATTCAACCTAGTTGTAATGGGATAATAATATCTATTGGGAGATATCAAAATTGCCCCAATACCATAACCTAGTTCACTCATAGCTCCATCAAAATACATCTTTCAATATTTTTTAGCATGGTCTTTCTCTTCAATTTGAGAAATGACTATTGCATTTTTATAAAAAAAATCAAGCTTCATTGGTTCATAATCTTCGGTTGCACGACTGGTAAGGAACTTGGCCATTACACTTCCTTTAATTTACCTTTTGAGTTACATAGACAATATCATATTTTAAAAGCATAACTTGCATTTCACTATCCTTCTTGCCAATAATAGCTTCTTAAAGATATACTTAATGGGATCCAACTTTGCTATGAGCTAAGTAGTGTGATAAAGTATGCATTGCCTGAACCTTCAAGCTGTCCAGTGCATAATATATCTTTTCCAATGATAAATACTTGAACTCATAATCAATGAACTTCTTGCTCAAGTAGTAACTTACTCATTCCTTCTTGTTGGTTTCATTTTTTTGCCCTAATAAACATCTCATTGAATTTTCTTGTACTATTAATGATAAAATTAAAAGTTTCTTAGGAACTATTGTTACCAATATGGGTAGATTTAACATATACTCTTTGATTTTATCAAAAGGTTCTTATATTTATCATTTCATTCTCCTGAATCATGTTTTCTAAGAAGCTTGAAAATGGGATCACACTTGTAAGTAAGTTGAGAGATGAAATGAGCAATATAGTTCAATATTCCCAAAAAGCCTCGCACTTATTTTGGGGTACAAGGACAAGATAAGTTTTGAATGACACGTATCTTATCTTATCTGGATTCATTTTGATTCTTCTTTCTCTGATCATAAAGCCTAATAGTTTTCCTGATTTAGCACCAAATGTACACTGGTAGGATTCAACTTCAATTGAAAGTTTTTTAACCTATCAAACAATTTTTTAAGATTGACTGTATGATCTTTTCTTTCATAAGAATTTATGATCATGTCATCCATATACTTCTATCTCTTCATGCATCATGTCATGAAAAAGAGTCACATTATTTTTTGATAAGTAACACTAGATTTTTCAATCCAAAAGGTATGACTTTACAACAAAATGTGCCTCACATGGTTAAGAATGTTGTTTTCTCCATATCATCTCGAGCCATCTTAATCTAATTGTAACCTGATAAGCCATCCATAAAGGAAAACATGTAATGCTGAGCAGTGTTATCTATTAAGGTGTCAATATAAGGCAAAAAAAAATTATCCTTGAGAGTTGCCCTATTTAGATCTTGATAATTGATATACATTATCACTTTTTCATCTTTCTTAGGAACTAACACTATATTAGCTACCCATTCAAGATACTTTTTCATTTCTAAAAATCTAGTATCGAACTACTTCTTCATTTTTCCTTTGATTAACATTTCTGGTTTCATGCATCTTAACTTTTGGTGTATCAGCTTGCATTCGATTTCAAAGATAATTTATGTTCTACAATATCAATATTGAGTCCTAGCATATTCTAGTAAGACAATGCGAACATATTCATGTATTCCCTAGAGTAGTTCTTTTAGCCTTTGCTTGTCAATTAGTGGAAGAAATGTACCAACCTTAATTTTCTTTCTATTTTCAATGTCTTTCCAATTCATTAATTCAGTAACTTCTTGATGGGGCTCAATTAGCTTATTTTCATGTTCTATTAATTTCAACAAATTAGGAGGCAAAGTGTAACACCTTCATTGTCAAGTTGGTCAACATGAATTAGGTTTTAAAAATTGAATCCAAGATTATTGTCATGATTATCTTTATATTTATTATTTGGGAACCTGTAAATAAGTGAGATCAAGATAATATTGGCACACAATATTGGTATCGCAAAAAAATAAATAAAGGGAGAATGAAAAGAAACATAGAATGAATGAATGAAAGTGAAAACAATAGAAAAATATAGATGTATCTTTTAAGTCTTTTATTAAAATGGCAAACATAAACACATCATTAAAGATCTTCTAATACTTATAGAATAAGCAATTAGGGACTTGAAGATTCATAACATGTTTTTTGTCAAAAGTTTCAAAGATAAAAAGTAGCTATACCATTTCTTGATTATTCAATTAGAAATTCATAGGATAATGATGCACGAACAAATCTTCATCGTGGCTTTTCTTTTCTTCATTATCCACCATATGAATGATCAACTCAAAAAAGGCTTTTGAAAATTCTACATTTAGGGCTTCAAGTGAATTTTGATAGATACATCTTCCTTATCAAAAAGAATTATAAAAATAAGGGATAACCATCAAGTCTAACTCTAGCTCATATCCCTTAAGATTAGTTGTCTTTTTTTTTTCTTCTCATCCATCATTTTCATTTTGCCTCCCTTTGTTGGTTTGTACCCTAAGTCAAATATATCTTTCTTATCATATATTGTTAGAAACTTCGTGATCCCTTGTAGATTTTCTTGAGTTTGGTTTCAAGTTGCCATCTCATTCCAATAAGTTGTTTTATGACTATTTCAATAGTCATAAACAGATTTAGTGTGTATAATTTGGATCCTTCTACCACATACGTAGCATTGGTAGTCTCAAAAGATCTATACAAATATTTCAGGGCTTTGTTTATAACTTTCACATATAGGTATTCATAGGTTAGGTCACCAATAGATCTTCTTTTCCTGTTATGCATATAAGCTTCCTATCCATGATAAATTTAACTTTATAATGCAATAAAGATGAAACAATACCTGTTATATGAATCCATGGCCTATCAACAAACTACTATATAAAGGTAAGATATCTATAACTTGGAATTTTATGTTAAAAATGCAGAGAACAATTTACAATGGCATTGTTATATCCCCAAGCACTTCTTGTCGGGTTCCATTAAAGGCTTAAACAACCATATGATTGGATGTCATATACGATACATTAACAACTAGTTTTGTTAATGTCATCACAGGCATGACATTAATTGGAGATCCATTGTCAATTAGAACCTTAGCTACATTATGGCTTTTACACTTGACAATGATATAAAAAGCCTCAATGTTTCCTCGACCCTTTGGAGAAATTTCATCATTATTGAAAGATATGTAGTTTGAGATCGCCAAATTACTAGCAAGATGTCTCAGATACTCAATAGATACATTATAGAACACATATGCCTGATTTAATACCTTTAGCAAAGCATTGTGGTGGGTTCTGAACTAAGTAAGAGTGACAATAATAAAACTCTAATTGGCATCTTATTCAGTCATTCTATCACATTGTACTTACTATGCTTTATCAACTTAAAATATTCATAGGCTTCATTCTTAGAAACTAGTTTTTAATATTTTTTATTAGTGACTACCATAGGTTATTCTGACTTTTGTCTTTCTCTTTGACTTTTGCTTTCTCTTTCTTAGCTTTCTCAAGCATTTTTAGAGTATAACATTACCCATTTCTGGTCATACCTCTTATATCCATTATATTTGTTATATTTGGATTAACAATGACATCACAATCATGCTTTCATGGCGTTGCTTTTTTGCTTTGGTATGAAAAAAAGCTACAACACTAATAGTCATAACTGGTAACGAGATAGGTTTTTTTGGCATTAGGGTTAGCTTTTAATCATAATAGTTGGTCACAGACCTATGCACAAATTTTTTTACCGCATAAATAGTAAATAGCTCAGCTTTTGTCAAATCTTCTCTCTTTCTATAGAATTTTATCTATCTCATATCCATCAACCTTTGCATTTTTTGATGAAATTGATCACAATTCTCAGTAGAATGCTCTAAATCACCTTTGTGATAATTGCAACTCTTGGTTGGTTTAATCATCCTATGGCAATTGTAAAACTTTACTGGTCTCATCATATCAATCTTAACCAAATCTTCAAACACTTTAGGCATCAAAATTTTGACTTTATTTATCCTTCTTTTAACATAGCATGCCTAACCATCAATTAAAGTATTTATTGCTGCTTTAATATAGTTTGCCAAAAGATTTCCATTAACATTTGAAGCCTCTCGCTTGTTGGCATCCAAGTTTAACAATCTGGCTCTGATTAGCCCTTACACCTTAAGCTTCAAAGTAATGCAATTTTTCATACAATGGCCCTCATTCCCATAATGATAATCACAATGTGCATTGAGATTATACCTTTTGAAATACAAAAGTTTTAATGATTTAAGATGAATAAGGCCTAGCAAATGATTTTTAACAAACTAAGGAAACAAGTCATGTAAATCATGGGGATAGGGTAAAAAAAAGCTTTTTTTTTTAGTATTTTTAGGGCTTTTGGACCACTACCTTAGTTGGATCTCCATTCTAATCTAATAAGTGCTACAGAGTAGTTATACATATAGATGGGTGCTTGAAAAGATGGTTGAAAAAAGGGTCGATAAATTGATTATTGTATTGGCTAATATTGGTTAGGGATGGATGTCACATTATTTATGGAAGGATAATAGGTTTGGTATATTGGTGTGGGGTACGAGGCAAATCCTCTATTCTGTTGTCCTACATAGTTCACTGCTTGGGCTTAACTTTATTTTGTTTTGGGTGCTCAACCTTTTTTTGCACCATTCATGTTTCCTACGTCAAGTTTGTTATGACATTCTCAATAATCTCACTTGAAATCATCATGTTTGCAAAATTTTTTATCATGTTCCTAATCATTATTTCATAATATGGAGCTTTTAAGGTATTAACAAATAGAACGGTAGTGGATTTTTTTTTTAGGAGAGGTTGTACTTGTCTACCCATATTTTTTCGCCTCATGTAATCTTTGAAGTTCTTAGTTGCTTTTTTTTCCATGCTCTACAGAGACAAACAATTTGGAGCCTGGTCTAAAAAACCAATATTGAGAAATAAATGCCCTCATAAGCTTTTTCTATGAATAGATATGAGTATTGTCTAGTTGAACATACCATCTAGTTACAGAACTGATAAGGTTTTTAAAAAATATATGCATCGGTAGCTTTTCATCATTGGTATATGCGACTATTTTATGGTAATATATAGTGACATTAGTCACTGGACATTTTGTACCATCTTATTTTCAAACATAAGAACTTTAAATTTAGGTGGGATGACCATATTTGGGACTAAACAAAGCTCAGCCAAATCCATTCTTTTATAGCTCTACATCTTTCTTTTAACGATTCATCTTTTATTAGGAACTTGTGTCCTCAACTATCTCTATTACTTTCATTTGTAACTTTTCTTTCTCTTTGGGATCATCCAAATGAAGAATCAGAATTGGCTTAAATGGTTTCTTTACAAAGATTGGATTAATGAAATTTTGGAACATCCTAAAGTAGGTGTTGATGTTATTCCTAGTTTACTGTATATACATCCTTCAAGAACAAGAATTTGCACCATGACCCCTTAAGAAGTTTCAGGTTGCTAAGACTTGAACCCTAGGTAGTATAAAGGATCAACTGTGTTTGGGATTGCTCTTGTAAGCTGAGACCCTTCTACCACTTTTTCTTTGTCCAAATTTTTAAGGATATCCATTGTCTTATTTAGATCTCCTTTTAATTCTTCTTAGACCTTTTCAATTCTCTTAAATCAATTAGCTTGCTCTTGTTCCATGACCTTTGCTTGAACCTTAGTGTTATATAAGTGACGAATAGGCTGTTTGGGATTTTTTAAAGATCGAGCTATCCTTGAACTTTTAATACCATAATTAGAAAGCTTAAGTGATAATGCAATAAAAATTTTCCTTTTTGTTATTTTTAATTTTTTTAAAAAAATAAAAAACTTAAGAGTCGGTGTTATTAATGAATTTTTTCAATAATTGTAACATCAAATATGACTTATGCATGAAATGCATGAATGCAAAAAAAACAAAATTGCCCTATGATAATATTCAATAAGAGATATTTCATTAATTTCAAAAACCTTCCTTTTTTTAGACAAAACCTATCATTCCAATATTACATCCATAAAAACACTTGATTTGCTCACATTTTCTTTTGTGTCATTCAGAAAGTTTAACAAGTGTTGTCCATACATTTTTGTTGGGTTGATCATACATCTCAATGTTGCTACTTCTTCAGCCTTCGCTTTGCACATTGTTTAGAAATCTGTGTTACCAAATGCTCTCTGTATCATTGTCTCCCTAAATTTTCTCTCTTGCCACACCACACTTGGTATAATAATTCCCTTTGTTCTCTGATGGGTGCAACAATGTAATCTTTTTACTCATTCATCTTTTACCTCAAATCCTGAATGTAGTCACTTAGCACACTATTGTCTCTGTAAGTCTGAATAGAAATATCTTCCATCTTAGAACATTCTTTCTTCAATCTTTCAATTTTATAGTCAGTTAATAACTATTATCTCTTTAGCTCTTACTTTGGCATGCAATCTTTTGCATTCTTAATGTAACTTGGACAAATCATTAATAGTTGTATCACATCCCTAATGACCTTTCGAATTTTGACCTCTTGTTTTTTTGCCTTATTTTTTAACTATTTCTTTTCTTCTTGAAGTTTTTTACTCTTATTTTATCTTGTCTTTTTTCATCTTTAAATTCTTTTTTCATAAATTTACACTCTAAAGGCATTTTTTTTAAATTTTTGATCCACTATTTGGCAAAAATTCTCAATAGTATACATGACTTGTTTTCTATGCTTCACACTAATATCCATGAGTAACCATATAAGTAAAAGGTCTAAGACTCATTCTTTGAGTTTTTCCATGCTTGGGTAACATTATCTATCTTTTGGAATGTTATAACTCATTATAAAGACAATCCATCTGGGCAAGTTTATGTGTCATAGGAATGAATTGTTCTACTTCAAATTATCTTTGTGTCATGAATGGCACATAGCTTGTTGCTCTTTATAGTCTTTAGAGCAGGACCACGGTCTTATTTCCACATTGATACAATATAGGCTCTTAATTTATCCATGGAACTAGCCATTTCACCAATGCATTCATAGTCTTTGTAAGAAAGCCACCCATTCTTTTTTAGATTTTTGCTCCGGCCATTCACTTTCACAAAACTTTCTAATTAGAGCCTAATTATGGATGTAAAGTTTTGAGAAAGCACTTTTCTTATATTTTAAATGGTTTTCCATCCATAGGTATAATAGCAATGTACACCTTACAAAGTGTCCTTTATTTTGGTGAAAATAACTTAATGACATGATAGTTTCTACTAATATTACCAGTGAGGGATTACAGCCTTTCTCCACCTATTTGAAAAGATCCACTGTTGTTATCTCAATATACCTCGATAGCTTTGGAAAAATCACCATTCCATATATTGCTAAAGTGAACACATCTAGTCCTTTCTCATCATTGGGGTCTTTCATAATGAAGTCATGAAGAAATTCCCATGGTAAACTAACATACTCACACTTTCATTTTATGTTCAAATCCACAGTCTCCTTACCAATGTTCATAAAACTAGATAGCTTTTTATGAAATCTTAGCTTGTACTTTTTGACGAATATCTTATTTGGAGATTTGAGCTACAAACCTAGCAAGGTCAAGTATTCTTCTATGGTTGGTGTCATGTTCACTTTATTAAAGATGAAGCATTTGTATGAAGGATCCCAAAATTGAATAGCTACTCTAGTTAACAAGTTTTCAACTTCCATTGAAATAAGTTGTGCTATGTGTCCATGCTTATGACAAAAGTCTTGCTGTCTTGATATGATGCTTTTTCATATGTCAGCTAAGTTCTTCAAATCATTTGCTTAACACTGAGTCAAACTTCTTTTGATAGAGTGGAAACATAATTAACTGGTATACAATATCCCTCTTTTAGCTAGATTTCTCTTATTGAATCTTCACTTCATTAGGTGACTCATAGGGAGCAAATACAGACAAAAAGAAAACTTGACATTTTGTAGATTCCATAAAAGCCTTTTGTGAAAACTATCTTTAGGGCAAACATTCTTGATACAACACTATGGATGTCAATATGAATCATGTAAATGAGAAAAAACAAAAACATAGGAAAAAATAGGGGTTTTTAGTGTTACTACATAACAATATATGAAAAAAAATAAAAAACAAGTTATAGTTACTTATATCACAAGATATGATTCCTAATTTCTGGTTAATTCTAAGAAAAAAGAAGGCACAATTCTACCTGGGGTAGGTCACTTAGGTTTATTACATGCAGTTTGAATTGAAAATCTAAAGGTTTCCAAGTTACTCATCATTGCTTTTTATGCTAGACTAGTAAAGCACTCCGATCCTCACCCATGATAAATTTAAACAGAAAGGATTTAATTTGAGTAGAAGTATTTCACTAGCCATTACAGAGATATTAGAATTTCATGAAAGCATAGATACTCTACTCATTCCTAGAGGGATAAAGCCTGGATATAAAACTTATGTTATGTATATAAGCATGAATGGCAGAATATTAAATGATGAAACTAAAATCAATAAGTAAAAGAAATTCAAATACCAAAATCCAAAAAGAAAAATTGAAAAGGATATTTTTTTTCAAAATAAAGCTCAAGTTGGCATAACATAAAATCAATTACTAGCTTGACTCTTGAATGCCACGTGAAGTTGCCAAGCTATCATAACATATCAGTTAGGAAACTCGATTACTAAGAGTAAAAATCAGGAGTCACCATCAATCTTTTTTATTTAGGTGCAATTGGTTCCTCAACAATTTATCTTTTGATAAACTTTAAAATTAATTAAAACTTACAAAAAAACACTTTCGGTCTACAAACCAAAGTTGCGTCAGGAGTATGGTTATGTATGAGGAAGGTTATAGCACCTTCATAACATCCGTCCAAAGATAGTACCAATTGATTTTGTGTTATCCATTAAGCTGATCAAAATTACTTAAGAATATTTTTCAAAGAATTTAATATTGAAAATTATTTTTAAATTACCCTAATATTTTAATGAGATTCTAAGAATATTTTCCATTTTAGGAATATTCAAGATGTCTATTGTCACTCTTGAAAAGATTCTATCATCGGATTTGAAAAAAAAATATTTTTTATTATTATTTTTTGTTGGAATATTTGATATTAGAAAACAGTTTTTCAACTACTATAATATTTTAGCAGTATTTAGAGGATAATAGATCACCTTGAAATTTACATAGAATTTGCTATTGATATTTTCTAGTAATTCCATCTTTAGAAGATTTAAAATAAAATTTTTATTTTTTTATTCTTAGAAAAAATTGATATTTCAACTTTTTTTCTAAACAATTTTTTTATTTATTATAAGGAAAAATTGATATTTCAAATTTTTACTCAATTGATTTTATTTATTTTATTTGCTTTTTATTCTTAAAGAATTTAGGAAAGATTGATATTTCAACTTTTTTCTAAATATTTTAAAAAATTTATTCTAAAAAAAATTGATATTTCAATTTTTTTCTTAATTGATTTTTACAAATATCTTAAAAATTTAATTTTCACACAAATTTATTCTAAATATCTTTTACAACTATTTTATTTTCCATATAAAAGTTCACTAAAAGATAAAATAAAAAATCATAAAAATAATAAAACTATAAAACTATATAAAAAATTAAGCAAAAAATGAAAAAAAATAAAAATTATGTAAAAATTTAAAAATGGCTCTCGTTAATGCTGGTGAAAAGTCCAAAGGTGGTTCAACTAGTTTGTTATGGTTCAGTACGGTTTAGCCGATTCGAGGTAGCTCAAAGCGGTTAGGAGCAGTTCAGAGCAATTTTGGGTAGTTTGGGGTGATTCAAGCTAGTATAGCATAGTTTGGTTCATCACAGATAGGTTTTCAAGTTGGTTGCAAGGATCCTAGGTCAGCGCATGGATCCTCCTTCATAAATGATGTCGTTTTTTCTATAAAAGTAAAAAAAAAAATCTTATTTCATTTTTCTTCTTCTCTTTTTCTTTACTTTTTCTCTCTTCCAATCACTCTAATCTCTTTAAAAACTTAAACAACCAACCAACCCTAAACACAAAAACTAATGCTTAGTCACCATTATTGTCGTTTGTTGCCAACATAAGCCATTGTTGTCGGTCATTGAAAAAGCCTAAAAACTCTAGAAACACTCTTCTTTGCCTCCTAACATTAATTTGAGCTTGGTTTTACAAAAAACCAACCCCTAAAAACCTAGATTTCGACTAAAAGTTTTGGCCAAATTTTTTTATAAAATCTTTACTATTTGTTCTTTTTTTATTGATTCCCTTCAAGGATGTGTTGATTTTCTTTTCTTTTCTATGGTGGGGAATTGAAACTTTAAAGAGGCATGAAATTATGGCAAGTTTCTTCCCTTTTCTATTTGTCTCGTCTCTTGTTTGAACTTTAAAGACTTAATTTATAAGGCTAAAAAAAGATTCAAATCCAGATTTTCTAGGATTATGGAAGAAATTTTGAGCCACCACCGATGACTTTTGAGTAAAGTTAGGTATTGGTAGGCAGTTGATGGCTGGTGGGCGATCGATGCATTAAATGCACTAAGACTTTCAGGGAGAAAACCATGGAAGGATGAAGTCAAAGGAAAAAAAAAAAGATAAAAAGAAAATAAGTAGATAAGTGAAGCTAAAAAAAAAGAAAGAAAATAACATTTAGGCTAAAATCTAATTGGGCCCAAGAAGTAATCCGAGATCGGATCAAAATAAAATTGACAATCAATTCGGAATAACATTTGATCCTTTCCAGATAGAATCAATTTGGAATATTAACTCATTATATCTTTATATTGCCATTTTTTACTTTTAATAATTTTTAACTATCACTTTTTAAATAACATTTACAATATTAATTTGTATGCAGTAGTACATTTTTTAAAATATAAATTCATTAATTTAAAGAAGTGTGCTTTTAGCAAGTACTACATCAAAAATAATGTTAGGACATTCATTAATCCATTGGAACTCTTCTATTGGTGATGTAATTGCATATTTTGCAAGTTTATGTGCAACTTCATTTGCCTTCATTTTTGTATGAAAAGCTAAAGAGTAATTGACGTTTAGCCTCAATGTTCTTACATCTTGTATTAGTTCACTGATCATTGATAGGTTCTTCTCCTCAAACTTTAGCTGGTTCATTACTTCAAGTGCATCCCCTTATACTATAACCGATTATAATCCTAACTATTTGGAAAATTCAATCACTCTACTTAAGGCTATTGCCTCTGCAACAATTGGATCACTAATATCTTTTACTTTGTTTTAGCATGCTCATAACATCTTGCCCATTCTATCCTTAACAACAACCACTATCCCACACACTAGCATTCACCTTAAGTGCATCATTAAAGTTTACCTTAGCATAGCCATTTTCTGAGGCTTTCCATTTGGTATCTTCTATATGATTTGCATGCCAAGCCGTACTTAAGCTCCTCTATATTCATCCAAAAATTGCCTCAAATATGCTACGATCTCTTCGATAATTTTGTAGCTATTATTTTTTATATCCACATTCCTATTGTGCCATAACACCCCAACATGCTGTCATCCCAGTTTTAAGTTGTTTTAGGTTTTTTTCTCATACAAACTACTCAGTCATCCCATTTCACTCTCAATCTCTTCATTAGACCATTCATCCCCTCAGCATTTCATTTTCTATATGTCATTTGCCACCTTATATTGTTTGGCTGTAAGAATCATTGTTTCCTTTTCTTATCCGCACATGGGACATACATCCTAGATGTCAAATCCTTGTTTCCTTAGGTTGGTAAAAATTGGCAGTATCTTATTATTTAGGAGCTAGCCAAAAAATTTTATTTTTGCAGGTATGTTAAGCTGCCAAAGATATTTTTAGAAGTCGTTACAGGCTTCATCAATTATGCCCTAATAAACTGGTAAGAAGTCTATATGCACTTTTCGTTGTGAGCTGACCCATTTTTTCTAGTCCCTATATGAGTTGATCTTCTCTACTAACGCGTGCTAGTGTAATGCAGTATATCAACTTTGCATCTTCTATTGAAAAAATTTGTTGTACTTTATCTTTTTTTCACCTCATAGTGTTTGTCTGCCACTAAACTATAGTTTGCAACCTTTGTACTGTCCTTATATGGTTCTGCCTTCGTACCAAGTTTTATCCATGCTTTGTTCCAAGTTCTAGTTAAGTTTTCATTTTCTACTCTCCATTGTAGTCCCATCTTTAATACCTTTCTCATCACCCACATACTACACCATGTAAAAAAAGGGTTTATGCCTAAGTCAACCTTCATAAAGTTGGATCTTAAGAAATACTTTGCCTCAGTGCTTTGTGAACCAATGACCTTGGCTTTTTTAATACTCTTTAACCTTGTTTTCCCAACAATGCCATATTAAACTTTGACGTATCCTGAAAACCCATTCTTCCTATAGCTTTGCTTTGACATAACTTTTCCTATTTAAGCTAATGAATCCCTTAGCCATTTGACTTTGATCTTTACCAAAACCTGCTGACAATGCTCTATTACTTTCATCACATAACCTTTTTGGTGAAAAGAAGCAATTCATGGCATACATTGGTACCACTTGGAGAATTGCTTTTATGTATACTTTTTACCTACCTTTTGATTCCATTATTCCACTCCAGTTTTGTGTCTTTCCATTTAGTTGATTTGTTATTTCTTTAAATGTTTTTTTGCTTTACCCACTATAGTTGTAACACCTAAATACTTTTCAAGATTAGTGGTCACTTAAATCCCAAAGATATGTTTCACCCCTTCCATGCAATCTACTAATGTGTTTTTGCTTAAGGATAAAGGGGACTTGTCGTAGTTTAATTGTTACCTCAAACTTTCTTCATATCTTTATAGCATGTAACTCACCACCAACCATTCCATCAAATTTGCTTTCATGAATAGCAAGCTATCATCTATAAATAGCAAATAAGTAATCTCGAGACCATTTTGGCTAGTTTTCACACTAATTATCCATCGTTTAGTTTGGTATTTCTTTAGCATGGATGAAAAACCTTTTGTGCATAAGAGAAAAAAATAGGTTAAAAGAGGATCACCATAACAAAAACCTCTTTTTGAACAAAAGTTGTTAGTGATATTACCATTAAGAACAATGGAATATAATACAGGGAATATACATCTCATTATCCTATCTGTCCATTTTTCAGCAAACCTTATCTATCTCATTACAACCTTTAAAAAAAATTCACTCAAACCTATCATAGGCCTTGCTCATGTCTAACTTTAAGGCCACATACCCATCTTTGCTCAACCATTTGTGTTTTAAGGAATGTATTAATTCATAAGCAACCAACACATTATCAATAATCGGCTAACCTAGAATAAAAGCATTCTGGGACTCACTAATACATTGAGATAGAATGCTCTTGAGCTTATTTGCCAATGTTTTCGAAATGATCTTACAAATGATATTTTATAAAACTAAGGGGTCAAAAATTTACCATTATTCTAGGATTTTTAATTTTTGGAATCTGAACAATATTAATGTTGTTCACATCATAAATTCACCCCTCCCCATGTAAACAATCTAAGCAAAAATCAATTACATCTTTCCTAACAATATAAAGCGGGCATACCGTCAAGTTCGAAAGCTTTTGTTGGATGCATTTGCTTGATTGCTCCATAAACCTTTTCAATATGGAATCTTGCTAAGAAAAAATCATTCATCTTGATTGTAACTGAAGCCCTATCCCTTGGGTGATCACATTAAAATTAGTTGGTTTTTGAGATTTAAACAACTTCTAAAAATAACCAAAAGCTATATTTTCCATCTTGTTATCTTCCTCCTACCATCTACCATTGTCATCCTCCAATTCTTTTATGAGATTATTTCTTTTTCTGCTAAAAGCTTGAGCATGAAAGTATGATATGTTTTTATTTCATCTCTTAGCTAGCTAATTCTCGACCTTTGCTACTAGAACAACTTGTACTTTAGACACTCATTTTGGTCCAAGCCCAATTGGGCCCATTATGGTCAAGCCTAACTATATGCCATTTTGGTCAGACCCATTATGGCCCATTTTGGTCCAATTAGATACTTTTATTATTTTTTTTTTCATTTTTTTCTACTTAACCTGTAGTGAATGAAGATCAGGATCACAATATTTTTGGGTTAACATAATCAAATTAATGCTACCAAAATTTTGGACGTAAAATCTCATCTAAACAAAATACAATCCTATGAATCAAGCCTGGGATTAATTCTGTCTATTTCCTGAATTGATCCCAGGCTGTCTATAAATTGAACATATTCTATAGAACAAGAATACATGAAAAAACAGAGAGAAACTCATTGAAAGAAGGTTTGGGAAATTTCGAGTAGAAAAGGTTCTAAAATTTGATCTTGAGATTTTAGAGTTAATTTATGGTTCTATGAGTGAATTTAGATTTCTGGAGGTGAATTTAGGGTTGCAAAAGGTTTAAAGAAGGCTTAGAACCATCAGGGAATTTTTTTGGATTTTTTTTGAATTTTTTTGGGTTTTTTTTTGGTTTTTTGAAGAACTTTGAATTTTTCAATTCAATTTTCAGCAAAGGTTGAAGTTTTTGGCGAGATTCTGGTAAGGTTTTCAAAATCCGACAGGTTTTCCAAAAACTAACGATTTTTTAATTTTTGATTGAATTTTTTTATGAAGTTTCTAGAAATTGATGGGATTTTTAATTTTTGATTAAACTTTCCAACAGGCTCTAAAGAGATTTCTAAAGAGAAGGGAGAGTGTTTGGGGTTAAAGAGAGAAAGGCTCTGGAGTTTCTGAGGAAAAAATGCTAAAGGGTGCTTTATATACTGCCTCAACATGATGTCATTTTGGTAAGCCAGGATCCGCGCATTGACCCGAAGATTCACGTACTAACCCACGTCTTGACTTGACCCGATCGTAAGTTTTTTTTTTTATTTTTTTATTTTTTGATTTTGATTTATTTTATTTTATTTTTGACCCTATTTTTCATTATTTTCTATTTTAAAAAAAAAGAGAGAAGATAAAATAATAATAAAAAAATAAGAAAAGAAGAAAAGATTATTTCTATAATCTTTGTTTCTAAAGAAAAAGGGTAAAAAAAAAGAGAAAAAAAAGAAAAATTTTCTAATAACAAAAATAATTCATTATTAAATTATTTGGTAAATTATAAAAATGTGCAAGGCTTGGATAATTCGAAATCAAACTGGTACCATCCCTTAGATGGGCATTTTGGGGATGCTACAACATTCCCCATGCGCAATCGACTTTCGAATCTAATATCTGTTTTATAGATCAGCTTCAATCAGGTGGCCAATCACACATAACCAAAAAAGATTGGTGGCAACTCATTTTCATTCCAAGTCTAGCAATAGGTCCACAGATCTATACATTATGACAGTTTGGCAATTCCATTGCGGACATTGAGAGTTAAGCCAGTAAATTATTTCTTATTATCCAAGCCTTGTCTAACAAATTTGAAATTACCTTTTTTCATTACTTATATCTATTTTATTATTGTTTATTTGTCGGCCCTATTATTCATTATTTATATTTGCCTAAATATTTGCTTATTATATTTGTCATTCATTTGCATGTGTATAACATAAGCCCTCCACCTGGGTTCTATCTTTAGAAGGGAGTGAAGTACCTATGCCTTCATGAGATTTCATGTCTCCGCATGGGTCTGCGAAATACTCCCACTTAGATTGAACCTTTTTCGCTTGAAGCCTATGATGGGTGAGGATTAGGGTGCCTTACTAGTCTGTAATGGACCATGATGTAGGGACCAATTTGAGAACCTTTAGAAATGGCCCAAACCACATATAGTTGACTTTAGAAGCCCAACGATAGATAGAGCCTTATTTTTTTGACCCTCTTTAGATAATCCAAAATTCTAGATTATGTTGTTATCTTAACTATTATGTTTTCCCTATATTTCATTGAAATGACTAACTAATTTCTTTGTCTTTTTTTATTTCTTTTGCACACATTCATGAAAATGTTCACAGATTGCATAGTATTCTTGCCCCAAAACTATTTCAACAAAAGTCCTCATGGATTCCATAAAATGTTAGGTTTGTGCCTCATCTATGCTGTCCAATATGACTCTTCCATAGAACTGAGAATGAAATAAAAAAAAAAAATGTAGCTAGAAGAAGAAGATTGTTTGCAATCGGGTCATGTCCTTACACTATCAGGAGAAGTCCACCTACTTCTCAAACACAATGACTTGAAAAGCCTATCAGACACATGGAATGGTATAACTCCTTCAAAGCATGAGGCTTTTTGTGAGAAGTTTGGACATATTACATATCTTTTATCAGTAGAGGTTGACTACTCACTTATCAGGGTATTGGTACAGTTTTGGGATCCTTCCTACTAGTTTTCATCTTTAATGAGGTTGATCTAGTACCAACAATTGAGGAGTATTCAACTCTGGTGGGTATGCATCTATTGTATCTAGACATAATATTCATGAAGAAACATAAATTAGGAAGTCGCACGAAGTTGGGCTAGATGCTAGGAGTGGGAAAAGAGACTATAGACTCATACATTTGAGAGAAAGGAGATCACAAGGGTATTCCATAAGAGGTTCTCTAAGATTTCATTGTCAAGCATCCAAATGATGATCAGGGAATGAATGCATTAGCTCTAGCCATATATAGGTTGGCCATTTTTCCCATGGTCTTGGGACATATTGAGATAGAAGTGGTTGATCTATTTGACTAGATCGAAAGAGGTTGTAATCTTTCACTAGTTATCTTGGCAGAAACTATCAAATCTCTAAATTTTTGTAGGCAGATGGACAAAGCATGTTTCATGGGCTGCTTACCCTTATTATATGTATGGATGAAGAGCCATTTTGAATGCAAGAAAAATGCTTTTGCCAAACTTTATTTCCACACTTGAAGTTCGATTAGGGAATTCTGCCAAAGTACTTGGCCAGAGGCAAGAACTCAAAAGGAGTGAAAATGTCTGCTACAAGAGCTCACGACTAGTTAGGTAAAATTATTAGCTTTATGGATGGATAGGGAACTTATGTTGTATCAATGTGGAGATGAGACAGGGGTCCCACTTCTAGGCCTATGAGGATTAACAAGTTATGCCTTATTAATGGTAAGGAGGCAGTATAGAGCTAAATAATTTATTCGTATAACCTGCAAGCTCGGCCGTTTGATTGTTTATATAGGGAGCTTGAAACTTTCCAAAAGATTGATAACTTAATTAAAGCTTGGAAGAAGCTTAAGAGAGTAAGCCCAAGGCCATTCACTGATGGAGTTACTCAAAGATATCTGGTTTGGAAAAATAAGAGAGGTCAAAAGATTGTATTTGGGCCTCAGGATCATCACTTACCAGTGGGTCGAGAGGCAAATAAAAAGCTTTCAGAATTAAAGCATGAAATGGAGAAAGAAAAGCTGAGACAAGAGATTTTTAAGTTGCAAGAAGAAAAGGACCAATGGCAAAATAAAGTAGAGAAATTAGAAGTCCAAGCCCATAAAATTTCTCAAAAATATAACAAGGCCCGAAAAGTTGTTAGAGAATGGGACAATGCTTTAAAGGAGCTGAAAAAGTTACAATAAGAGCATAAGAGGTTGCACATATAGGTACAAGCCAAAGAAATAAACAATACAAAGTTGGCTCATGAAAATGAAGAGCTGAAAAAAGAGCATGACCATATAAAAAATGCTTTCATAGAGGTTGAATAGGAGAACCAATGGCTTTCAGACCTGATTCTGACTCTGACGTCAAAGTTGAGTGAACAAAAAAATCATGTCAGGTTCCTTACAAAAAGGCATAAAGAATTATCTTATCAAGTGTGGTGTGACCAAAGAGAAGGGTTAGGAAGACAGAGATACATAGAACACCTCACTGCTCAGATAGGCAAGGTCGTGATCCAAGCAGGTGAGATGGCAAAAAAGGCTGAGACTTTAAGAGCTTTGATTACACTAGCAGAAGAGCATAGATAGAAATTGTTGAACTTCATTGAAGAAGCTAAGGGCTAGTATAAACAAGTTAGACGTTTCTATAAAGGAACAGTGTTAGGTTTGATGTAAACAGACTCTTGTGGAATAAATGAAAATTTTTTTTTGTTGGATTTCTTTTAAGGGGCAAATATTTTCTTTTCTTTTCTTTTCTTTTCATTTCCATGCATTTGCATTACATTTACTCATGCACTCATTATCATAACATTATCATTAAATCTTTAATTATGGTACTAAGGTGTAAGAATAGCTACACATCAATACAATATTTAGGCTCGAGCTAGAAGAATGGAATAGGACAATGCTAGCCATTTTGAAAAGATAAAAAAAGCCCAAAAGGTACTAGAAGGAAAGCTAAGCCAAATTCTAGAGGCCATAGAAAAGATAAATGAGGGAAAATCAATGGAAAAAAAACACTTCACAATAGGCTACCAATTTGGCATATCCTCCAGGCTTCGACCCACCACAAAATCAAATTGTACCACTCTTTCAACCTCATCAGACAATTTTTTTCCAAAATACACCTACCCAGGAATGACTTATACACCAGGTCATGAGAATCTCCAAATTTATGATAAACTTGTCTTTGTCAAAAAAGTAGCTGAGCCCATTCAACTCCTTACTGCTAATGAGGTAAAAGAGAAAAAAAAGCCAAAAACAACTACACCTTTGGAAAATTCTAAAACTGATCAAGCTATGAACAAGCTTGAAAAATGATTAAGAGCTATAGATGGAATAGATTTCTATGGATCCATAGATGCAGTAAGACTTTGCTTAGTACCAGATGTGGTGATGCCACCAAAGTTTAAAGTACCAAAGTTTGAGAAGTATGACGGTACCAACTATCCTATCATGTATATCACTCTGTATTGTCATAAAATGGTAACATATGCCAGTAATGAGAAACTACTTATGCATGTGTTTCAAGACAGCTTGATCAAATCCATGGTAAGATGGTACATTCAATTAGATGAGACTCACATCAAGATATAAAAAAATTTGACTAGATCTTTTATTAATCAGTATCGTCACATCAATGACATGGCTTCTAACCATCTTTCTCTACAAGCCTTGGAAAAAAAGGCATTTGAGTTTTTCAAGAATACACTCAAAGGTAGTGGGATGTGGCTGCCCAAGCACAACCCTTTTAATAGAGAAAGAAACCACTATGTTATTTGTGAATACTCTAAAGTCGCCTTATTATGAGAGGATAATCGAAAATGCGACTAAGAATTTTGCTGAGATGTTAATTTTAGGAGAGATTATTGAAAATGCCATTAAAAATGGTAAGCTTGAATGAGGTAAGTCTTTCAAGAGAGCACCTAAAAAGAAGAAAAGTGAGACTTAGGCTGTGAATCTTGAGAGGTGGTAGTTTAGAAGTTACTCTTGACCTATCTACCCCATATACTATCACATAGTAAATCATACCTCTATAACTCCCCACCAATCAACCACTCAACCATCTTACCCATCTTCACCAAGATCTCCTGCTCTCCTAATCAGCACCACAAGTAATACCAGAGAACCACGAACTAGTGAAAGAGTAACCTTTAACCCCATACCCATAAGGTACATAGAGCTATATCAAGAGCTCTATAAAAATCATTTAATAGCCCTTATCCCTACAAAATAGCTTGAACCTCCTTACCCTAAATGATATGATTCTAATGCCCATTGTGATTACCATTTTGGAGTAGTAAGAAATTCTACTAAAAATTACATTTTTAATGTCAGTGGGAATCCTTTGCCAAGGCATACAATCAATGTTTTGGACACAGGTGAAAGACATGTGAAAAATAGAGTAAAGGAGCTCAATATGTCATTTAACCAGCTATATGAAACTGAAATGATACAACCAGTGGCTCTATACACTCATGTGGAAAAACACATTCCAAGTTAAAAATGTAAATATCATGACGGGGCACTAGGCTATTCAATTGATATCTACAAACAATTTTATTCTAAAGTTCAAAAATTAATGAACTCCTACTAAATAGAGTTGTATGAAGAATTGAGAGCCTTGAAAGACACCAAAGTGGCTATGACAAACAAGTAGGTGCCAAAACCTATCACTATACGTTGTAAAAAGAACCATAATTGGCTGAGATAAGTTTGTTCCCAAACTAGTAACCCTCAAAGTTTTACACCCATTCCCTTGTAAAGATAACAAAATGGTACCCTGAAATTATGAATGTGGGGTGATAGTTCAAAGGCAGCAAAAGGATGTACTAAAAGTTGAAACTACCCATATAACAAGAGTAAAAGGCATAACTAGAAATGGAAGATGTTACACTCTGAAAACTTTGAATAAAATAGAAAAAAAGAAGGGAAAGTAAACTGAACCAAAGATTTCAAAGAAGGATACATCAAAACCTATGCCTGATAAGGAGGCCTGCGAGTTTTTAAAGTTAGTCAAACATAGTAAATACTCTGTGATAAAGCAATTGAATAAGATGCCAACTAGAAATTTTCTATTATCACTTTTCTTGACCTCTAAACCATATTGCAATGCCTTGTTAAAAGTATTGAATCAGATTTATGTAGCCTATAATGTTTCCATAGAGTATATGAATCATCTGGTAGGCAATTTAGTGGTGCCACATCATATCTCCTTTAATGATGATGAGATTTCACTAAAAGATAAAAAAAGCACTAAAGCATTACATATCACTGTTAAATGTAAGGGCCATATAGTAGCTAAGGTCCTTATTGATAATGGGTCAGCCATTACTATTATGCCCATGTCCATTTTGGTAAAGTTGTCTTTTGATATGTCTCATATCCAAGACAGTCAAATGGTAGTCCAAGCATTCGATGGGACTAGGTAAGAAGTATTGAGAGATGTTAAGCTACTCATATAAATTTATCTATGTGTTTTCAATATAAAATTTCAAGTTATGGATATTTTTCCATCATACAACTGCTTATTGGGAAGACTATGGATCTATAAGGTAAGTGTCATTCCTTAATCATTGCATCAAAAGATCAAATTCAATGTAGAAGGGTAATTGGTGATTATGGCTAGAAAGAAAGATTTGTTAGTAACCTAACCCATAAATGCCCTATATGTGAAAGTTGCAAAAGAATCACTAGAATACTCTTATAGATCCTTTGAACCTATTAATGTAACAGGTGAAGGGCTCAAATTCTATCGAATATGATCAATCAAATGGTCAACAAGGGTTAGAATATTAGGTTCAGCCTAGACAAGAACCTTCAAAGGATGAGAGAATTCCTAAAACTTGAAGACAATAGTGGCAGAACAAGATTGGGTTATGAGATAGGGGAAATACCAAACCTTAGCAGGAAGGTAAGGAATGAGTCGATAGTTGTTCCCCATCTAAATGAGACTTGCACTCTTTGAGGATATATGCTTCCAAAAGCTGAAGAGGATACAAGAAAAGAACCAAGGTGGGAAAAAGCTTTTACCAAGTTATCCATTCATATGATAGATGATAGAAGTCAAAATGGTTTACCTTTGTCTGTTGAGATATGAATTACATAATTGGATGGTCATCCAAATGCCTATTGTTTCTGATTTTTCTTCAATGTAATCACATCTCCTAATTACTTATGCCCAAAAGCATTAGGATGAAATCTTATGTTTGGGCCTTTTATTTTTTATTATTTTAATAAAAGTAAGAGCATGTATTTTGTTCATTTCATCCATTCCATTCAGCCCACCATCAAAATCTTTTGCCAATATTTCCTATTCTATTAACTTTCAGGTCTCCAAATGAATGCGAAAACAATCATGACAATGATCTAGGTTCTAACTTTAAAAATTTAATTAATACCGAGAGCTTGATACTGAAGAAGATTCTAAGGACCAATCTACTTTGTCTCTAGACCTAATAAGGTTAATTGAACAAGAAGATAAATCCATTAAGCTTTATCAAGAAGTAGTTGAATTGGTCAATTTGGGTGATCCTGAAAACAAGAAAGAAGTTAAGATTGGCGCTTCACTTTCGGTTGTTGACTGACAGTAGTTAGAGGATTTGCTTTAAGAATTTACAGATGTATTTGTCTGGTCCTACCAAGATATGCCCAGAGTCAGCACTGAAATAATGGAGCATAAGTTACCATTGAGCCAGAATGAAAATCGATGCAGCAAAAGCTAAGAAAAATGAAATCGAAGATGCTGTTGAAAATCAAAGAGAAAGTTAAAAAGCTTTGATGTAGGCCTCTTGCAAATGGCCAAATATTCTGAATGGGTGGCTAATATCGTACCTATTTTTAAAAAAAATGGTAAGGTATGAATGTGTGTAGACGATAGAGATTTGAATAGAGCTAGCCTTAAGGATAATTTTTTTCTATCTCATATTGACACTTTGGTGGATAATATAGCCTTACATTCAGTATTCTCTTTCATGGATGGATTCTCTAGCTATAATCAGATAAAAATGGCCCAGATGACATGGAAAAGACTACTTTTATCACCATGTAAGGAACATTTTGCTATAAAGTCATGCCCTTCGGATTAAAAAATGATGGGGTAATTTATCAAAAGGCTATGGTAACACTTTTTTATGATATGATACATAAGAAGATTGAAGTGTATGTGGATGACATTATCACTAAGTCCCGAAAATGAAAAGATCATGTAGTCAACCTTAGAAAATTATTTGAAAGGTTGCAGAAGTTTTAGCTTAAATTGAATCTGACTAAATGTACATTCGGAGCTAGGTCAGGAAAGTTACTGAGATTTATAGTTAGCAAAAGAGGGATAGAAGTGGACAAGATCTGGGTAATCTATAATTTGTCTCTGCCAAGCACACAGAAGGAGGTTCACGATTTCTTAGGCAAATTGAATTATATTTCTCGATTCATTTCTTAGCTCACTCTTAGATATGATCCCATTTTAAACTCTTTTAGAAGAATAATCCCAAGGAGTGCAATGAACAATGCCAAGAAGGCTTCAATAAAATTAAGTAGTACTTATCAAACCTTTCAATACTAGCACCCTCTGTCCTAAAAAAATTATTAATTCTATACCTAGTGGTACATGAAGACTCGATGGGATGTATGCTAGGCCAACAAGATGAATCCAGTAAGAAAAAAAAAAGCTATTTATTACATGAGCAAAAAATTCACAGAGTATGAGTCCAAGTATTTATCACTAAAGAAAATATGTTTTACTTTGGCTTGGATAGCTAAAAGACTCAGGCAGTACAGACTGTACCATACAACTTTGCTCATAGCTAAACTGGATCCCATCAAATATATCTTTGAGAAACCTTTACTATCAGAAAGAATTGCAAGATGGCAAGTGATGCTTTCTGAATATGACATAGTATAAGTGAGCCAAAAAATGATCAAAGGAAGTGTCATTGCTGAATTCTTAGTAGACAGGGCCATTGATTATTATGAGCCCATAATGCTTGATTTCTCAGATAAAGAATTAATGGCCCTCTCAAAATCTGAAGAAGATGATGATGAAAAAGAAACATGGCAAATGTATTTCGATGGGGCCCTAATGCCATGGGGCACGAGATTGGAGTAGTTTTGATATCTCTAATGGAGCATTACTATCCTATTACAGTAAGATTAAATTTCAACTACACAAATAATGTAGCTGAATATGAGGCTTGTGTCATGAGGTTACATGTTGCTTTGGACAGGAAAATTGAAACATTAAAGGTGTTTAGGGATTCAGCTTTAGTCATTTATCAACTAAAAGGTGAATGGGAAACAAGGGATTCCAAACTTATCCCTTATCATAAATACATTTTAGAGCTATGCAAATAGTTTAAAATAATCTAATTTGAACATTTACCTTGGAAAAAAAACCAGATTACAGATACTTTGGCTACCTTGGCTGTAATGGTATAGATTGGTGACACTACAAAGATTCAGCCTACAAATTGGATATCAAAAACATGTGCTATATTGTGCCAACTTGGAAGAAGAGAGGGATGGTCACCCCTGGTATTATGATATCATGCAGTATTTTAAAAATCAACAATATACAAATCAAATAACAAAAAATGATAAAAGAGTCTTACAAAGATTGGCCATGGGATTCTTTCTAGATGGGAAAATTTTATACAAAAAAGGCAAAGACCAAGTATTATTACATTGCATGAATGCATCTAAAGCTAGAAAAATTATTAAAAAGGATGCACAATGGTGTATGTGGAGTGCATGCAAATGCATATATGATGGCGAGACAAGTTATGCGAGCTGGATATTACTGGTTAATAATGCAAAAAGATTGCATTAATTATACTAAAAAATGTCGCAAATGCTAAATTTATGTTGATAAGATTCATGCTCCACCCAGTGCCTTGCATGTTATAGCACCACCTTGGACATTTTTTATGTGAGAAATGGATGTTATTGGGCCTATCACACCAAAGGCCTTAAATGGAAATAGATTCATTTTTGTGATGATTGATTACTTCGCTAAATGGGATGAAGCTGCCTGTTTTAACAACAGTAACTAGATCTGTGGTCTATAAATTCATCAAAAGAGAAATTATTTATAGATATGGACTCTCAGAGAAAATCGTTTCAAACAATGCAAAGAATTTGAACAGAAAGATGATACAGTAAATTTGTGCTCAGTTTAAGATCAAGCACCATAATTCAGTTCCATATCGCCTAAAAATGAATTGGGCAATGAAAGCTGCAAACAAGAACATCAAGAGAATTCTGGAGAAGATGAATGAAACGTACAAAGATTGGCATGAAAAATTACCTTTTGCTCTATATACATATCAAACTTATGTGCGCACTTCTATTAGGGCAACTCTTTTCTCTTTGGTTTATAGGATGGAAGCTGTCTTGCCAGTTAAAGAAATCCTATCGCTAAGAGTCCTAAGGAAAGTAAGACTAGAAGAGGCTGAATGGATTCAGAAGTGCTATGAACAATTGAACTTTATTGAGGAGAAAAGATTGACGGTACTTTGCCATGGTCAATTGTACCAAAAAAGATGATGAAAGCTCATGACAAAAAGATTAGACCTCACCAGTTCCGATAAAAAAAATTGGTGTTGAAAAGAATTCTTTCAAGTCAGCATAATGATAGAGAGAAATAGACTCTAAATTGAAAAAGGCCTTATGTGGTAAAAAGAGCTTTTTTAGGGAAAGCTTTGATCTTGTTAGAAATGAATGGAGATGAAATTCTTGGTCTTAACAATTTTGATGCGGTAAAGAGGTACTTTGCTTAATTCTAAAAAAAAACAAAAAATAAAACAAAACAAAAAAAAGAGAAAGGTTAAATCGAAAACCTGAAAGGGCAGTTTAAACCACAAAACAAAGAAAGAGAAAAATAATGAAAGGTTCAAGTCAAAAATTTAAAAAGGCAACTTGGAACCAAAAGAAGGGTTAAAACTCTAAAAGGCAGCTGGAATTGGCATCACTTGAGAAGGCATATCAGGGATAGTAAATTCTGAAGAACTTTGAAGTGTTAGGGCATCAAGTTTCAATTGAGTTTTTTAAAGATATCCAAGGTTTATTGCCATGATTATCTAATCATTTATCTTAGAGTATTGTTACTTCAAATAGTTACTCTTAAATACCCATATTTTTACCTCTATACCATCATTTGTAATTTATTATCCAAATCAATGAAAACCATCTTATTATTCTTTTAGTCTTATACATTGCTCTTTTTCTTTATACCTTGCCATGAATGGAAAAAATGCATAATGTGCATCTTTATGCTTTAAAATTGGGATAATGATTAATAATTGAACAAAATCATAAGAAGTGTGTTATTTTGAAGAATTGAAGGAGATAAAAGCAAAAGATGAGCCCTAAAATAATAATAATAATAATAAAAAGGGGAAAAAGAAATTAACTTCCATGGCTTTCTTTGGGATAAGCAGACAGGTGGACGAAAAAGTTCTTTTTCCTTCAGGCTGATGAAAAATGGTTTCTTTGCATGCTTTCAGGCCGATGAAAGATGGTTTCTTTACCTCTAAGTTGATGAAAAATAGCTTTTTTGCCAAATGCGAAAAGGGATTTCTTTGCTATGAATGGTTTTTTTGCTAAAGGTGTACAGAAGCGAGAATATAGAAAAATTAGTATCACAATTAATGATTCATCTACATCCTAGATAAGGCATGCATTTACATTATTTGCTTATTTGATCTTGGCTTAATCCATATCATTTTTATTGATTTGTGGTTTCATCATAATCATTTATTTTCACTTCGATCACTTGATCTTGGCTCAGTCCTAATCATTTCTTATGATTTGTGGTTTCATCTTGATCATTTATTTTGGACCTTGATTCGATCCTAGTCACTTCATTTGACTTATGGTTTCGTCCCGATCACATGATCTTGGATCAATCCAGATCATTTCTTTGATTCGTTATTTCATCCCGATCATTTATTTTCGACCTCGACTCAGTCCTAGTCGCTTTTATTTTGGCTTGTGATTTTGTCTCGATCATTTGATCTTAGCTTAGTCCAGATCAATTTTTTTTATTCATGGCTTTGTCTCAATCATTTATTTTTGACCTTGACTCGTCCTGGTCACTTTATTTCGATTTGTGATTTTATCCTGATCACTTGATCTTGGCTCAGTCTAGATCAATTCTTATGATTCGTGGTTTCATCTCGATCATTTATTTTCAACCTCGACACGATCCTGGTTGTTTTTATTTTGACTCATAGTTTAATCCCGATCATTTGATCTTGGCTCAATCCATATCATTTCTTTTGATTCATGGCTCCGTCCCAATCATTTATTTTCGATCTTGACTTGATCCTGGTCACTTTATTTTGATTCATGGTTTCATCCTGATCACTTGATCTTGGCTCAATCCAGTTCATTTCTTATGATTTGTGGCTCTATCCTAATCATTTATTCTTGGCCTCGACTTGATCCTATGCATTTCATTTGACTCGTGGTTTAATCTTGGTCATTTGACATTGGTTCAGTCTAGGTCATTTTTCAAATTTGTGATCAGAATGGGTATCTAGGTCTTTGCAACATCCTTGTCTAACAAAGATGTGCAAAAAAAGGCAGTTGTAGATACCCATTTTGGCTGGGCCTAATTGGGCCCATTTTGGTCAAAGCCTAACTGGGCCTATTTTGGTCAAGCCCAACTATACGCCATTTTGGTCAAACCCATTATGACTTGTTTTGGTTCAATTAGATACTTTTATTATTTTATTATTATTATTATTATTTTATTTTTTTTCATTTCCTTTTTTGCTCAACCTGCACATGAATGAAGATTAAGATCACAATATTTTTGGGTCAACATAGAATCAAATTAATGCTGCCGAAATTTTGGACCTAAAATCTCATCTGGACAAAATATAATCCTAAGAATCAAGCCTGGGATTGATTCTATCCATTTCCTGAATTGATCCCAGGCCGCCTATAAAATTGAACCTATTCTACAGCACAAGAACAAATGGAAAAATAAAGAGAAAATCACTTAAAAAAGGTTTGGAAAATTTTACGTAGAAAGGGTTCTGGAATTTGATCTTGCGATTTTTAAGTTAATTTATGGTTTTGGGAGTGAATTCAGGTTTTTGGAGGCGAATTTAAGGTTGTAAAAAGTTTAGGGAAGGCTTAAAACTATCTAGAAATTTTTTTTGGAATTTTTTTTGGATTTTTCTAGGTTTTTTGATAACTTTGAATCTTTTGGTTGAATTTTTCAGTAAAGTTTGAAGTTTCCGATGAGATTTTGACAAGGTTTCCAGAATTCAACAGATTTTTTCAGAAACTGACGGGTTTTCCAGTTTTCAATTGAATTTTTCGATGAAGTTTTCAGAAACCAGTGGGATTTCTAGTTTTCAGTTGAACTTTCCGACGGGCTCTAAAAAGATTTCTAGAGAGAAAGAAAAGCGTCTGGGGTTAGAAAGAGAGAGGCTTTGGGGTTTTTAAGGAAAAAACACTAAAGGGTGCCTTATATACTACCTCAACATGATGTCATTATGGTAAGCCAAGATCCGCATGTTGACCAGAAGATCCACGCGTTGACCAGAAAATTCGCGCTCCAACCCGCGTCTTGACCCAACTAGATCACGATTTTCTTTTTTCCATTTTATTTTTATTTTCTAATTTTTATTTATTTTATTTTATTTTTGAACCTTTTTTTCATTATTTTTGTTTTTTTTAATGATAGAAGAAAAACTAATAATAATAAAAAAAGAAAATAAGAAAAGATTATTTCTATAATCTTTGTTTCTAAAGAAAAAGGGTAAAAAAAAAGAAAAAAGAAAGGAAAATTTTCTAATAACAAATATAATTCATTATTAAATTATTTGATAAATTATAAAAATGTGCAAGGCTTGGATAATTCAAAACCAAACCGGTATCATCCCTTGGATTGGCATTTTGGGGTGCTACAACCTTCTTCATGCGGAATCGACTTTTGAATCTAATCTCTGTTTTGCAAATTAGCTTCAATCAGGTGACCAATCATACCTAACCAAAAAAGATTGGTGGCAACTCATTTTCATTCCAAGTTCAGCGGTAGGTCCATGGATCCATACGTTATAACAGTATTTATCCATTAAATCATTTATTGCAGTCTTTACCACCACCTCCCTATTCACTTTTTCCTCGTTCGGACATTGCATTTTAATTAGCTCATATTTTGTGTTCAACTCTTTCAACTGTATATAGAATTTGCCGAACATGGTATTGCCAAGATGCTTCTTCACGTTAGCCATCTTATCGGTCAAACATCCCATATCCCTATCATTCTGACCATTACAAATGGCATTCTCACATATCTCCTCCTTTATCTACAGACTCAATGAAGAATCGTCTCTTCCCTTTGCCCCTATGCTTTTTTTTCCTACAACCTTCTATGTTTACCAAAACTAGATTATGGTCAGATACTGACATTGGAATATTGGAGACCAAAAACCTTAGAAATAAGTCTTTCATTGCTTGTCCCCCAATGCTCTATCAAGTCATTCCCTTATAATCCGGTTGGGATCTCTCCCCTTTTCCTAAGTGTACCAAAGCCCTTTGCATCCCAAATATTCTAAACCTACATCCTTTACAATCGAGCGAAAGTTCTCCATCTGCCATGTGGCCCTTATGGCACCATCCTACTTCTCTAAATCCCATATAATCTCAATAAAATCTCTAAAAGATAGCCATGGCTCATGTGATGATTCAGCCAACTTTCTCATTAGGCCCTATGACTCATGCTGGAACTTGTATTTGGCTCTCCATAAAATCCAATCGGCCACCATTGTTGATTCTTGCCATCCACCACTTTTATGTCTATACGATGTCTTAAAAGACTAGCAAGGTTCAATGAAACTCCTTCCTTCCACAATAGTGCCAACCCCTATTCCTACCTATTACACTTACACCCAGTCTAGAAGTCATGTTGCATTTTCTTCTAGTTCTGGCTAATGCCTTCGTAGATATTAAAGTCTCACTTAGAAACACAACATTGGGATCTTTTCTCTTCAACAGTGTTTGAAGAGAACGACCCATTCATAGGTTCTCAAACCCATGACAGTTTTAAGCTATGCAGCTCATGGTTTTTGGCAAGATTGGTATCCAGTCTTGAAAAACGTTGAAAAATCTCCATCCTAGAGATGTCTTTCTTCGATACTAATTCTTGCTACCTTGGCTTCTCTTTCTGTGTCTCCTTTATCTGCCATAGTTTGCTTTCGTTTTCCTAACTCAACCCTTGTTGTATTCCTATAACCAGCATTTATTCTTGCCGTTTTCTTCCACCTGGTTTTAGCAATTGTTTGTTTATGGCGGCCTCCATTAAGTCCATTTCCACACTATTTTCCTACTTACTTAGATTATATTGCATCTTCTTCTTTTCGGCCTATCCCATACCTTTGCCCACATTACCATTCTCATGTGATCCCACGTTACCATCTTCATTCCTTTGTAATTTACATGCCAAGCCTGAGTTTGTTTATGGCAAGTGGAACCCTTCATTGGATATTTTGACCCTCCATTAATACATCGATTCCCACTACTTTTCCTCATGGATTTTCTACATTTAATCCCATATCTTTCTCTCCAGCTTTCATCCCAATTTGAACTGATTCCATAATCCTCTCCGTATCCCGTATTTCAAGCCTTATGTTTTGCCTTTGATTGCTCATGATTTCAGCCCCATTTTTTCTCCTTTTCGTTCTTGCCCTTAGTTCGTCATCTTCGATCATTACGTCAGTCATTACTTGTTCCCAGTACCTCTATCCACTTTTCATTGTAAAGACCTGTGGCTTATATTTTTTTCAAACTTTTAACACAGAACGGGGTAGCACTACCATTGAAATATTTCCTTTTGACTGGCGAGGTTTGCATCCATTCCCTATATTGCTGCACATGGTTTCCTCCAATGTTATCCCCATTCTAGAAATCTACCTCTACATGTCCCAACCTCCCACACTTATTGCAAAATGATGGTAATCTCTCATACTTTAGTTTCCTCCACATGTCTTTCATTCTTTTCCCATTACCCAGCTTCACCGTCCTTTTTAAAGGCTTCATGATATTGATCTCCAACTTTAGTCATATGAATCTGGCCCATCCCTCTATCTCCAATGATTCGTTGATAACGATTAGTTTGCCCAGGCTATTACCTATACTTTCAGCCACTTTTTGAGATCTCATACCTAAAAAGAGATCATAAAACCTAATCCAAAATGGAATTGTATCAAATCTGTATTCAGCAGGCTATAATTCTCCATCATATTCCTCCATAACTAAAAGATTTTTCTCAAAGGACTAAGGAGATCCCTTAATGACCCTTATTTTATCATTCATTATACCAAACTTAAATAGGAAAATGTTTTCTTCAAGACACTCAATGTCCACAATCTTTGTAAGTCTCAAGACAATCTTAAACATGTTGATCATCGCCTCTTTGTTGAAAGGCCTTACTATATGAAGTTTGCCCACCAACCACTTAACTTCATTCCTCTTTTCTATGGTGTCCACTCCTTCGCACACTTCCACTCTTGCCTTTTTCCTCTTTCGTGAATAATAACTACTACCATAATCGATCTAAATCGTCTTCCATCGCTAATCCTTTCATCCTCTAGACTCACCACTGTCAGAGGAAACTATACTACAAAAGACTACCATACTAAACTAGCCCCCAAAAGACCAACTATCTTTGATGATCCCTAGGGAAGAAAACTCCTGTATTAACCAAGACTAGGACTCCTTCCACAAAAACCTAGTTTATGAAAAGACTCAATCCTATACGCAGTAGTACTAGACAAGGATTGTATTAAAATTTCATAGATAATTTTTATTATCATTATTATAATAGCATTTTACCAGTGTAATTTGTTAGTAGTAG
This sequence comes from Durio zibethinus, assembly GCF_002303985.1. The sequence goes on from NW_019168159.1 coordinate 19,372,117, forward strand.
TATTAGATAAAAATTTTGTTAAATTTCCATAAATAAAACTTTAATTCAAACATGGATGAAACCAAAACAATGGATCAATAATAATGAATTGACAATTGTTTCGTTAAAGAAAACAATCGACTCTGCTTCAAGTTCTATATTAATGGGTAAAGACAATATTAGACAAGGCTTGTGTTAAAATTTCTATAAAAAGACTTTAATTTAAATATATGAAAAAAAAAAAACAACGCAAAGGAAAAATAATAAATAACCAATTGTTTAGGGGAAAAAAAAAAGAAAAGGGGTTTCACTTGAAGTTAAATATTAATGGATAAAAACAAAAGGATTAATAATGACTCGCCAAATTTTAAATTTATATTGACAACTTTTCTATCATGTATTTCATTGTTTTGTAATTCTAAAAAATGAACCATATATATGTTTTCAAAATTTTAATTTTTTATGATATGTTAATTTGATATTTAAATATTAGACATATGATATTTTGGTAGTTTAGAATGTGGTGCATCGCACATTGAATAGAAATATTTAATTATTGATGAATAAAATTAATTTTTGTATTAATTTTATTTATATTTTAAATAATTATGTTTGAACGAAACAATTATCATATGACAAATAGTCTTAACTATTTGAATATAAATAGATTATTATTCATAAAGGTTATGATTATATAGAAAGTCATAATCATCTAAATAGAAGTTTGTGATTGTTCATTCATTATAAATAAATCTTTTAGTATAACCATTTCCATTGCTTCTAATTAGAGAGTTTAAGGCTTTGCGGTATCCTAAAGGCATAATTACCTTTAAGAAAATGTTCTTCACACCTCAAAGCTAAAATTATTTTTTATTATTTCTCTTCCCTTATTTATTTTTTCTAATAATTTAAAGACAATTATGAGAATTTTATATTTTGTATGAGGAAGATACAAGGAAAAGAAATTGGTATGATTTGAAAATCAATGTTACAAAATACTCAAGGTGTCAAAAGATTAATGTTTCTATGGTCCAAAATGTTAAGTTTCATAAAGATCTTCATTAGAGGAGAGGTATGTATTTTATTTTTTACATAATTGTTGGTAAAAAGATTGATTGAATAAGATAAACACGTTAACAATTTATTTCATTAGTATGTAAAGTCAAAACATAATATGCAAAATATTGATTACATTGCATAAGTTTATGCATATATTGAAATTGACTCCCTAATTGGGCTTAATGAATTGTATTATATTTATTTGAAAAATTGATCCTTAAAAAGACTAGGATGGAAAATAGCTTGAAAACATAAAAGAGAAAGACATTAATTATTACTTGTTATCAAGTAATGAATTAAATTAGGTTCTAATGGAATGGTCGATTGTTTAATTGTCATATCTTGGTTATATATAGAACATTCAAATTATCCCATAGTTTCTATGAAAACAATCAAAAATTGGTAAAGGAATTTACCATGAGAAATTAGATGCAGGTAGCGAATATGTGTAGAAAATAAGATTTGGCTACAAGATTATTTTTTATTAAATCATGGCACCAAAATTGAGATAATAAGTTGAGTCAAGCTATTTGTATGATTCTATCTTTGTTGGTCATTTATAAATCAAATGTTGATATATATATTTTAAATTTATTATTGGTACAAATTTTGACTAGTGTTTATTTTTCATGAAAACCAATTAAAATTAAATTAATATATATGAATAATTATTATTAAGATATGGTGTTTCATTGATTAATTGGTGGATAATAAACCAAATAATGATCATTATCAGAAACATGGGTAATGTGACATGTATTTTACCCGTTGGGTGAATTACACTAGAAGTGATTTTACAAAATAAAATTTTATTGTAAACAATCATAAAGTCAAAATCATAAAAAGCAGTTAAAGAGTTAATCAATTATTACAAAAAAGCATTGTTGCTTTTCGCATATGGGATATTGATTAAATGAAAAGGCATGCCATTAAAAAAATATTGAAGCATTTATCGATTACTAACATTTTCTAATTAGGGATGTTTATAAATATGCAAATTCAGTGTTCTAAAGGCACCAATACATGCATGTGTTTAATTCCATTTTATGATGGCATGGAAAACATTGGTACAATTTGCCATATATTATGAAAATGAACTGAATGGGATGAAATTTTCTTTCTTATACATATGAGAAAGATATGGACTGTGCAGATAGAATGCCATCATCCAATTAATACATTATTGGTTAAAGATAATGAAAGTATTTTTGCTTTTTGTACCTGAAAAATAGCTTTTTGTAAGCTATTAAAATGAAAAGTGAACAAGTTTTTAAGGTTTTCAATAGTTTCATGACAATGACAATAATGTGGCTGGTTATATACCATATTAAGATATGGGCTTAGATAATAATATTGGTTTGTGAAAGTCATAAGCCTTAGAGTTAGCCAATCAATGATTTAACCAATGCAAATTCATCATGAATTTTTGTATGAAATATGAGTAAAACTCATACTATAATTATTGTTTATGCTATTTTATGAAAATGATTCTTTAAATTCATGTTTCTGAATTGCATTGATATGGTGATTTAGATATGAACATATTGGTCATAAAATGATTGTGAAAGTATTTGAAATTGGAGTTAAATATACTATGGACTCTTATTGTATATAGGTATATTGGTCTTATGAGTAAAGTTTGAATTTATTATACATCAGAAAATGTTATGACCAATTAAAAGTGGTAAATAATAGAAATATATAAGCTACATAATGGTAGAAAAATAAAGTTCTCATAAAATTTTGAATGCTAAATGCTCAAATCAAAATCAAATGTTTGCATGGTTTCTCAATTTAGGATCAAACATTTTAATTCATACAAATAAAGATTAAATGCTATCGACTTGTAACAATGTAGGATTTATTTCAACAAAAAAAAGGATATGCATCGTACATACCATTAAATTGCCCACATGTAAAAGCCATCACAAACAAAACATGACGTGGAAAATGATATGGAATTAATTTATCCATGTGTAACGACAACTTTAGCTTATTTTAGCTATTTTTTAAGCTTATTCTATCTTTTTAGCTCTCTTATTTATCATTTTTGTCTGTAAAATAGCTTCATTTTAGGGTTTTCTCCTTATTTCTTCTCATTTTTCATTGTAAATTGAGAAAACTTTTCTATTGAAATAACATTTGAACATAATGTCTTCTTCAAATATCAGTTCATCTAACAGTGTAAATTCCAGGTTGGTATAAAGTTTGGGTTCTCTCATGCTTTGGTTTTCTTTTAATTTGTTTTTCAAAATATTAAAATTGTAAGGTTTCTAGAGGAGGGCCTTATGATTAAACACGTATAAGTTAATTTTAACTAGTTACCTTGTAGAATGGGATTTTGAAAGAGAACCCATTTTCTGTTACTACAATATGAAGGTAGCTAGGTAGACTTTATGGACTAATAATAATCTTGGTAGAAGATTTTATGGATGCCCACATAGTTTGATAAATTTACTAGTATTTTTTTGGTATTTTTGTTGGTATTTCTTTGGTGTTTTTGCTAGTATTTATTTCTTGATATTTTCTTGATGTGATTGTAGGGCGATAAATTTACTAGTATTTCTTTGGTATTTTTGCTAGTGTTTCTTTGGTGTTTTTATTGGTATTTGTTTCTTTATATTTTTTTGGTGTGATTGTAGGTCGATAAATTTACTGGTATTTTTTGGATGTTTTTGCTAGAATTTATTTACTGATATTTCTTAAGGGTGATTGTGGGGCACTATTTGTGGATTTCATATATGGCATAGTCCTAAAATTTCTGAAAAGAGTAAAAAAGAGTATTTTGGAGCTGAAAAAAAGAGAAAAATTTTTATATAGTCATGTTCAAAGTTTGAAATATAAAGTTTCAAAGTGGAAAGAAAATGTTGGTCAAGCTAATGTTATTGCAAAGAATGTGTAGTTAAGGAGAGAAGTTAGTTTTTTTAGGTTGAAATTGAAAGAAAGCAATAAAATTGCTGAAGGTGAATATGGTAGAGATGGCAGTTGAAAAATAATTTGGCTTATCTCATTCTTTTTAATACTTGTGTTTTGTGTAATCTTTTTCAATACCAAAAAAAATTATATAAACTAAACTTATATGCTTGATAATGGGTTAGGATTGTTATGAGAGTTTGTAAATATTTGTTAAAACGCTTTTTATATCAATAAACATTTGGTTGTTTTACATTATTAGCTATGAAAATATGGTTTAGGGTAATATATTCAACTTGCAATATGCAACTAGAAAATAATATGAGGCAATCTAAAAATAAAGGCAATCTTATAACAAAGCAATCTAATGAATGTCAAAAAAAATTATTCTTACACAACATTCAGTATAGAAAACATTCAGCCAATAGAAGGCTGAATAGAATGTGTTTTTATAACATTAACAAGAAAAAAAATAGTTAACATCAGTAGATAGCAGCAACAGTTAACAGAACAAAATATCAACTGTTTATATTTTTTCTCCTTATTTCTTTTAGAAGCAAGAACTTAACTTTCTGGAGTACTAATTACATCCTCAACAATCTTCCTCTTGTCTTTGCTTGTCTCAACTGCTATCACTTTCTCACTTCTTAATCCAGGCTATTGAATAACTCTTTTCAAGATATAATAGGTAATATTTAAGGAAATAAAATAAAATATATATATATATATGTTTGGTAAAGAATAACTTACATTTAAGATTTGTCTCCCTATTTCTAAGTTTGTAAATAATCCATAACCTTGCAAGACTTTTGTCTTTCTTTTGGTGGCAACTCTAATAGTGTACTTATCATTATGACTTCCAATGTTGTTTGCTGAAATTGCTCTCTTTCCAGTGGTTGTTGTAAAAGAGTTATACTTTAATAAAGGACTTGTTTTTCCACAGTCATCCCATAAAGTCTCCCATCCTCATCTGTAAAACATCTTTCAGTAGATCTGATTGGCATTTTAGATTTCAATTTTGCATTTTCAATGGCAACAGAAAAAACAGCATTGACTGGATTTGAAACATTTGTTGAAATTGAAATGAAAAATGGATCTAAAGTTGGAGTTAAAACTAGAATGGAAACTAGATTTGAAATTGGATTTAGGGTTTGTACAGATGTAGTTGTAGTTACAATTACAGATGCAAAACCATTGATATTAGCTTAAGCATATACAAATGCGTAACCAAATCTAGATGCAAAAGCTGATGCAGAAGCACCATAAGCAATAGCTAAATAGTAGAATGGTTGCTTGGACCATGTACAACTTTAATATGATCTACAGTACTTAATGCACCTAGGTCCATGTTTTGATCTCTAGATCTAAACACATGATAATCTTGCTATCATAGACAAAACAATAAAGTTGAATTGATGGGTTAGTGCACTTTAACAAGATAAGATCCACAATAGTATAATGTTTATAATATTAAATAAAAACAAAACAGAATGAAATTACCTGATTGTTTATCGCAGGATAGCCTATTTTGTTATACCTGGTTGATGGCATAGTTTACATGTCATTATCATGCCCTTTCTGGACAGATGTATTGAATTGTTGGGTTTCTTTATCTTAGGCTCATCATGATCTTTTCTTCTATTGGTTTTGGGCTTGCCTAGCATCTTCTTGAACTTTAATGGTAAAACATTCTCTTTTATCATTGTTTTGGCCCAATCCTTTCTCCCAGACATAGGTTGTAAAGAATTACTATAAGACTATAGATACACCTAGATCTCTAATTGCACATATGGCATATACATATGGGATACCAGAAAGTTGGTACATTCTACAACTACATGTTTTCTCATCAAGCTGGACAATGAATCTATCTACACCTATATTTATTTCATAACTAGCATCTATATTAAATGCAATAACACATTGTGATGCTATAGCTACATTTTTTTCTATCACTTTTACAATGTTAGAACCAATCACACCTCCTCATTTCAAGCATTCTTTTTTTTTCTTCTCAATTCTTACCATCAAAGACCTTTTTATGTCTTCAAATATAAAAATCACTGATTTTTTTCTTGCATCTAGCAATGTCCTATTGAATGCTTCACATAAATTGTTGTTAACCAACTTACATCTAAAGTCTGTGTTGAAAAAAGCTCTACACCATTGCTAAGGTGGGGGTTTTATTATGTCTACAACTATGTCTCATTTTTTCCTGCAATTTCTTCATGTTTTGTTCAAATTGTCTGATTGTTGGAGACTTAGTAATTATCTAGAAAGCCCTTTTCATCTTCTCACCCCTATGTCTCCTCTTAATCTAGTTAACATATACATGCCTAGCATAGAATCTATATTCAACATCTGGAACCAATTCTGCAATTTCATTATCAAATCCTACACCATTTAATTAGTTAAAGTATTCAGTACATAATTTAATTTGATTTCAATAATTCAGTACTTCTAAAAGTAATTAATAAAGAGTTAAAGTATTTTAGTACATAATTTAATTTAAATCAACATATAAATATTTCTCTTTTGTTGATCTATCATGATTGTCCATCTTGTACCATTTCTCAAAAACACCAAGTCTGATTTCAACAAATCAAGAAACCATTTCTATGAAGTTGTGCATTCCACTTCCATTCATGCCCATGCCACTAGAAACATATGATTGTTTCTATCTCTACTAATAGCATATAGCAACTTACCTTTTGTCAAACTTTTAAGCCAATAACTATCTAGTCCCCAAAAAAGCTTACAACCACTCTTTTAAACTTTTTTTAAGTGCCTTAAAACATATATAATACCTTTTAAATATAGGTGGAGAACTTGATAATAGCCTATGAACTTGCATTTTCACTATGTTGCCTTCATTAGTTTCTCTAATCACATCAGTATAATCCTATAAAAGTTCAAACTCATCCTTATAATTGGTAATAACTTTATCAGCCACATCTTTTTTAACCTATCTTATCATGCTAATATTCACCCATATATCAAACTCTTTCCTAACTAACTCCTGCACTTTTATATTTTTAATAAAAAGATTCTTCATAAATCTACTTGTGTACAACTTAGTCAAAATAGCTTGACTCATCCTTAGGTTTTTGAAAACCTTGTTGTATTCATGATTATTGTGGTAAGTCTTCACTTGAAATAATTGTAACTTTTTTTCATATGCTGCATAAATTACCCAATGACATTGTTTTGTAGCACATTTACCTCTAACAAAAGTTTTATGGTTCTTTATCGAAATGGTACCCCATTTATCTTAATAAACAGTAAAGACATAGCATATTTAAATTATTTTGAATTCTCAAACAATATACCTAACTTAATGTAAAAGGGTTTTTGTATTATGATCATACAATGAGAACTTACTTCTTATCCTAGTAGCATCATCAACTATTTCATCCTTATCATTGACAAGTTTACCATACTCATCAGAGTCATAGTACTTATTCTAATATCCATTATCAACATTTTCATTAACTGGTGAAGTTGAACTTGGTTCCATTCTACGGTCATCCTTTTCACTACAATTTTTATCAGTTGCATCTTCAACTTTTACCCAGCCATATTTTCATTTTCTACACTTGCTGCCCTTCTTGCCCCAACCACTTATTCATTTCCTATATTCACTGCCTCAACATCATTACCATTTCTTACCCCTACTGCCTTAACATCATCTTCCTACCTTTGTTACCTTAATTCATCTTCAATTCCTACCCTTGCTACCTCAGCTATATCTTTATTCCTTACCCTTGCTTATTCAACCACCTTTTCATTTTCTATCATTTCATTCCTTACTATCTCACTACATGTTGATTTCTACCATTTCATTCCTTACTGAATCAATTATGTGTTGATTATCTACCATTTCACTCTCTATTACCTCAGCTACATCTTTCACTTTAGGTCTTATTAAAAGCTCATGAGCTAAAATAACTTCACATATACCATGTACTATATACACATCAATTGCACTCAGATCTACCATATACCTAATCATATCAACAGTATGTCTATCATTATTTACTACTATTAGGCCATCAGGTAGTGTTTTTTCAGGTTTTAAATACAATATCTCACTAATATTCATATACCCAACCTTATTACAAATGTCTAACAACTCAAAGGAAGATATCTTATCAGAATCAATTGCCAATTCCTCTACTATCTCCTTAATATACATCAGATTACAACCATTACCAACAAAAGCCTAGCATAATGAAATCATAGAATACAATAATCAAAACTCATACTGTAAAACCAAAAAAATTAAACTCTATCATAATAAACCCTAAATTTTAGTAACAACAGTTGATAAGTGCTATAAGAATAATTTTTAGCAAAAAATTATGTTATAAGTATTATAAAAAACCCTAAATCCCTAACAATGAAAATTATAGTTAGTTTAAGTATGTGTGTCCCTTACATTATTATCTAATTTCTGTTATAATATTTTACTTTGTTATCAAATTTTTTATAAGCTTTTACTTTGTTATAACCATGTTATAACCAAGGGTCTTTCTTTGAAATGCAATTTTCTTTTACAATAGGTCTTTTATATGCACATCATGGCTCAAAAGTTTAGCATGGTTTTCCTATTTTATTTTGTTCTTAGAATTAGAATTCATATGATTGACTTGATGTTGTTACTTGGTAATATTTTTGGTAAGATAATTTATAAAGTAGACTTAAGGTTGTGATCATGCTTATACTTAAGCTTGGTTATCTTTTTGGTGATTTTATGGCTGGTTCTGTGGCAATCCTTATCATAATTTTGTTCTTGAACTACTATAATTGATAATTATATTGGACTTGGCTAAAATTTTAGGAGATTTCTTGAAAGTTAGGTTTTTGGTGTATATTTTTGAAATCTTTATGGTTAGGTAGTAACATGGAAATTTAATTCCAACCTTTTGATACAACAGCTTAATTACTAAACAAAATTTATGTTGTACGTGTTTTCAATCCTAAATTTAACCCTATTTATAATCCTAGCTGCCATGAATTGTTGGTTTTTTTTTTAATGAAATAACATTTGTTTTTTATGCTGATTAATTGGCTTCACTTATGCTATAAATTAAAACAACAATGATGGGTGATCACTTATGTTAACACTAGTGGAGGCCTAAGTGATAGGGAAGAATCAAAAGGCTACATAAACAATTATGTCTAAGGAAAATATGCCTAAACAGCAGAAAGACCTAACTATAATTTTGAGCAAGTAAGAATAACAATAAAAAATCCTAATTATAATTTCAACCAATTAAGAACAGAAAGCCCTAACTATTATTTTGAGCAATTAAGAACAACAGCAGAAAACCTCAAATATATATATTTAAGCAACTAAGAACAATAGCAAAAAAGCTTAACTATAAATTTGAGTAATTATAAACAATAACAAAAAACTATAAATAAAAAAATGCCTAAGAATGAATAACTGTAGAACACCCTAAACCAAAATATGCCTAACTTTGAAGAACAACAAAAAACCCTCAACCACAAAATGGCTAACTATGAAAAATAACAGAACCCAAAATATGTGTACATATTATTCACCTTACACAAATTTAACAAAAGAAAAAACAACTAACCTTCCAAAGTTTCGGAGCTTAAACGATTGAACCCTACAAATAAAAATGTTGGTTAGCCTAAAATAGGGTTTTTAAAAACATATAGCTCATAGAAATTAATAAATGAATTTGAATCAGTGATTGAAATAACTTGTTTGGGTTATTAGGGTTAAGAATGATCTACTCTAGGTTTGCGAATTTTTAGCTTTTTTTTATTTGGGTTAAATGTAAATTTATTTTTCTAAAAATATTTTCATTTCTTTTTTTTAGAATTATAATGAAAAAATCCAAATCAGCTGATTCTGCCTAATCAATTATTTCATATTCTTTTTACGTGTTATAACAACGCATAAAATGCACATCATTTTTTCTGTTGAAATAAATTCTATATTGTTACAAGTCGATAACATTTGATCCTTATTTGTACAAATTAAAATGTTTGATCTCGAATTGAGCAACCACCCAAACGTTTGAACCTGATTTGAGCATTTAGCCAATTTTGAAATCAAGTTTGGAAGTTTCAAAAATCATGAACTTGGAATTGGCCATTGGGCAATTACTATATACATTAAAAACTCATGATAACATTTGAGATAGTTGATTTTCACTAAAAGCCATTATTATAAATGAGATAACTTCAATAGCCAAATCTACATGATTTGTAGGTATGAGGTGGATTATTATGGTTGGCTTAGAATAGCCATAAGCCAAACTTGATGCCACAATCTTGATCACGTCGTGGTAATATTTTGTTATGTATATGGTCTAATTCATGGATTGTACAAATTATTTATCATTTACGGTTTTATATAGTGAAAATTTCAAAATATATTTACTTTGGAAGCCATGAGTGATTCAAAGATGTTGTGAATTTGAAAACTTTTATAATAGAAAAAAGAATGCTATTTGATCCATTTGGGTAATGGAAATGGTTTTGTTCATGGTAATAAAAAAAATTATTAATAATGTCCATGATGAAATAGATTCATATAAATATTTAAAAATTGACATAACAATCTTAAAAGGAGATTATAGATGCATGATTATAATTGAAATATGCTTATTAATGTAAACTCTTATATTGAGTTAAAATATATTAGTTTGGAAACTTTTATGGAAATATTAAGATATCAGCTAGTTATCTTTCACTAGGAGTGGATTTAGAGGCCTCTTACTTTAAAAAAAAAACTGCCAAATAGTGAAAAGATAAATGAAATGGCAACTTGATTAAGTATATATGATATCTTGATAATTGAATGAGATATTCTTTAATAAAAAAAATGCATACTTGCACATGGTGGGGTTGATAAGAATCAAAAGAAATAAAAATTGCCACCATAGTGTTGTAAGATTTTAGTATAATTTTATAAGCAAATTATACAAGCTAATTAGTTTAAACATTTATTAACATATAGTCATAAAAAGGTCCTTAAAAATCTTAAAAGGATTAAAATTGTTTGGTTTATTCATTGAGTTTATCCAATTGTACTAGAAGTATAATTGTATTAAAAATGTATAAAAGTATGGACATAGAATGGTTGAAATTAATAAATATAGAGTTTTGGCCACAATCAAAACCAAAACTATTTCTTAAAATGATAAGAATGAGGCAACAATGTTTGGAGCATATAAATGATATGCAAAATGAAAAATTCGAACATATTAGCTTGAAATGATTATATTAGAGATTCAATCTCAAGTAAAGGTAATTACCATAAAAGAAAATTAAATTCCAAGATATGTGGTTAGTAGTACTACAAGTAGAATTGATTTATACCCTTACTATTAGACACCAATAATAGGAATCCAACTTTGAATTAGTAACCTCTAATTACAAAGTTTAATGGGTAAAAACAAGTTATTGTTATGTCTCTGTTAAACACTAGTAAAATCCATTCAAATTTTTGAAACTAATATGATCCATTACGTAGGGAGGATGAGTTTTTATACTTTTAATAGAGTTTTAAATGTCTAAAGCAATTGAGAGATAATGGAAACTTTGCCTATATAAACATAAAAGTGGTGTCGTTTCAACAAGAAGAATTAGGGTCTCTCTTATAAATGTTTATGAATAAGATAAGCGCATGGCCATAATAGTGCTAAAAGTGATTATAAAGCTCTAACAAAAGAATAAATAAGTATTATGTGTGTTATATCTTTAATTCTAACACTAGAAATTAAGCTTTAATTTGTGTACACCATCAATTTAGTTAGAATTCTAAGATATATACACTAATTGAAGGTTTAAATCGAGAGATACCTTATTGTATTCATAATATTTATTTGTATGAAAGGTAAAAATTAAGCACCAACATTCCAAACTAGCGGCAGATTGTTTGTAGTTTAGAATTTAGTGATCCACATTAGATAGAAAGATTTAATTGTTGATGAATAAAATTAATTTTTGATTAATTTTATTCATATTTTAAACAATTACATTTGAACAGAAACAATTATTATATGACAAATGGTCTTAACTATTTGAACATAAATATATTATTATTAATAAGGGTCATAATTATACAGAAGATCATAACCATATGATATAAAGGTCATGATTATACAGAAAGATATAACCACCAAATAGAAATTTATGTACGTTCATTCATTATAAATAAATCTTTCAGTATAACTATTTTTACTGTTCTGATTGGAGAGTTTGAGAATTTATTGTATCCTAAAAGCATAATTGCCTTTAAGAAAGTATTCTTCACATCTTAAAGCCAAAATTATTTTCTATTATTTCTCTTCCCTTATTTATTTTTTTTAACATAATAACTTTTGAAATTTAAAATATAAGTGATTATGGAATACTAATTTAAATGTGTTTACAAATATTTAATAAATAAAATTATTATTTACATCGTATAAGTTATAAGCTAATTCAATGTATTATTATTATTTAAAAATAAATAAAAATGAAACCCTATGTTCACTATATAATTAATACTACTTAAAAATAAATAAAAAATAAGCGTGGTTGTCATAATTGAATTAGTGTTAATATCAAACAAATTAACTCGATCAACTAGTCCTTGACGTAGGCCAGTTCTTTAATATTACTAATTATACAATGAGTTTATATTTGATACACTGTTAGTGTATAAATTCTATATACTATCAATGAATCAGATGATGATAACTTATCAATAAGTTGAATCAGATGATAATATCTAATTAATGAGTAAATTATTTTAATTTGTGTCATTTATTTTAAGGGTTGATATTTGCTCATTAATGAGTTGTCATCATTTGATTCACAAACATCATATAAAATTTATACACTAACAATGCATCAAATATAAACTCTTATACAATTGACTCAAGGAAATCCATATTGACTCATAAGCTTTTCAAAAAAACTGATGATCCATTAGTTTTTTATTGATCTAATCAATTAGATATGATTTTTCAAAATGATTTTAAAATCATATCAAAATTAATTTTTGTAAAGTAATAATTGATTTTGTCATATTTTTGCTAAAAAGTATTTTTCTAGAAAAATTTTAAAAATAAAAAATAAAAAAGCGTTAAAAACTGAAAAGTAAAAAAATTGTTTATAAGCTTAGTTTTTTTTTTTTTTAATTTTTTAAATGATAGTGAATATTTCATATTCTTATATCATAATTCTATTTTATACAATTATAAAAAAAATATTTATATAATCCATAATTTTATTATAATATTTTAAAAAATTAATTAATCCAATGTTAATCTAAATGACCTAATGATTAAACCATTTGATCTGAAACTCGCAGCCTTGAACAAATCATTATTCGATCCATTTTTTATAACTATTAAAGTAAATATTCATACACAATGCATGCGACATCAAATAATATTGGCTTTATTGACAAGTAAAATACAACATAAGTTTCTATATTTCATTAAATTATCATATATTTAAAAAATTAAACCTATCATATGATTTTTTTTCCAATCAAATATGGTTTCAATCAATTAAACTTTTATTAGGCGGAAAAAATTTTACACTGTTAACTTCTATATTAAAGGTCTGTTAGGTTTGGCTGGAGCTTTTATAAGTAGTGCTATTGGAATAAAGCTATTTTAAAAGTAGTATAAATACAAGTTAAAATAACGTTGACAAATTAGTATGCTCCTAATATATTACTTGTTTCTAGATGTTACATGCATGATTATACAACTTCAAATTCTCATTTATTGTAGCAACATTAAATCAATCAGGAATTCTTTTACTTATAATTAGACCGAATAATACCACATTTGATTCTTGAATTATTGTTTTTTAATATAAAATCTAAATTAAAAAAATTTTAATAAAATATCTAAATTTTATTTTCATGTATTAAATTGTCTCAAACCTTTATCGTTGTTAGAATAATATTGATGTGATATTTTAAATGTTAACGTGGATAAATACATGATTGTTATATGATCTGAGATATGATTGTCAAATGTTTTTTTTAAAAATTAAAATAAAACTTTTAAGAAAAAATATTTCGCTTTTTTATTTTTTAAAAATAATATGTGAAATCATATTACTGTCACATCGTACCATGTATCGTTTATGTTAAATTTAAATGCCATATCAATATTATTATTTTAATGGTGTTAAAGAATTAAAAAACTTAACATATGAAAATAAAATTTAGATACCTAATTAAAAAAATTTTTGTAATTTAAATATTACATTAAAAAATTACAATAATTTAAAAATCAAATAGGATATTATCCCTAACTAGAAGGATGGCCCAACTATTCCACTTGTTGGATTTGTATTTATGTATATGTAAGAAACCACGTACCCTTGAGGAGAAATTTGAAATTTGTTAATTAAATCTTGTCAAATATTACAAGTGGGGAAAAGGGTTCTAAATAGAAAACCAGCGTATATTTAGAAAATGTAGTAACAAAGAATTGAGAGTTAAAAAAAGTAGGCAATAACTTTGTCGCAAGCTTTAGATGTCACATCGAATTAAGACCATAAAAGCTGTAAGCACCGCCACTATTGCAGTCAAAAGTTTTCTTTACCTTTTGCGTCTTTTATGGTTCCTTTTTATTATTATTCATTCATTCGTTTTATTTAAATCATTGGATTGAGCATCGAATCGAGGAAAGCTCTTTCCGTATCTTACATTTCAGTCTTTTAACTTTAACTACTCCCAGGAAAATATGAATTTCCCACCAAGAGGACAAAGGCAAAAAAAGAAAAGGGGGCTTTGTTTATTGATTCGACTGTTTTATACCCCAATACGAACAGCAAAGAAATTATTAAAATATATAGGGATAAATGGCATGGAATAAGCCTTTGCCTTCCCCTGAGAATAGAAAGGATTGTGGGAAAACGCCAAAAGAAAGCTCCCAACACCCAATAATTCCTTTGAAGTTTGGAATAACGCATGCCCTATCAAGCTGACACAAAAACGAACATTTCTCTTTCTCTTTCTCTTTCTCTTTCTTTATGTCTTTCTCTTTGCTCTGCTTTGCTGGCTCTCCTTTTCAAGCTTCCAACACGGATTCTCTTTGCCAGTGCAAAACCCATCACTCTCAGAGAGATAGTACTAGTTTCGGTTTTTACTCTTTCTTTTTCTCCTTTTCATCATCCAGGGCCAGGGTCTAGGCTTTTTTTCTTTTTTTCTTTATACTCTACCTTTCTTATCTTTTCTAATTTGCAGTGGAATATAACTTAATTGTAGTAAATTAATTTATTGATAGTAGTTGTTTCAGGAGGAGGAGGAGTGAGCATTGAGACCCCACCCCCACTCTTATTGTCATCATTGCAGCTGATGTGGTGGGAGAATAGGCTGCTTTTCACTTTGTTTTATGCCTTTTTTGGTAGGGTGAAGGAATGTCTCTTTGCTACTTCTTTTTGCGTTTGCTCCATACATATCTTTCGACTTGGTTTAAGCTTTTTTTTTTTAAGCCAATTAAAAAAAAAAAAAAAAACTAGATGAACAATCAGGAGTTTAGGTTTTTAGTGATTCTTTTTTAATATTTAACAGTATTTATAAACGTCATTAAAAAATTTATGACGTTTACGAAAAACGTCACTTAGAGTGTTGATTATAAACGCATCATAAAAAATAGCGACGTTTTTTAAAAAACACATCAATATTAGTGGCATTTATATTTGAAATGCCACCATTTTAGTGATGTTTGTATCTTTGATACGTCGCTAAATTAACAATATTTTTATAAAAAAAACACCGTTATTTTGATAACGTTTGTAACTAAAAATACCGTTACTTTAGAGGCGTTTGTATCTGAAAATGCATCTATATTAGTGGCATTTTTTTTCTTTGAGACACCGTTAATTTAGTGATGTTTTTATGAGAAAAACGCCATTGCTTTGGTGGTATTTGTATAAAAATATCACTTAACTAGTGGCATTTGCTAGAAAGAGTGTCGTTACTTTTAGTAGTATTTTATAATACAAACGCCACTAAATTATTCATTTGGCGATATTATTAAACGCAAATGCCGCCATTATGTAAAAATATTTTTTTTTAATTTCTGTTAATAAATTTTATTTTCATTAAATAGCTTAAATTTAGAAACTGAAATTAATATAAACTTAATTCATGTTTAAATATGCATCTAATTAATACAAAGTTTAATAATTAGTATAATAACATTCAAATATTTTTAATACATTAATAAAATTAAAATTAAAATAAATGAAATGGATGATTGCATACATTTTCCTGCCTACCAATTAATGAAGAAAATTTTTCACCTTAGTCACTAGCGTGCTCAAGAACCTATTGAATAATATCATACAATTTTTAATACTTCATTGTAAGCTTTTTTTATATTTAAAATTTTAAATATTTACTAAATATAATTCCTGAGTTGGTGGAGCACCAAGATCATTTTTTGAAAATTGTTGTTGCATAAAATTCATAAGATGATCGAATTGATCATATAACTACTGAAATTTTGTACGTTTTTGCTTCATTCTAGCACGTTCTTCTTCAATTTTGACATACTTATGTTCTCTTTCTGCTTTCATTTGCTGAAAAATGTTGTTGCATAGTTTGCAACTCCCCTCTTAATATTGAAATGTCTCGCGAAGACTGACTTGCTGAAAATGTAAATTACTAAAAGCTATGTCCAAAGTAGGTAGATGGCTTTGGACCCAATCCAAGGCCTCGGACCCGTCTATGCCTTTCTTTTCAGCAACTTCTATGAATATCTGATTTTTCATTTCTTACATGTTGAGAGAACCAATAGATGCTACTTCAATCTCAACTGCCATTTTTTCTTTCGCTTTCTCTTGTGAATTTATCATATATAATTATCAAGTTTAATGATAATATGTTAAAAAGAGTAAGTATTTACTTTTTGTTAAAAATAGATGATCAAATTACCATAATTTTTTATGTTTCGATATTCATGTATGATCCATCTTTTTTTTGTGTGTGTTATGTAAAAAAGTTTCATATGTCTAATTGTACCATCCGCCTCATTCTTCTATACAAAAATATATGTTATTTGATAATATACATATCAACCACAACTTATTCATGCCTATCAAGCCTGTCAATCAAGTATTAACATTTTGAATAATTTTAATCTCATGTATTTATATTTTGGCCCTGTAACAACACAATAGTCTTAAACATACGCAAACAATAAAAGCATTTTGGGCTTTTACATATATCGATCATGAAAATCAAATTCAATTATTTTTTCTCGGTTTAATATCAAGGATTGAAGCCATTCAATATGTTAAAAGCCATCCAAAATTTTAATTTGTATATTTACCTTTTATATGAAAAAATAGTCCTAAATAGACATAAACGACAACTTTTTCTCCCATATCAACTGTAAAAACCAAGGTCAATCAATTGAACAAGTTTAATATCAAGAATTGAAGCTATCCAAACTGTTAAAATACAACAATAACAACAATTTTGTATTTTTACCTAAATATACGTAAATAATAACTTTTTCATACATATCATCCGTGTCAACTAAATTCAAATCTTTCGATAAGTTTAATATCATGTATTGAAACTATCAAAACTATTAAAACAGAACAACAACTGTTAATTTGTATATTTACCTTTTATCGACAAAAAAAATTCATTCATTGGAATAAGTTTATTATCATAAACTTACTATGTCTTTTTACTTTCTTATAAAACTTTTTGATCCACTTGTGTGGCTATATTTCTGTTGCTTTCTGCTACCAATCCCAATCTGTTCTCTTTCTTGTCATAAAAAATAATTGCATATATGATAGAAATACAAATACTACCAATTTAAACTATAAAACACTTTCATCATTTCATTCTCCTATACAAAGCTATAAATTAGTACCTCTTCTTTTCTTGAGAACCAAAATCTAACTAATTGTTCATATTGCCACCTAATCACATTACGGAGTAGATTTTCCATCGTCGACTTTACAATAGTATTTCAATTGAAATACTTATTCTTCAAACTATGCTTATAATCTTTCCATTTCTTTCCCAATGACTTAAGCACAAATGAAGTTGGTATTTCAAGTATAAAATTTGACTGTAATAATACAATAAGAAAAGTTTGAATAAGTAAACAAAATGTAAAATAAAAATTTTTTTATATCTAATTAATTATACTAATAACTCAATAAAGTTTAAAGCATCAGCCTTAACTTCTTTTGAAACTTTATGCCATGTTTCATAATGAATAGGCAATTTCATTCCACTGCGGGCTAGCATGCTAGAAATCCAGCCAACAGTTGAGCCTCTTCACCAATTGGTTGCCTATCAGAGTTTACAGACACTACAATACGCTCATTAGGAGGTAGTGCAAACAATTCCTTCAAAGTTGTCCAACCACTGGTCCTCCATTGACCATTGTTATCAACTGCAACAAATAAAAAATAAATTTGTAAAATCTCAATACTTTTATCATTATACTCAAATTTTAAAATTGGAGTATATCATACCTGTATTCAAATTTAAAGCATAATCAATTGATGGGGTACTACCTAAACCTAAACCTCCCATATTGTCAGATTCAATATCAGTTAAAGGGTTAGAAGTGACGAAGTTAGATTCGACAGTATGTTTATTTTCCTCCAAAAGATTCAGTCCGTAGCTAATATCTACAAATGCCACAAACGATTCTAAACTAATATCTCTGATATAATTTTCTTTCAACCTACTCCTCTGCATTGTAGCTATCCTACATCATAAAAGCAAATATAAAAAAAAGATATTAGTTTAGAACATATATAAAAATATTGAGAAGTTAAGAAATCAAAACTTACGATATATAAAGAACATAGCGATTTAATTAAATCAAAAGATAATGTATGATTTAGGATACAATAATTATACAATAGCAAATGTGACATTAATTACATACAATCATTTACTACATTATGTCTTAAACACTCGAATTACAAATTATAGATGCACCATTTCATGGTTCATAAATGTTTTTAGTAACATCTTCACAAACCCATTGAGCATAAGTACTGAAGATATTTTCATTCATTTTGTTTAACAAAAGGATAACATTCAGTTTCATGTTCAACATCATCTTTGGTATCTAACCCCATATCAAATAAGTCTCTAGGTGTGTTTCAAATAACAACAAACTAACCCAATTTTTTAGGATCTTTAGAGTAAAATACTTGTTTGACTTGATACGAAAAAACATAAGGTTCATTGATGAGTTGTTGTCCAATGTGAATTAATCGAGAAAAATTCACAAGTGTAAATCTATACTAATCTTTCTTAATACATCTCGCACTATTCACATTAGCCTAATAACACCGAAATAAGATAACTTTCTATTTGCCATAATAATCCAACTCAATGATGTCATTAATCATGTCATAATAGTCAACATTTTTCTCTAAAGGGTTTGTGTCCCTAGCATTAGCATAGCTAGTAGTTGATGAAGTCACAACAACTCTTAAATTTTATGTACTTATAAATCTCTCAGGGGTTTAGGATTAAATCTAAATCCATTAATGATGAAACCTTTGTATCATTTCACAATCTAGTTCGGATTGTGTAAAAGATACTTCACCTCTTCACTAACAAGCCTTCCACTCTAAACCTATAAAAGTAGAATAAATATATATATGTTATTAATATTATTTATACCGTAAACATTCTATGTAGATTTCTCATAATGAAAAGTATGGCATTACTTACAGTTATTCCTAACCATTCATGAAAGTTATTAACGAATAACTTATCAAACTCTCGAGGGTTTGATCATTGATAATGTGCAAGATCTCTCAAATTATTTCTATACTCACTATAAAGCATTATGATAAAGTATTAACAAAAAAAAGAAGACAATAAATTATGCTTAATGTAATGAATAATTTTCATTTTAAAAAACTTACGTGCGAAACGATTCAATTAAGTCATGATGAAAAAGAACATATGGATGTGCTTGTGCCCAAGATTTTATCATTTAACTCCACCAATTCAGCTTTGCCTATTGGTTGTCCAAAACTTTGAAAAATATAATTGTAGGCAAAGTTTGTATGATGCATACCAATATTTCTCGATAGTCTATTAAATCTTATTTCAACATCTTTCAAATAACAAGAATAAAATATCATACACTCTTCTGCTAAATATCCTTCAGCAATAGAACCTTTCGGATAGCGTTTGTTATGACAATAAGACTTTAACCTCCCAAAAAACCTATAACAGAAAACATCAGTCATATGTTATTTTAAGTTGAGTGGCTTGATCATTAATAAAAACGTAATCAATCTATTAACAAATAATACCTTTCAATAGGATACATCCATTGATAATAAACCAATCTATCGATTTTTGCTTCATATGGAAGGTGGATAATCAAATGCATCATAATAGTGAAAAAGTTTGGAGAGAAGATCTTCTCTAAATGACATAAAGTAATCGTGGCTCAATCTTGAAGTTTGTCAAACTCTTCCACATTCATACATTTCTGACATAGAGATTTAAATATGTTACTCAATTCAATTACCATAGAAGTGACTTAGTTTGACATTAATAAATGTCAAGCAATCAAAAGTAAGTCTTACATCAAAATACGATAATCATGTGACTTAAATGAAGAAAGTTTTCACTCTTTCAAATTTACACATCTCGATATATTTGACGCATAGACATCCTAAACTTTGATAATTTTAAAAACCTTGCAACACACATCTTTTTCAACTTTAGAAATCCCAAAACAAACAGTAGGCAATCGATATTTGTCATTAAGAAGCAACTTCGAATAAAAGTTTGGGTAAATCCTCATATCAACTAGGTCAAGCTAACTCTTTAAGTCATCCTTGAATCTTCTATTCACATTGAGAATTATCTGAATAAAATTTTCACAAATATTCTTCTCTATGTGTATCAAATCAAGGCTATGGCGTAATAAATTATATTCTCAATTAGGTAACTAAAAAAAGATACTTTTTTTACAACTTAAACTCATTAGGGTCATCTGCTTTATTACCTTCTTCATCACTTTGAACATCAAGATCACTAACTTAAGTATGAGTATCACCAACTTGCGTAATACGAGGCCAGACACCTTCAAAGATGTCCCTCACTTTTTTTCTTGATGGAGTCATTTTTTCATAAGTGAAATTGATATCTTTTAACAATGACAAGATATTAGACCTATTAATAGGTAAAAGCGATCTCTTCAACTCTTCAGTTTTATCAAAGAGATATTTTTCAAATCTAAATCGATGATTATCATGTAACCATCGACGATGTCCCATATAATAGAACTTCCACCGTTAGGTAAACACGTCGAATATGTTTGTACAGCACAATATGGATAAGCATAATGACCTTTTGTACTCTAACTAGATAAATTCGTATAAGTAAAAAAATTGTTGATAGTCCATAATAAAACAACACTCATATTAAAGTTCTTTTCTTTTGATGCATCATAAGTCTCAACTCCTTTCTATAATTGTTTTAACTCTTTAATAAGAGGTGTAAGTAGATGTCTATATCATTACCTAGACCTTTTTCTCCAGGAATTATCATAAACAATATAAATGATTGTTACTTCATAGTAATCCATGATAGCCAATTGTAAGGAATCAATACAATTAGCCAAGTACGGTAAGAAATACTCATCATTTTAAACGGGTTGAATCCATCAGTTGCTAGTCTAAGCATAACATTTTAAAGATCAGATGCAAAGTCTAAAAACCTAAAATGAAATTATTTTCATGCCAAAGAATTTGTAGAATGCCTCAATGATCCATCATCCGTCCACTTCTTATGATGTCACCTCATTGAATCTATAGTTTTGAAAGACATGAAAAGTCGTTGAAGTCTTGTTATTAATGAAAAATAGCGTAAAACCTTAACATGCTTTTTTTTTTACACATACCTTATCACTATCTTCATTTAACCTTTCATCGAGGTTTTTGTCCACCTAACGAGAAATACCACACAAATGACAAGATTCTTGATTTTTTCTATCCCCCCAATACAACCTGCAATCATTGAGACAACTATGAATTTTTTTCATATTTGAGACTTAAATCCTTGATCATCTTCTTTGATTTCTTACAAGATTCAAAGATTTTTACAAAAGAAAACATTTCTTTCATAAACTCTAATAATAAAGTCAGAGAGTTTACATTCCATCTATATAAGCATTTCAAGTGAAAAAGACGAACACATAACGATAACCTTGAATGCTTTAATCCCTTAAAAAGTTTTTCATTATATCCTCAAGCAACCTATAAAACTATGATGCTTCTCTTCTAAGTTGTTGGTCACGTACACCTATCCTAAGTTCACTAAATTTATGCATGTCAACATTGGACTGATTAAATCTTTCATTTTGGGAAGAAAGACTATGAAAATGTTGGTTATGAATGTTAAAAGCATCTTGCAACATGCCTTCAATGTCATCTACTATAAAAGATCATGTTAGTGTTGGGGAGCCCTTGAAGTTGAAAGAACTCTAGTGGAAGACCTTGACAATATAGACTTTTCATGAAAATACCAATTAACATATCCCATAAAAAATATAATACAAATTAAATGTTCAAAAATAACTTGATGCATTTGTCACTCGATATTAGCACACTTCACACATTGGCATAATATCATATTATCTTCACTTGTATTCTCAAATGCAAAATTAAGAAAATTTTTCACTCCATCTCTGTACTCTTGACTTTTACATCAAACTCTTATCTATTTAGTACTTGCTACATTATCAGACAAAATGTATATAAATAATTTATATGAAATGAACATGTACAATACTTAAGTTTACTATGTTTTAAACAAAATATAATAACAAGACTAGTACTTACACAAAACAAGAACTCCTTATTGTGAAGTAATTTATCAGCTACCAGATATTATGATGTTAAAACTTTACTGCTAACGTAGATAGTACCCGAAAGTATTTATAGATGGGGTTGAAATAAGGTGAAATAAGGTGGGTTTTCAAGAAAATTGTTTACACCAAAAAGAAAATCGTGAATTGCAAAAGCTAAAGGAATAGTCAAATAAAGTAAAAGCTAAAGTAAAAAAGTAATGAATAGTCAAAATAGGGTTCTAAAAGACAATGCTCGAATACTAAAAGCTAAAGGAAAGGGAAAGTAAATTGTACTTGGTCTGAAAAGAGAAATAGTATAATAATGAAGATGAAGCTTGAAGTTGTTGATTGGATATGCTAAGTTTGGGAAGATTTTTATTGGACCGGATTATGGAAGGCGTTTACTAAGAAAAATGCCTACAATAATTCCATCTTAAATATTTTTTGAATATATTATAAGCGCTTTCAATAAAGCGTAGTAGAATTGTTTGAGATTATTAAAAGCGTTTACGTCATAAAAAAAGTCATCACTAATTTCATCTAAATTTTTTGTGTATTTATTGAAGGCATTTTTTACATAATATACCTTCAATAACTCCCTCATTTTTATTTTACAATATCAGTGAAGAAGGTTTTCTACAAAAAAATACCTTCAATAATTTTCTTTTAAAAATTTTGTGGGATTACTAAAGGTGTCTTCTGTTGAAAACGGCTTTAATATTACACAACTTAAATTTTAAGGGGTAATTAAAGGCTTTTATTCTGGAAAAATACCTTGACTAATTCGTTTTATTTTTTGAAACAATTTATTAAAGGCGTCTTCTATTTCAAAATAGTTTTAATATTTTACTGCTCAAATTTTAAGACAGATAGTGAATGCGTTTATTGTAAAAAAATACCATTACTAAATGCTTTTATTTTATTTTAAGTACAAATGCATTGAATAATTTCTAATTAAAATTATTGATATTATTAATGATGTCTTCTAGTGAAAAATGCCTTCAATAATCAAGAACTTAAAATTTTTAACGATTAGTGAAGGCTTCTATTCCAAAAAACCACATTCACTGAGTACATTTCATTATGTACATAATTATTAAAGGTGTTTTTTATAACAACTGCCTTCAATAATTTATGTTTAAAAATTTTAGGATTATTAAAGGCTTCTTCTACTGAAAAACACTTTCAACATACCGCTACGGTTATAGAAGGCGTTCATTCCATAAAAACACTTTTAATAATTTTCTTATAAAAAATTTTAAGATTATTAAAAGCGTCTTCTACTGACTAAGGCCTTCAATAATTCCTTTTAAATTATCTACATAAATATTGAAGGCGTTTCTTAATAATAAAACACCTTTTAAAATTTGTTGAGATTATTACAGGCGTCTTCTACTGTAAAACACCTTCAATATACAGCTACATAAATTTTAACATGGTAATTAAAGGCGTATATTCAAGAAAAATATCTTTAATAATTTTTTTTTAAAATTTTATAGATAATTAGTAAAGGCATTTGCAGATAACAACCGTCATCAATAATTTTTTTCAAAAATTTTTTGAGATTATTAAAGGCGTCTTTTACTGAAAAATACCTTCAATATACCACTATAGTTATAGAAGACATTTATTCTAGAAAAATACATTTAATAATTCTTTTAAACTTAGTACATAATTACTGAAGGCGTTTGTTAATAACACACGCCTTCAATAATTTTCCTCTAAAAAATTTTGAAATTATTAAAGGCGTATTCTACTAACAAATGTCTTCAATAATTCTTTTTAAATTATCTTCATAAAAATTAAGGGCGTTTCTTGATAATAAACGCCTTCAATAATTTTTTTCTAAAATATTTTGAGATTATTAAAGACATCTTCTACTGTAAAATACTTTTAGTATAGACATGGTTATTAAAGGTGATATTTAAGAAAAACACCTTTAATAATTTTTTTTAAATTTTGAAGATAATTAATGAAGGCATGGGCAAATAACAACCACCTTCAATAATTTCTTTTAAAAAATTTATGGGTTATTAAAAGTGTCTTTTATTATAAAATGCCTTCAATAATTTGTTATAAACTTTTGAAGTTGATAATTATTGAAGGTGTTTTCTACATAATACGCCATCAATAATTCCCTTCATCCTTATCATAAGCATATCAATGAAGGTGGTTTTCTACTCAAAATGCCTTCAATAATTTTTAAGAATTATCAAAGGTATTTTTTGAGGATAAACGCCTTGAATAATTTCGTTAGAAAATTATTTTTTGGATTACTAAAGGCATCTTTTTGTAAAAAACGCCTTCAATAATCTCTTATAACATTTTAAGGGGATTATTAAAGGTGTTATTTCTAAAAAAATACCTTTAATAATAATTTTTATATTCATTTCCCTGCCTTGAACATCGAAATCACAAACTACTAGTACACAGAACGACTAAAAGCTATGTTATTCAACCAAACCAAACCCTTAAACACATTTCTATCAGACCATTGGTTTTTGTATCCCTATCGTCATCACCGATCTTCAATAAATCAACGGTGTATACCTTGCTTTTTACTGGTAAGTTTTTTTTTTTAGTTTACTATATTATTTATAATATTCAATAGAGATTTTGTTTTCGATTCCTTAAATAAATAAATTAAAGTGAGTGACACAAAAATTCATGTTGACTTCAATCAAAGTGGGCAACCTATGTCTAAAAGAGCTGCCAAGATGGCTACTCATATTAGAGCCATCGTCTGTCGTAGGATTTTCATTACGTACACCAATTGGCTACGAGTTTTTGATGCTCTAAAGGATGATATATGACAGTCGATTGTGGTATGTTTATTCAACTATTTCGTAAAATTTGTTAAATGATCATTTAATTGAAATTTAATGTGTTCATACTAATTGTGTTAACTTATTTAGGAACAGTTTGATGTCCAAATTGACTATAAAAAGATTATGTTACAATTTGTTGGGAAAGCATTCAGAGACTTTAAAAGTAGATTGACAACACAATATATTTTACCGCTAGCTGGTGAAGGTGATGTATTGGCTGTTTCACCTATGACATATGCAGATGTCATAAATGTTAAAGATTGGATAAATTTTGTTCAATATCAACTTTCAAAAGATTTTTCAGTACGTAAATCCATTACCAAAAAAATTGTTTATAAGTCTTTATGCAATATAGCCTTTGATCTTCATATGTGATTGATGTAATTTCTTGATTTTGTAAAAAATCAAAGAAAAACAACGGGACATTCAAGCTTAATAGTAATATCACTATTGGATAACGAGAAAGGAATATGCAAATGTGAAGTATGAGCTTGTATGTATTCGTACACTTATTTTATACTTATTAATGAATATTTATGAACATTCATTTTGATGCATTCTGATTCTTTTATTATGGTAATTTAATAAGAATCAGCGAGCTTTGGCACAAAAGTTTTCAGATGGGATCTTTGAAAACAAGGACATCTACGAAATGATGGATCCTTTACAAATGAAACAACTGAGAAAATGGTAAAAAAGATTGTATGTATAACTATTTTTTTAATATAATGTATGATTGGCATTATGGTTATATGCACTGGTGTATACTAGCTTGTATAGATTTGTTGTTATAACCCATCTTATTATTGTCTTTCAAGATGATTATGCTGCCAAAATCTAATCTGGTGAATTGGCAACCTAGTATGGTGAAGATCCTTTGTCTTTAGCATTATGTGCTAAAGAAAAGCCTAGTCGGGTTCATGGGATTAGTAAATTTGTCTTGCCATCAAAGTTTTTTAGTAATCAACCAAAACCCCCATGAATGAAAAATACATAATATAAAGCAATCATTGAGCAACAACAGCAGCAAATTAATGACCAGAAGTAATGCTTCAATGAGCAATAACAAAGACTTACTGCTTTGGAGTTCATGTTGGCAACAATGTAGTATAACATATTAGTACATCGATCTGATAGTATCGTCCCCATAGGAGAAGCTTTCGTTGCAAGTAAGTAAGCGAACCCATCCTTCGCTACCACCCAAGAAGTATGATATTGTTTATAATTTTAATATTAATTTGTTTATTATATTGATTGATTTAGTTTTAATACTTATATTTCATCAAATATTATAGCAGGATGTTCAGACTCACAGTATGACCCTTGCTCAAGCTTTCATGGATGGGTTATCCAAATATTCATTAGAGCATTTATTCGAAGGAAACTTCATAACCATTGAGTCTGAGGAAAGGTTATTTGATAAACCATTATTTTTTTTCATTGGTGTGGAGGAGGTTTAAAAAATTTTGTGAACTGGATGAATTATCAACTGCTGAGATTGTTGCTTATATGAGGTTAGCTTATAAATACAAATATGCACATTCAATATGTAGTAATCTATATTAGCATGTAATACTAACTAGCAGTGTTGATTGTTATTATGTAACTTCATAGATAAATAGCTCAATGAGAGACCGTTAACCAACAGATTTAGATTTATTGACCCCAACTTCATTAGTGAGCAGAGTGACACAGTCGTTTATCGTGCTAAATATGTGATCCTATGCATGAAAAGACCAGCTGATTATTATTTGCTCCCATATAATGCGCAGTAAGCTATATTCCAATCTTAATTACTCCAACATTAACCAAATCTAATTTGATGCATAATCTGAGTATATCATTGTTATTATTTTACAGTTGTCATTGGGTACTTATTGTGATTGACACCAAATCCTTAACGTCATACTCACTTAATTCAGTTAATCCAACGATGATGCCTAATCCTGATATTCAAACTTTTATGAAGAAGTATTACATTTTATTATATTATATATCTTCTATTTCTTCATAAGTAATTTAATTTATGTATTAAGTAATTTTTTCTTTTCAATTTAAGGTAATATTTGCATTCGATAAGAAGATAAAGAAACTGAAATGGGTGTCATTACTAGTAAATGTGAAATATATTCTTTTATGCTAAGTTTGTAGATAAATATTTCTTAAACTCATTCAATTTAATTTTTAGGTACTTTATCAACCCGGTAATACTGAATGTGGATATTATATCCTTTGTTTTATGCAAGAGATAGTGTTACATGATTTTATGATCACAGCATTCAAGGTTAGTATAAATTTCATAAGCTCGTTATATCTTCAAAAAAAATAAAAAGGTATATTATGTTCTCATTTCTTAGCATTTACTTTTGATATTTTTTTTTAGTGAGAGAGTAAAGAAAGCTTCATGGAAAAGGAGTTGGATGAAGTCCATAAAGAATGGTGTGATTATGTATTATCATTTATCAATGTTGATAAACCTTCAGGTTAGACATTATTGGTTGAATGTAAATATATATGGAACAAATTGTTATAATGTTTTGAACATGCCATGTTGAATGGAAACTTTAAGTTTGTACATTGGGGTATTGGTTTAATATTATTGTTATACTTAATATGAATATACTATGTGTACTTAATAAATTATTGAGTACTATTATTTTAGAAAAGTATATTAATATGGCAATGTTATCAGTTTTAATTTCAGATGTGTGATTAATTTATTGAAATACAACAATGTTCATTATGTAAATTCCAAAATATAATTCATAGTATCACATATATAAACTAAATGTTTTCTAGGCATTAATATACAACTGACAACAAACGTTTTCTGGGCATAAATCTACAACTGACTTGACATATATAATATCAAATATGTTTTTTTTGATGAGATTAATGAAGACATTTTTAACAAGAAAATGCCTTGAATCATCATTGATAGAAAATTTTGAAAGCATTTTTAATCAAAACCGTCTTCAATAATCACCCTAAAAATTTATTGTGTGGAATATTAAAGGCGTTTTGGTCAAAAAATACCTTTCAGAATCCATCGCGTCATTTTTGTATAGATTATTGAAGGCGTTTTAAAAAAACACCTTTAATAATACCAACTAAAAATTAATCGAATGGATTATGAAAGGCGTTTTCCTACGGATAATGCTTTAAATAATCTCTAACAAAATATTATTGAAGGCATTTTTGGATATAACTGCCTTCAATAATCTGACCATTAAAATTTATCATCTAAAATATTAAAGGTGTTTTAAGCCAAAAACGCCTTCAAGCATCCGTTCAAACTTTTATCTATAGATTATTAATGGCATTTTTGACAAAAAATCACCTTTAATAATCACAACAAAAATTTATTAATTGGATTATAAAAGGTGAGTTCAGCCAAAAATACCTTCAAGAATCGACTCTATATTTTTTTTATGAATTATTAAAGGTGTTTTTTTTTATATTCTTAGCAAAATTTTTTAAAGCAATTGGTGAAGGCGTTTTTGCCAAGAAAATGACTAGAATAATCAATTACAAATAATCTTTGCAAAAACCCAAAAAAGGTTAAAGGGATGGATCAAACCTACAACCATATGATTAACATCCGTACAATCTCAACATTTTGATATGATATTTATTGAAGGCATTTTTGAACAAAAACGACTTCAATAAGCTTGTGAAATTTTTTGGTCCAATTATTAAAGGTGTTTCTTGTAGAAAACGCCTTTAATAATCTCATATAATTTTTTATTAGGTGATTATTAAAGGTGTTGTCTGCCAAAAACACCTTTAAGGCAGGATTATTAGGTGATTATTCACTAAAATTTTTAAGATAGGATTATTCAAGGTGTTTTAGTCGAGAAACGTCACTGATATCAAGTCTTGGGTGGCATTTCTAAGTAACAATGTCGTTATTTGAATATTTAGTGACGTTTTGATAATAAATGTCTTAAGTTTTATAAAAACACGAAAGTTAACGATGTTTGTAAGTGAAAAGCTACTACAAAATTGTTGCTAGTACGCCATTTTCTTGTAGTGAATCAATAAGTTTTAGTTATTTGCTTACTAATATTTAACTTTATATGTCAAAACATTAATAATATTGTGATGGCAAATCTTGGGCCTAGATATCATAAAATGGTTTCTTCATCACTTTTATCGTCTATTTATGTTTTAGTACAGCAAAAAGACAATGTCATTTTTCAACCATTGATTTTTATGTTATCTTGATGTAAGTTATTGCATATCAAATGTCCATATTATTTTTAAAATCTTAAAAATTTTAATATTTAAATATATATTGTAAATAGCATTTTGAATCTCCAAATTTTGGATCACATATAATTTTTATCTTGTGATACACAAAAAAACAATTTTATTGGAAATTATATATATAATATTATAAAATGCATAAATATCTAATAAGATCTATCAGGAATACTCTTATATGTATAATTTCTTTATATGACATGTAGGATAATACTAAACAATTATATTATATATTATCAAAATAATCAAATATCAAAACTTTCAAATTAAATAATTAAATCACAATAAATATTCAAAATATTCAAATATCGATTTGAAAACAGATAAAAAGATATATATATTTATTTACTTTATTTAGTATTATTTAAATCTATTTAAAATATTAAATTTATTTAAACTAGCTTGTGACCTATTTATGCGATACATTAATTCTTTTACTTAGTTAAATATATGTTTATATAGTAAAATACGTATTTTTCCTACCATTATAACTAAGTTTTTAAAATTTTATGATATATATGAAATATAAAATATATATTCCATTAACATGTCATAAGAAAATTAAACTTTACTATTATTATCTTGATCAAAATGTTGAAAACAAATGTGAAAAAATAAGAGATAATAGATATAGATAAAAAAGTAAAAAAAAAAAAAGAATTGAATAAAAATATAATGTCGGTTTTAGATGAACATAAAATTATAACATTGAGTGATTAATTAAATAATAAAAGAAGTATTGCCATACCTTTACTAAATTATGAATTTGATCAAAATAATGAAAAATATCAATTAAAAATGTGTGATAAACAAAAAGGAATTAAATAAAAATAATGTCAAAAGAAGAAATTATCTAAGTAAAATAAATAACAAAATCACAAAAGTAATATAAATCTTAAAGGAAAATTAAATATTGAAAAAAAAATGACGTAACACATATTATTAATAGGTTTAAAGTAACATGTGTTATTTTAATTTAAAAAGAAACTAATAATAAGATATTCAAAAATTGAAAAAAAAAATAAAAAAGATGTGTGTAATTTTAAATATAGAGAGAAAATTTTTATTTTTAATTATTTTTTTGCATATCTATATTAAAAATCAATAATTTAATTTGTTTACAAATTTAGCATTATTTTAATTAAAAATTAACAACTTGGTTAATGAATGTCTTGTCATATATTATCTACGTAATTTTGACCTAATCCCACACCAAAATTTCAATTTAGCATCTATGTAAAAAATATTTTTTACCTATTTCATTCTTAATTATTTTCTAAGGGAATTTTATAGATAATTGCCATTATTTTATATACATCATAGTATATATGAAACATTGAAAAAAATATTATTATAATGCAAATAAAAAATAAGTGTAAGTATTATATATTTTTATGAACCTCAAGGCTTATTTAACTTATTAAAGAAAATCTTTTTATAACACTTTACTTAAATTTGTACAATAAAAAATAATTTAAAGTAAAAGCTAGTTATGTATTTACTATATGACAAAATTATAAGAAATACTATAAATATCAATTTTGTCTACGATGATTTGAGTTCATCAATTTTTGCGCGATGATTTGAGTTCATCGACTTTTGTGCTTGATTTGGATATTTCAGTTAGAGTCTATTCGAGCACTTTAATTGGACATGCATAATTAGGCTCATTTGATTTTATTCTGAATGGATCATGTTATATGTGTCAAGATCCGGTCTAATTTAATCTGGGTCATTCGAAGTTTAAGTATTTGGACTTATAAACTTGAAATACAATGAGTCCAAATTCCTTTTTTAAGGCCTAATCCAATAAAAATTTGGGCTAATCTCACAAAAATGTGAAGCCCAATAAAAATTCAAGTTGAACTTTTGTAAGCCGAAATTCAATTGTGAAGACCCAGCCTCATTTTATTAAAAATTAATTACTTTAATTAATTGAAAAAATTTAAACAAAAAAAAAAAGAAAAAGAAAGATAGAAGCTTGTTTTTCATGGAATCAACTTCTGCAGATTCACTTTTCCCCCCCTTAATTTGTCCCCCTCATTTCCGGCTTTGAATTTTTCACCTTCAATCCTTACCCTCTGACCCCAACACAAATTCATCAAACTTTCTACTGTCCTAAACCAAGCAACTCCATCCCCTAAAGATTCACTTTCTCTCCCTCCCAAAATAAACAATGCTGTGGCGGCAATAGGAATGAGTCCAAGAGGATTAAATCCATGGATTCAGCATTGAAGCGGGAAGGGCTAAAAAAACAAAAAGGGAGATTCACACAAGGGATAGCTCAGAGGAAAAGATCGACCCTTGGCTAGAAAACTACCTCGAGTCTCCTGCTGGTCCTTTTCCTTAACCACCAGGCTCTTTGTCACTAACCAAAGAGGACCACTCGTCACACCAGACACAGCCCCAGCATTCTTGGCAGCCACTATCTTTCCTAAAATAACCCTTAACACCCAATCGGCCAACCCTGCAATCACCACCCCTCTTGCCTTAAACCACAACCTTCATCAACAACAAACTTCCCTTCCCAACAAAAAAAAAAGCCACCGCCATCTTTACCATTAAGGCAAAGCCCTCTCTATACAAGCATCATCACCACCATAAGTCACCAGTCTTCTTCCTAACATTCATTTGATATGCCGAACCCCACCCTCTTAATCAAACCCCCACTGCAACTACTGTGTGACCCACACAACCATTCGGTAGAAAATCACACCCAAATAGAGCCTCAAGCTCACTACCAACCGAGAATACCCCTTCTATTGGCCAAAAAAAAAACCCTAATTGATTGGACACCTTTTCCCATCTCCCATCTACCACCATCCGCAGCCTCATTGCCTAACAACTGAAAACAACTAGAAAATACATAAAAAAATTCACATACACGTTAACAAAAAAACAAAGAAGATCCAACAGATTCTTTGGAGATGGGAAGCAGTAACACCAAAGAGCCAAAAAAAAAGAAATTGTCGAACAGAAACGAAAGAAGAAGCTTCTATTTAGAGGGTTTTTGAAGCTTGATTGTTTGGAGGAAAGGTAGATCTTGGGGAAGGGAACAACATAGTGAAAAATGGTGGAATTTGACGCGGTGGAGAGATGGCATTTTTGGTGTTGAAGTCGCAAGTTCAAATTCAAATACAAGAAGTTTGGCTGATTTTCAAGTCAAACTAAGCCCAGATCATGAAAAAAGAGGTTGAAAGGAGAACGTTGGCGAATTTTGGGGGAAACTGGCATTGGCAAAAGCTGACTGATGAACGACGACCGGCACGACGGGCCAGAGATAAAAAACTGGGTTCTGTCTTTGAAAAGTTGATAGAAAGTTATGATTATTTTTATGAGAGGTTGAAATGAATTTAAAAAAAAAAAAAGTAGAATTTATAGTTAAAAGCCAAATTATACCTGAACCCAGTGAACTGACTCGTGAACTGCTGGACTCGACTTGGTTTCCACTTGTTTTCAATAATCTTGAATTAGTTTACTCAGACCGCTTTTGAACCAGTTTGAACCGTTTGCCAGACTGCTTGTGAATCGGCCAAAGCAATCGAACTGGTTAAATCCTTCTAAACAGTTTAACTAGTCTGACAAACTACTAAATCGGACTGGCCATCATTAAATCGTTAACAAGCTTTGATAAGCCTTTTTGGGTACTTTCTTTTATTTTATTTTGTTTTGTAAATATTTTTGTTAAGTTATTTATTTATTTATACATATTTAAATTTCAAGACTCTAAAGCAAATACTGAAAAAAAAAAAAACAAGTGTAAAAAAAAGTAAAAATGAAAATCTTTCAATCATGAAATATTAAAGAAATTTTAGTAATAACTTTTTAAAAATCTTTAAGTGAGAATATTTTTATAAAATACTATTAAAGTATTGAAGTATTTAGAAATATATTCAATATAAAAATATTTTTATTTTTAATTAAAAACTATATAAAAATAATAATAAAAGAAATTTTTTTTAAAAAAATAATAAATAAATAGTAAAATAAATAAAAAATAAGAAAAAAATTTGTATCCGATAATGAGATTTTAAAGTAATTCGAGTGGTGATACCTATGAAATTTTTAAGTGTGAATATTTTTCTTATACAACTAGCATATTGGAGTATTTATAAAAAAATTTCAATACAATAAAAATTCTCATTTTCCTCTAAAAAAAGCAAAAAATAAATTAATAAATAAATTTTTAAACAGGGGCAAATAAAATATATATGTACTAATATTTCATTATTTGCATGGCATGCATGTCACTTAATTTTTGAAAAAAAAAAAAAACATAAGCCTCAAAAAATGAAAGTTTAAGCTAATTCGAGTAGCGATGTTTAATAAATCTTTAAGCGAGAAAATTTTTTTTCAATGTTACTAATGGAATAATGAAAAAAAAACCAAAATTAAGACTTTTTCATTAAAATTAAATAACAACACATAATTAATTGGTACCTTTTTTTATAAGTACTATGATGTATTAATCCTTCCCCACACATAACCAGACTCATGAATCCAAACTATTTTGCAAACCCTAAAATTTTCTTTTTAATAAATTTTAATTAATTTTAAAATTTTATTAAAAATGTAAGTTTTAATATGTAGCCAATCGCATCTAACTAAAAAACATTGGTGTCGACTTATATTTTAAAATTCATTTAGTAGCCTCAAAATCATTATGACAGCTTGGTGGCTTCACTGGAGATGTTATTATTTTTATAAAGTCAGATCAAAATTAATTATGTTATTTTTGATTTTGATTTAATGGTTTTAATAGGTATTTAACTTTAATTTCTTTGATTTTGATTTTATCCTTTTTCAAATAACAATAATAATAATAAAAAAATCACATGCATTTCATTTTAATTATGTCATTTATTTATTATTTTATGTTTTGTATATATTATTCTTAATAAAATTGTGAGATATTTAGGATTAAGTTTATGATGTCATGTTTTCTCATTCACAGACAACACATTTATATCACGCATGAGCTCTACACTTGAGCTTTAACCTTTTAAGAAGGGATTAGAGTACCTATATTTTCGTAAAGTGATATCTCTACAATGGCAAATGAAATACTCCCACTTAAATTAAATCCTTTCTACTTGTTGCTTATAATGGGTGAGAATTGGAGTGCTTTACTGGTCCTACATGGATGCCGGTAAGAAACAATTTAAGGTCGTCTTAGATGCGGATGAATCCGAACTAATTATATAATGAACCTTAGGGGACTAACCTTAGGTAAAGCGATGTTGATCTTTTTGTAGAAATTACTCGAATAAGGACACATAAGGGACATTCTTATACAGTCTGTATTTAGGGGTAATAATAATGCAAAAAAATTTTAAATTTTTTAAAAAATATAAAATAATATTCCTCCAATAAAATTTTTTTTTGACATACGATTTGGTTTGTGTACTATTTGTCTAGGATTCACATCTTTAAAAAATAAATATATTTTTAGGAGTTTCTGTATTTTCTAAAAATTAAAAAAAAAAGGAAAAAATTTTTTTAAAAAAAAGTTTTTTTTTTTTTAAATAGGTGTTTTTTTCTTTGTTAGTGGCCAAAGAATAAAAACAAATATATGTAAAAAAATTAAAATTTTGTAATTTTATGTGTTTATGTTTGTTTTTTGTTTTCTTAAATTCTTATTTCATTCTACAAAAACAAAAAAGAAAAGGAAAAAAGGAAATAAAAATTTTGATTTTGAATGTCATTTTACCCATTGGTTTCATTTTACCTTTTTTACATCCATTTTCATCATCTTTCATTTTTTAAAATAATAAGGTTTTGTTATATGCACATTTGAATGGTAATGCCAATTTCATTGAACTTGCACGGTATATGCATTTCATTTTAGATAAACAAATCTTGTCATGCATATAATACGTTAGTGCAATTTGTATAAGTATGATTCATTAGTCATATACATACATCTCATTATTTGTGTAGTATGTCATCATGTTTCATGCATATAGATTCACAAATAATATGATTTTGTTAAAACTTGCATTATACAAATTGCATTTCATGTAAACATATCTTATCATGAGTATATAATATGTTAGTACATTTTATATAAGCATGTGTCATCATTATGTACCTAAGTCTCATCATGCATGTAATATGTAATCATATTTCATGCATGTGGAATCACTAATGATATGATTTTGATAGAACTTGCATTGTATAAATCGCATTTCATAGGAAGGCATGTCATCATCCTTCTAACAGGAGTTTGCATTCATGCAATACATTTACACGGTTTATTGTACATATATTATATTTCACATAAAAGTCTCATCACTTGTACACTGGAATATTACATTTCATGCACATGTACCCAAAAATAATATGATTTTCATCACACTCACATTGTAGATACATTTCATTTTAATAAATGTCTTGTTATTTTGTAGATATGTGGATAAATAATATGATTCTCATCAAACTTGAATGGTACATGAATTACATTTCATGGAAGCATGTATCATCTTTATTGCACAGACATTCACAAATTCATCATGGAAATATCATGTTATTCATGCATTTATTTAACTGTTCTCTATGACTTCCCATCATTTGTTGAATAAAAAGTGCTTCCTTGGGTTAAAAAAAAATTCCTAATGTTCTTGCTAAGGAAGATTATGATTATGGAAATTTGATAAAGCCTAAGTTGTCTTCCAGCCAGTTTACTTCCTTTTTGTTTGAATTTAACAAAAACTTCAAGAAATTGAATATTGGAGAGGATTGAGGACATCAAACAAAATAGGTCCAAGATGAAAAACAACATTGTGGAAATGCAAGCGTAATTGTTGATCGTAGATGATCTTTGGTCTCTTTAGTGTTGTACGTAATTTTGTTTTCAAAATTCTTGATAATGGATTGTTGTTTCTTTAAAAAGGGATGATTTTTAATTTTTGGAATTTGTAAATGATAACGCATTGATTGGCTAGGTTAGATTTGTAAATATTTATTTTTTATATACTTTTTAACTCTTGTTTGAGAAAAATTCAAAAAACTTTATTTGTAATTATTTGAGAATAAAGCCTTATATAATTATTTTTCAAGATCATGAAGGAAAACTAGGATAAAAAAAGAAGCAAAGACTTTGGCAAAATAAGCCTTTTAAGAAAAAGAAAAAATCCATGTTTTTATATAAAAAAGACGAGTCTCGAAGGAATTGGTGATATACCTTCACCTTTTTCAAATACTTTCATTTGCCAAACCACTCGCATAATTTTGCTCATAGACCATAATCCTTCAAATGACATGACCTTGAATTTTTGAACTTTATCTTCACTTGATCATGTTCCTAGGCAATGAACAATAAGATAATTGATTTGAAAAAGAGAAGAAAAACTTTTTAGGTTTCTAAAATACCAAGCAAACATGAATTTTTTTTTTAAGAATTTGGATTTGGGTAATTTGATGTGTCAAGACTATGCAACAGTCTCAAATGTGTCAAAACCAAAACAACCAAATTTCATCAAATGACTTCAAACACATAAAGGCCTAAATTCCCACCCTACCTTATTCCATGTATTAGAGCACACGAACTCCAAAAAAAAAGTTAACTTATTGCCTTTACTTGATTAAGTTGTGCCATAACCCTTCATTTTGATTGAATGACATGGAAATTTTGAGATCTTAAGAGAATTCATCAACGTCATCATTATTATCATATGGCCTTTCATTTTAAGTGACATGTTAAAAAGGGACATCTTCTATGCATTGTGTTTTTGGTGGAATGGATTAATGTATCAGTTATGGTCATGTATAAAAAAGTGAGAGTGAAAAAAAAACCAAAAAAATGATTATGACAACATGTACTTCAGAAATTCAAATAAATCCCAGCAAATACTTGAAAAACCTAAAAAAAAAAAAATTCTTTAAAAGAAACTAGGAAGAAAAATAGAGAACTCCAAATAAAAAAAAAAGACAGAAAAACAAAAAAAAATCCCAAAAAAAAAAGAAAATTTTGAAAAGCTTTTCTTTTAAACTTATTTTCCCAAAAAGAATTGCTCTTTAATTTAAGTGGTTGTGTTTAAGATGACAAATGGCTTTCTTTCATTATCCTTTCACGAACAAGAAAATTATCCACTCGTTACACTTTTGAGCCTAATGAATTATTTCTCAATGAACCTTGACTAGGGATCACCCTCTATATTAGGGAGCAAAAAGGGACATATTCAAGAATCATGCAAGATGAAACCCCAATTTTAAGAACAAAGAAAGAACATTTTATATTGATGGGCAAATGTTAGATTAAATTTTTTAAGTTTGTTTTATCATAAATAAAAAAAAAAGAAAAAAAATAGAAAAGCAAAAAGAAAGAAAAAATGAATAATGTGATCGAATGGCAATATTTGAGGATAAAAATGAAAAATATCCCCTAAAGAAATACTTTATAGGAAATGATCATTAGTTTAATCACCCTTAAACACATAATTTGTGCTTATCTATCACTTTTTTTTCAGAACCTCAAACTTTAGCCTACATTACAAGTTATGAAAAGTCTATTTTGATCAAGTAAAGATGCTTAAACTGAAAAACATTCCTTTTAAAAGTCATTATAATTGACGAAGCCTTTTCCTTTTCTTCTTTGTAAAAATTATCTTTTTTAAGCCACAAGTCCATTTTGAATAATGTTGAATTCCTAAGTGCATGATCAAACAATCAAGAAAAAAAAAATGAAAGACGAATATAGCTTTAAAGTGAAAACTCCAAAAAGGGGTAGTTTAGAGCGAATTTGAAAATCATGAAGCCAATCATAAGCGTAAGAAGTAAGAAAAGCCAGTATGAGGTCACCTATACTTTTGAAAGATCCAAGAATTTCGATGCCCTAAACATTTGAAATCCATTAAGGGGAATGATGTTGAAAATTTAAGCTTTCTTTTTTCATTCCTAATAACCTTCAAAATTTTAAACCCTTTACAACTGACCTTAATATTTACTAAAATGTCATATTTGGAGACTAAACAAAAGTGTCAAACTTGTTTGGTTTTCAAGGAATTCATGCTTTTTGCAAAATTTATATTTCATTTGTAAGCCTATAAGGAAAAGTATAAATCATTTTCATTTCCCTCAAGTTGTGAAGCTTTCTTGAATGAATTGAAACCTTGGCTTGTTAAACCATGCAATCCATTTGAAAAAAATTGTCAATTCTTTCATTTCTAATTGTGAACACCAATTCTTGAAAGACTTGAAAGTCACATTTTTGGAATATTTTGTTTTTTTTTTTATCATGTAGGGTAATTTTATTAATCAATTTTGAGTTATTTATTAATTTTTTGTAAATAATAAATAGATCAATTATGGTGTAAGAGAAAAGTTATTCTTGATGAAAATTTTGTCAATGCCAAGTGAGCTCTGATTGACAAAATATTTTTTTTACTAAAAAAATTAGTCTTTGAAAAAAAAATATAGATATTTTTTTATTCTTTTCCTTCATAAAGAAAAAGAAAAATCAATCTTAGTGAGAATAAATGAGATCATTTTTTCAATAGAAGGGCAAATAACCGCATATGATATTAGGGCAAGAAAATAAAAAAAAAATGTTTCCTTCTGAAATGAGAAGATATGTTTGATTGATTAATTTCCATCAAGATGCACTTAAAAAGTAGTAAGGACATAATGGTTTATCTTCTTGAATCTATAATGACATATAAAGTGGGAACTAATCATGCATATGTTGAATGATTAGGTCTAAAAATAGGAATAAAAAGTGAAAGTGAAAGAAAAGTCAAGAAATCTTAGCTAAAAAGAAAAGAAAGGAAATGAAAAACAGAAATTAGAAAGGAAGCAAGAAGGGAAATAGATGAAAGAATAAGGAAAAAGATGGGAAAAAATGAAAAAAAAAAATCTTTTGGAATGAAAGTGAAGAATGATTTGATGAGAAAAAAAGAACAAGTGAATGATTTGAGTGAAGAAGAAAGAATATTGCAAATAAAGGTTTTTACATCACCGGGGCATTTACATCATGTAAAAGACATTTTCATCATTGGATATTTGTGTTTGCTTCAATAAGGTGGCATCTATATCATTTTTGAGTTAGATAATGTACATTTGCTTAAAAATTTAAATGGTGGGATCTACATCTTTTGTATGGAACATTCGCATTATGAAAAGGTAACTCACATTTGCATTAATTAAGTATTTACATTATGAAAAAGTTTGTCATGACATGGATTTTTGCTTTTGCATAAAGGCATTTGCATTTGCATCATAGAAATGATTGATGCATGTTTGTGGCATTTGTATAAGGACATTGGCATTTGAACCTTTAGGCATAACCACATATGTTAGTTTTGAAAACCTTGAAAAAAAATGAAAATTCAAGTATTTATGAGTTGTTAAAAAGAAAGAATAAGAAATGAATTAAGAAGAATGAAGGCGGGTAAAAGGGAAAATGAGGTTTTTTTATGATATTGGAATTTCATTCTCGATAGTGATAGCTGAGCTTTTTCAAAATCACATTCAAGGATTCATGTTTGAATTTCATTAATTCTTTTCAATGGCAATTTTCATTAAACAATTCTCGGTAGGGATATTCGAGTCTTTTTATTAAACTTACTCGATGGTGATATTTGACTATTCACATTTGAATATCACTAAATTTTTTTTGTGGTGAAATCCATGCCTTTTAATTAATATTTTCTCAATTGTGATATTTGAGTTTTCTCAAAATCACTTGGTGGTGATATTAGAGTATATAAATTTGAATTTTGTTAAAGTCTCTCGATGGTGATATCCAAGCATTTTCAAATCACTCAATATTGATATCTGAGTATCTAAATCCAAATTTTGTTAAAATCTCTCAGTGGTGATATATGAACTTTTGCAAATCACTTGGTGGTGATATATGAGTATTTAAGTCTAAATTTCATTAAAATCTCTCAGTGGTGATATCCAAGTATCCAAGTTAGAATTATGTTGAAATTTTTTGATGGTGATATTCTTGCTTTTTCAAATCACTAGGTGGTGATATTCAAGTATTTATGTCTGAATATCTTTAAAATTTCTCGATGGTGATATTCAAGCTTTTTAAAATTTCTTGATAGTGATATTCAAGCTTCTTTGAAAATTTTTAATGGTGATATTCGAGATCTCTTCAGTGGTAATATCTAAAAATATTTACATTCATTCAGTGGTGATATCTGAGTATTCAAGTTTGAATTGGCATATTTTTTGGTGGTGATATCTAAAATCTTTTCGGTGATAATATCCAAAGTCATCTGCATTTATTTGATGGTGATATTCAAGTTTTCTTTAGTGGTAATATCCATAGACATCAATATTCACTCGGTGCTAATATCTGAGTATCCAAATCTGAATTTGCATCATTTCTTGGTGGTGATATTTGAAGTCATCTGCAGTTACTCAATGGTGATATTCAAGTTCTCTTCAGTGGCAATATCTAAAGACATAAGCAT
This sequence comes from Durio zibethinus, assembly GCF_002303985.1. The sequence continues at coordinate 19,413,451 of NW_019168159.1, forward strand.
TCACTCGATAGTAATATATGAAGTTATTTGCATTTACTCGATGGTGATATTTGAGTTTCCTTCAATAGTGATACCCAAAGACATTTGAATCTTTTCTCAATGGTGATATTTGAGCTCTTTTTGATAATGATATCCAAAGTCATCTCACTTTTCGGTGGTGATATCCAAATTTCAAGAAATCCTAACATTTTTTTCTTGAAAAAGAGAGTTTTAGAAAATATTTATAAGTCTTTCGAGTAGAATATTTTAAATCTTTAAAATTTCAATATCTCTTATTAGAGGGGCATTTTTTAAATGAGATTTTTAAAGTTTCAATGCTTCTGATTAGATGAGCCATTTTCGGATGAAATCTTTAAAGTCTCAAAACCTCTATTTATGAGAAGATATTTTCATAAAAGATTTTAAAGTTTCAAGGCCTTTGTTTAGAGAAACATTCATATATATCGAGATTTATAAGACCTTCAAGCAAGATTCGTAAATCTCATGAGTTGAATCTGTTTTAGTATCGAGATTTGTAAGATCTCTAACCATAACCTTTAAGTCCTTTTAAGTAAGATTTATAAGTTTTCCTAGCTGAATCCATTTTAGTGTCTAGATTTGTATGATTTCCAGGCACAATCTCTGAGTTTTTGTGTTTTAGTTTTTAGATTTATTTTCAAAAGTTGTGAAGCCTATGATGAAAAAAGCTTTTAGATTTTATTTTCAAAAGTTATGCAACCTCTAATGAGAGGAGTTTTTAGATTTATTTTTAAAAGTTATGAAACCTCTTATTAGAGGAGTTTTTTACAAATTAAAAAAATCCAAAATAAAATGAAATGCTTATTACTAAAAATCTTAGCCTTCTTTCCAAAAACTCCAACTATGTCTTTTTGTAAATTTTTTTGCTTGATTGCTTTTTCCTTATTGATTCAAAACTTTACCCAAATTTTCTTTCTTTTCAATGACCTTTGTTTGATTTTGAAATCAATTGCTTTGGGGTCTTCTCCTTTTGAGCTTAGATTCAAGATCCTTATAGAGGGATTGAATCCCTTTCAATTTGGAAGAAATTAATTCAATCGAATTTAAGATTTTTCTCTTAATTTTATTCTCTGTATAATCTTCCCTTTTTCAATAGATAAAGCCCCAAGTCTTTCCAAAATTATTCAACCATCAAAGTTAAAATCTGAGATAAAATCCAAGAGTTGAATTGAATCCAAGACTTTTTATGCAAAATCTGACATTTTCTTTTTTCTTTTTATTTTTTGCCTTTTTTTATTTTTTTACCAATTGACTTTGACTTTTTTGACTAAAAAAACATAAAATAAACGAAAAATTAAATTAAAAAAATTAAAATACAAATAAAATTTAGAGCTTAATCTTTGGACCCAAAATTCACTTTTCCAATTAAGACTCAATTGTTCAATCAAAATCAAAATTTGAAGCCCAATGAATTTTGAAAAATCACCAGAAAAAATAAGGTGTCTATAGTTGCCTCTCTTTGTGCGCATTTTTTGTGAAACAGGAATTGTATAAAGAAAAAAGATATCCATTTTGTAAAGGGTCAAGAAAAGTCGAAAAAGAAAATTGCAAAGGCTCTTCCTTGATAGAGGCATTGCAACTTTTAGAAAATAAAATGCTCCCCCACAACTGAGGCTTTGAAACTTTGGAAAAATAAAATGCTCCCTACAATTGAGGTTTTGAAACTTTGAAAAATAAATTGCTCCCCCGCAACTAAGGCTTTAAAACTTTAGAAAAATAAAATGCTCACCCACAACTAATGCTTTGAAACTTTTGAAAAATAAAATGAGATACTCCACCATAACTAAGGCTCTGAAACTTTGAAAAATAACATGTTCCCCTACAATTGAGGGCTTTGAAACTTTTGAAAAATAAAATACTCCACCATAATCGAGGCTTTGGAACTTTGAAAAATAAAATGCTCCCCTACAAATGAGGCTTTAAATTTTTGAAAAATAAAATGAGATACTCCACCATAACTGAGGCTCTGAAACTTTGAAAAATAAAATGCTCCCCTACAAATGAGGCTTTAAACTTTTGAATAATAAAATGAGATCATTCTTACCTTCAAAAAATCTCCTCATTGATAGAGGCATTGAAACTTAAAAAAATTCTTACCTTAAATTAAGTTTTTACATCTTATTTGAATCATCATTGATTGCTTTCCAATGTTTTTTCTCAAAATTATTTCCTTATTTAGTTTTTCCTTCTTACTTTCCAAACATATGCAATGAATGCATGTAATGAATGAAAAGATTCTTCATAATTCTCAAATTCAATTTCAAGATTTAAACTTTAATTTTTGTTCCTTTCAAACATGTATAATGCATATGATGAATATAATGAACATAATGTATGCACACAATGAATGCATGAGCCAATGATTTTTCAAAATTCCATACTAATTTCAAAACTTAAACTTTGATCTTTCTTTTCCAAACATGAAGTGCATACGAGTAATAAATGCAATGATATATAGAACATGTAATGCATATAGTGAATACAATGCATGAATGCAAAATTCCTAGCCAATTTCAAACTTTAATTTCTTTTTCAAATATGCATGATGAATGCCATGAATGAATGCAATATTCTTAGTATGATGCGTACATGTAATACATATGGTGAATGCAACATATGCTATGCAATTCATTTATCTTTTCAATTACGGTAAATTAGAGGGTTCTCAAAACTCTTGATTTATCTTCTCACTCCTTTTAACTCATCAATACTTGTAGTTTTCAATATGAGCTATCATACATCATCATGTAGTCTCATCCATTATATTATCCAAATCTAAAGCTTCTTTTTTTCAATGGGATCTCAAGACACTTTTTCATGTCTTCTTTTCAGCTTTTTATTATATTTTTCTTTAACTTTTTTGGAACTAGCTAGCAAATGTATCAACTGATTTATGACCCAAAATTCTTTTTCATTAGCTTTATCATTTAATTTCAACATTTGAAATGTTTCATTTCATTTGAAAGCCACAAGGATTAACATCATTTTAAACTTCTTTCATCTTTCACATTTCATTTTTAATATGCCCCAATCATTTTGAAATAATGTAAAGATATTTCATAACAGTCATTTATTCATTCATCATCATTTCAATTCAATGCCCAATCAATTCAATGCCAAACATAATCCATCATATTTCATTAATTTATCATGGGAAAAAAATAAATGGTGAAGAATAAGAAAAATCAAAGAAAGGGTATTCGTTATAAGAACAAGTTTGGTAAATAATAAATAGGCAAAAAAATCATTTCGGGATGAATCATTAAGATAAATGCTAGAAAGTGAATGCAGCATCTAAGATAATGAATATTCAGACAATTCTTGACAAATTAATTCTGAATTCTTTTTCAAAAACTCATTCCATTGAAAGTCTTAATCTTTCACCAATTCAAGCATTATCCTTATTTCTTGGGGATCCTCTTCAAGGCTGTTTTTTCAAGTTTCCTTTCTGTTACTTAAACCACTCTTTCGAGTTTTTAGTTTAAGTTTTTCTTTTTTTTTACTTTTTTTATAGATCTCTTTCACATCTTTTCCTTCTTATTTCCCATTTTCCCTTAATCCATAAGTGATATTTTGATTAAAATTCTCAATATTCCCATTACAAGTTTATCTTAGTTCAATTCATGATTTTCTACTTCGAGCATTCATGTTCGATCAAAATAAACTTTTAAGGGACAAAATGTGGGCTAGGGAGAGGGATTATAAAAGAAATGGATAAAGTAGGCCTAAAATTGTAAATCAAAAGATCATTTATTATCATATGGAGTAGCTTGGTTTTTTGTCTCATTCTTCATCAATTCTTTTTTTTTTTTCTTTCTTTTCTTCACATTTTTTTATATGCATTTTTATCCTTTTTCAAGAAAGATCTAAGCACCAAAGAATTTTTTTTTTTGCCCCTGAAATTGTTAAGGTCCTTCACTTTTTTTTTTTTCTCTTTGTGATCAAGCCTTTTTCAAACTTTGCCCCCTAGTGTGGAAGGTGACCCTTGGTTAGGGTTTCTTCCAAAGAAAATTTAATAGGTTCAAATGGGATAACAAGTGGATAATTTTACTCATTGTGTGAAAGGTAGAAAAAAGATGACCATTTCTCATTTTAAATATGAATACTCTAGATGAAGAACATTTATTGACTAAGAGCGAACTTGTGAGTAAGCCATCATAAAAAATCACACACTACATCACTTTCCTCTATGAATGAGCGAAATCCCATGATAGTTTCATTTCATGAAACCTGTCCTCTTTTACTTTAGTGATCACAATAGATTAAGAGTCTCAACTTATCAATTCAATCAATATAAAGCTTCCAAAAATGAATCCTGAATTATTATTATGATTGTCAAAATATTCATTATTTAGAACATAGGAGTGGGTGAAATATGAAAGGCATGTATATAAAAGTAATGGAATAAATAAAGAAATGTTTTGAAAATACATCTATCACTTTATTGAAATGATGAAAGACAAATAAAAGACTAACATAAAATACTCTTAAATGCTCCAAACTTATTTCTTAAAGTTCCTAAGGTGATAGACATTTATAAAAACTCTTTCAAAATTATGACTCAATGTGGTTAAGCAGAAGGTTCTTCATGACACATGTCCTTATTTCTTGATCAAAATTCAGCAATCCATTTTTTACTGAACTTTGCATTTTATACTTTAATGTTGTGCAATATTTTGTAAAAGGGCCAGCAATCCCAAGATAATAGTCATAAGTAGCATTAGCATTATACCATTTGGGGTAGGAAAGCTTCATAAGTTCTAAATAAATTGGTGCAACCAAATAGTTATCAATAAACTAAGGGAGTAATTCAGTGTATGTCATAGGAATTAGATCTATAAGAGCTTCTTTTCTTTTCACCCAATTCTTAAGTTGAGCAACTAGCAGAAAGTTAAATGGCTATATGATTGGTTGGTAAGCATAAGGACTTGAGGAGACATTATTGATGGTTAGGTAGTAAGGTCAGTACATCAAGTAAGGATAATATAAAGTGAAGCTATCAACTTGTTGCTCGTCATGAATTACAGCATGAGCATCTCCTTATTTTTTTTTTAGCATAGTCCCTTTCTTTGCATCACCACCTTCAAACTTTTCATTCTTGATGGTATTTTCAATGATTTTTCCAAAATTTAACATATCATTGAAATTTTTAGTGGCATTTCTAATCATCTTTTCATAGTAAGGAGCTTTAAAAGTATTGACAAATAAGATTGTGGTCTTCTTTTCAATAAGTAGTGGTTGAACTTGGGCAGCAATATCCTTCTATCTTTAGGTATATTCTTTGAAACTTTCATTATCCTTATTTTCTATGCTTTATAGAGACATACAATCTAGTGCTAGATTTATAATGTGTTTGTATTGTATAATGAAAGCCCTTGCAAGTTCTCTCCATCCACAAATGCGAAATATATCTAATTGCACATACCACCTAGCAACTAAACCAATAAGATTATCTTGAAAAACATGGATGAGCAACTTTTCATTATTAGTGTATGCAGTCATCTTACGACAATACATCATAATATGTGTAATAGGACATTTGGTCCCATCATTCTTTTCAAACTTAAGCATTTTAAACTTTGGTGAAATCACAACATCAGAAATTAGGCAAAATCTAGTAGCATACATTGACCTATAAAAATTTATTCCTTTAATGGCTCTAAACATTTCTTCTATGAGATCTATCTTTTAAGAACCAAAGCTTTTTTTAGTTTCAACAAAGCCTATCTTCAACTTTTCTTATTCCTTGAGATCATTAAAATTTGAAACTTATGTAGGATCAGATGTCTTGTTGTCAAGAACAAGGGAAATATGAGCATAAACAATAATTTTCAGCATGTCAGTCTGTACATAAGGATAACTTATAGTGAATTGCATTTGCTGCTAGGCCTTTTTGGATGCATATGCTGAATATGGGCCAAAACCAGAGGGATATAATGGATCAGTATCATTTTGTATCACACGCTCTTCCACCACTTTCTTCTCCTTGTTCATATTTTTCAATAATTTAGTAATAATTTCCAACTATCTTTTTAGTTCTTCTTGTGCTTTCTCTAGCTTTTGGAGGTGAAAAGTGTTTTCTTTTTCCATGATCCTTGTTTGATATCTAATGTTGTAGCACCTCAAATTGTTTAAATATTAAGCTATTCTTGAATCTTGATTTTTCACAATTTTTAAGAATTAGGATGATTTATTATCATGCACTTCGAAGAGATGTTTATGTATGATAGCATGAATGCAATATAGAAGATTTTCCATATAACAATTTTTAACAAAGTAAATCTTTATTGAATTGAAAGTTATTTCTAACCAAATCCAATATTACATGAATAAAAAGTCTAAAGTTTATAGTGGAAAGAAATCTTTAATATGTCGATATTAGCCTTGCACTTCATTAAGGAAAGCTAGTAGCTTTTGGCCATGTCTTCCCACTGGTGGTACCTTTGTCTTCCTTTGTTTAATTTTTTCTACCATGTCCTTAGCTTTATAAATAGCCATAGTGATTTGGTTAAGTAGGCATTCTAATTGGTTATGCTCTCTTACATATGCTTCCTTGGCTTGTTCACATTCTTCATTCACAACACCTATTGTGTTCTAATTTCGACCACTACCCTATTAAGCATTTAGATGTGTTTTTGTGCTTTAGTGAGTGCTTCGTCATTTTCTTGCATCTTTGATTGCAAATTGTCCATTTTCTTTCAAAAGTTGGGCCAACTCACAATTGGTGGATGATTATGTGATGTTGAGATCAGAAAAAAATTCTTCTATTCATCTCTTTCTTATCTAAGTGCTTAAACCTTTTTGTCAATTTTTCCCTCTAACTCGCTTTTTAGCCTTTTGTTGTCAAGCTCCAATTTATCTTTTTCAACTTGGAGCTTTCTTTTAGAAATTTCCATTACCAATAGGGGATAAAGAGGTGGCGACTTCATTGGGCCATTTAGAGTTATTTCTTTAGGGAATGTAATGTCTTTCCCTCACCTAATATGCCATACAAAGTATTCAAAGGCCATCTCATTTAAGTGTCTCCTCTTATCTTTCCTTTGAGGTAAATTATAAGCTTGCAGGGCTTTGGCTATCTTTATAGAGGCTATATTTGCTAAGTTTGAATGTGCTAAGATAAACTGTTCATAGCCATATTGACTCTGAACCATGATGGGAGAATAACTTACTGCACCTTAAAAGCCTAAAAGAAGAACCCAAAGCTTATCTTCACAATCATATAATGCTAGTCCATAAGGCATCCAAAGAACTCTCTATATCACGTCTTGGCTAGTAAGCCTGCATAGAAATAAGATCCATGTTTCCTTAGATTTTTTTCTAGGCCATTCATTTTCATAACATTCCTTGATGGAAGTGTTTGCAGTGAAATATGGCTTGCAAAATATACCACCATTATTTTCAATATGACTTTTCATCCAAATGGTTAACAATTAAGTGCATCCATTAAAATAACCCTTTCCATTTCAATGACAATGATTTAAAGATCTAATAGTCTCAGCCAAAATTGTAGGAATAGGTTTGATTTGGCAACCAAGTTGATCAAAGAATTCCACTACTATAACTTTTGGAAATACCATCATCCTATATAAAGCCAATGCCATCAAACCTATTCCTCTTTCAGTGCCAAAATATTTGTATAAAAGTCATGAACAATGGACCAAGGAATACCAACACTTTCACCTTTTCCTTTTACCTAATTATCAATAGTTTGACATCTACAACCATCATTTGAGCAAGCTTTTTTTAGGTAATCTATCTTTTTATTTTTCTAATATACCTTATCAAGATTAGAGAGATCCAATAGAAGGAGAGCTAAATATTCTTCAATAGTTGGCACCATGTCAACCTCTTTGAACATAAACAATGATATGAAGGGTCCAAAATTGAACCATGGACTTAATAAACTGATCATCAATAGGGACTAAAGAAGTAATGCAAGGTCCTTAAACTTTTTTTGGAAAGTCTCTTTGGCAGTGACACTCCATTGGTTCCAAATGCTAACCAAATCGCTAAGATCATTTTGTTTGAGATAAAGATAGATTTTGGTAGGTAGAGTAGTTATATAATTGGCTAGCAAACAATCACCTCTTTTAAGCTGAACTTCTTTGAACTTAATTCTCAGGCATAAAGGGAACTATGATAGGCTCTCCATGGATGTAATTAAGATTCTTTTTGTTAAGATTATTTTGTGGTAATCACTCCTTATGTAAATCTAATGATGCATGCATGCATAATAAAGTAGAGAAAAAAAAGGTTAGTTAACATAATATACTTTATAAAAGGAAAAACATAAATTCACAAGAATAATAACTGTCACATCATGTGTCTTATTTTGGTTTTTTCTAATTAAAAGGAAGGTAGGGTTCTAACTTAGGTTTAGATCCTTATGATTTATTTAAATAATGGGTTCAAAGGTTTGACAATCTAAAGGTTCCCGAATTGTTTCCTACATCATCATCCATTATAGACTAGTAAGGCACCCCAATTCTTGCTCACCATTATAGTTCAAATAGAAAAGGTTTAATTTGAGTGAGAGTTTTTGCTAGCTCACACAAACGTTACCACCTCATGAGAGTGTAGGTACTTGTTCCCTTCTAACAGAAGACAAAGCTTGAGTCTAAAGCTTATGCATGAATGCAAGAGTGGTGTGTCTAAAAGGACATGCCAAATAATAAAATAAATTAATGCACATAAAAATTAAAATCTGCAAAACAAGAAAACAAAAACAAATAGGTTAGTAATATGAAAATCACAAATAATTACATAACAAAACCATCAAAGGCTTTATATAACACATAACTAACTAATAGCTTGATTCTCTAATATCCCTAGTGGAATTGTCAAACTGTCATAATGTCTAGGTTGGGAAACTTACTCATTAGGCATAAAAATCATGGAGTCACCACCAATCTTTTTTACCTAGGTGTAATTGGCCACCTATATGAATCTATCTTTTTTAAGGTTGCCCTAAGTGTAAACTAAGGGTCCCTAAAAAAATAGGTTCTAGTCTACATCAATAGAATTAAAGTTTAAAAGTCAATTACGGTTAAGGAGGTATTAGCACCCCTTTACAGCCAAAATTGGTACCAAGTTAATTATGTGTTATCTTACCTAAGCCTTATCAAAGATAGTTTTATCATGTAAATAAATTAATTCCAATCCTTTTATTTATTTACAAAACATGGTGGTACAAAAATTCTAACAAAATATCAAGCAATCATGCAATCATGCAATAAATATTAAATCATACCATGCAAAAATTATTATGCAAATATAATACTATAAATCATACCAAATATCATGTAATAATATTATGCCTAAATCATGCTAAAATATTCATGCAAGAATGACATGCAAATGTATTAATTATCATGTAATAATAACAATCATGTAAATATATTATATCATGCAAATATAAAATACCATGCAAATTTTTTATATCATACAACTATATTATCTATATTATATCATGCAAATTTTTTTGCTTGATTGCTTCTTCATTGTTGATTCAAAACTTTACCCAAAATTTCTCTCTTTTCAATGACATTTATTTAATCTTGAAATCAATTGCTTTGAGGTCTCCCCCTTTCGATCTTAGATTCAAGGTCCTTATATAGGGATTGAATCCCTTTCAATTTGGAAGAAATTAATTCAATTGAATCTAGGATTTTTCTTCAAAATTTATTCTTTGTGTAATCTTCACTTTTTCAATAGATTAAGGCCCAAGTCTTTCCAAAATTATTCAGCCATCAAAGTTAAAATTTGAGATAGAATCCAAGAGTGGAATTTGAATCCAAGATTTTCCATAAAAAATCCCACTTTTTTTTTTTATTTTTTACCAATTAACTTTGACTCTTTTGACTAAAAAATTTAAACAAAAATTAAATTAAAAAATTAAAATACAAATAAAATTTAAGGCTTAATCTTTGGACCTAAAATTCACTTTTCCAATTAAGACCCAATTGCACAATCAAAATCAAAATTCAAACCCCAATGAATTTTGAAAAATCTTCGGACAAAATAGAATGTCTACAGGTAGTTTTCTCACTCTTTTCAAACTATTTCATCTCTATTCCATGTAGTTTTTAGTTTTTCTCCATGTAGTTCTTCATTCTAAGAGCATCCTCCCATTTTTAATGATTTACATGCTTTGATTTATGATTTAGATGTGTTTTTGATAATTTGGTCTTGTGACTATCTCGTTTTCATTGTTTGATGATATTTTTGCTTAGTCTTGTTTAATACAAATGTTAGATTGTTGATTTGTCTTTTGTTAATTTTTTAAGTGTTTGATAAAAGTTCTATTTTGAATAAATGATAGTTTTTTAATTGCTTGATGTATGCTTGATATGTGTTAACATTTGGATTTGGTTTTCAATGCTAGTAATGTTTGTTAGATGTTTGCATAAATTTACAAAGTTAGAAATCTTGTGTTTACGTTGTATTAAAATTGTTTGGAAAAATAAAAATGTAAGTTTTAAGTAGTTTAAGTTTTTGATAAAATAGCTATATGGCATTTTAGTGTTTGATCATTTGCCAATACTATGATCTTGCATTAATCATTTGCCATACAATATTTACACATTAAAACTTTAAATAGAGAATAAAATCATGGTTTTTTTGGCATGTTTTGAAAGTTCATCTCGATGTTAGGGATTTTTGGAAAAGTTTATAAAAATCATGAAAATCTCAAAAAACCCTAAACCAAAACCCTAAAAACCAAACCCTAAATTCAAAACCAAAATTTAAACCTAGCCTAAATCCTAAACCCTAAACCTAGCCTAAATCCTAAACCCTAAACCTAGCCTTAACACTAAACCCTAAACCTAGCCTAATCCCTAAACCAAAACCTAAAACCTAGTCAAGCCCTAAACCCTACTCAAACCCTAACCTAGACCCTAAACCTTGCCCCTAACCCTAAAATTAATCAAACTAAATCCAATCCAAAACCTTAAATTGTCCAAACCCTAAAACTCGTCAAATCCCAAAACATTGATCCCATTTCAACACCTAAAGCCATCCCAAAATTCAATGGATTTATATGAAAATCTCATATGAAATAATTTATTCTTAAATGCTACCTAAAAGATAGGGTACTTAGGAAATTTTACTTCATTAAGTTTTTCATGTGATTCTTTAACCAAAAACAATAATAAGATCAAATAAAAGTAATAAAAGTGGGATCTTAAATATAAATAGTTATACCTAAACTCTGCTTGGAGGTTAGGGAATCTCTTTTTATATTTAAAGATCCGATTTCAAATTTTCATCATAATGTCATGCTTGACATCCATTTGCATATCTTTATTTTAGATTGTTGTTTACATTCATTTCACATGCTTGTCTTTTAATTATTACTTATTATTTGTTAATTGTAGCATTATTGGGTTTTTCGTATAAAATGTTCTTCATGGAAAATGTTATCCAAAAAATATGGATTTTGAAATAAAACTAAATTAACATTCTAAGGGAAACAATTCTTGGTACTTTGCCTAGAGGTTGGAAAGTCACTAGCAATTATCATCTAAAAAGAATTTAATTTTCATTTTAAAGGAATGTTGTGGTGAATATTAGGTAGAACCTAAACGTTAGAGAATTTTAAAGTAATTATTTAACCTAAATATTTTCACAATATTCATAAAAAATATTTTCTTCTATAAAAAAATAAAATTGACTTTTTTTTCAAAAAATAATGATGGAAATTTTTATTAAACATCAAGTTGAAACCATTTTCATGTAATACTAGAAGAAAATGCATGATTAATTGGTACTATTTTTAAATGGGCTCTATAGAGGTATTAATCTTTCCTCACCCGTAACTGTACTCCTAAACCTAACTCTATTTCTAAATATCAAAATATCTTTTTGATAAACCTTAAATTCATTTTGATTTTGTTAAAAGGATAAACTTTTTATATGGCTAATCACATCTAACAAAAAAGATTAGTGGTGACTTTTTTTTTATTTACAAAATTTTATGTTTTGTGGTTAGGTTTATAAACCTAAAAATCGTGACTCCATTAGGGACATTTTTTAGAGTTAGGCCAAAAATTAATTATGCATTATTTGAAGTTTTGGATTTAATGGTTTTAGTTGATATTTAATTTTAATCCCATTCATTTTAATTCTTTCAAAAATATTGCATGTTATTTAAATTCCTACTTTGATTTTGTCATTTATTCTATATTATTTACTTGTTATATCTCTTTACACACACTTTGCATTTTCACTAGCTTGCATAAGCTCTATACCCAAGCTCTATCTCTATTAAAAGAAAGTCAAGTAGTTACGTTTTCTTAAGGTGATAACCTATGCATTTGTACTTCCACTTAGATTGAACCCTTTATGTTTGTAGTCTGTAATAGGTGACAATTAGGGTGCCTTACTAGTCTATAATGGATGATTATGTGAGGAACAATTTGAGAACTTTTGGATGTGAAAAATCCAAACTAAGCTTATAGTGAACTTTAGACAACAAGTCTTAGGTAGAGCCATACTAACCATTTTTTGTAGAAATCACTTAAATTAGGACATGTGAGTTTTACCCCACCTCAGTGCCAAGCATAGACTTCTCAAGGAATACCATTGTTGCCAACTAGTGGGCAACCCTATGTTTTTATAAGTCCCTCTATGAGTCAATAGCCAATCTATGTGCATTTAGACTTTTAGATCTAGTCATGTTAATCTTATCTTGGTCTCAAACTTAGATGATTTTAGGGAGCAAAAAAAGTTATGAAGCATTTAAGAATTGATTGAGAACATCGAGATGAAAAGCAAGTACTACTTGTTATAAGAAAGACTTAGGGCAATAGAAGGAAGTGATGTCATCAAGAATATTTATGCCAGTAAGCTTAGCATAGTGCTCAACTTCATCATACCTACAAAGTTTAAGGCTCATGACTTCAAGAAGTATGATGGAACAAAGTGCCTTTTTGCACTCATTATAATGTTCTATAGGAAAATGATCGGCCATACCCATAACGATAAACTCTTGATACCTTGCTTTGGGGATGATTTGATCGAATCAACAGGAAAATGGTATGTGCAGTGAGATAGAAGCAAAATCCACTCTTAAAAGGATCTTGTCGGAGCTTTTTTTGTGCAATAAGAGCATGTAGTAAATATGGTGTCAGGTAGATTATCTCTTTAGCATATGGAGAAAAAGTCTAATGAAAACTATAAGGAATATGCCCATAGATGGAAAGATCTTGCAAAAGTACGACCACCATTAACAAAGAAAGAAATAACTATTTTGTTTGTCAATACCTTTTGTCATGAGTTTTGGGATACGAAAGTGCCTATCCATCGGATAATGGGGAATGAGAAAAATAAGAGGCTTAAAAAGGTATTTTCTATCAAAATTAAAACAAGAAGTTGCCACTAATCTTTTTTAGGGTATGATTGGCCATCCTAAATTTTTTTTCCTTTTTGATAAAACATTTAAAAGATATAAAGGCTTTATGAAACGAACGAATTGAGGTATGGAAAATAAGATTTAGGGTTCAAGAATTGATTATGAGTGGAGAAAGATTAGATCCCCTACAATGTCCGTCGAAAATAGTACCAATTAACTGCATGTTATCCTTAGACTTTGTTTAAAATGGTCCCATTTTAGTGTTTAGAAGTTAATTCCTTTCTTTCTTTCATTAATTCATCCTAAAAATTTGAAATCTTTTTTGTTTCTTTCTGAAAACAGAACATTTTATTTTTTGGATAAAAAAGAAACCTCATTAAGTATTAAGACATTTTTTCACTCTTCTATATTTAAGTAGAGCTTTCAAAATATCTCTAACCTTAAGGTTCTCAAATTGCCCAATAAAATCAATATAACACTTCACATAAATAGTAATCACCAAGAGTCCTTCTATGTTTAGGTCAGATCTTGATGATTATATTTACTTGAGATATTATCTCGTTTAAAAACATTTTCAATTGAAAGCATATTTTTGGAAACATATGCATGGTGTGCATGAATATAATAAAAATGAATGAATGCATGAATCATATACTATGAATGCACGGCAATTTAAGAATGCATGTGATAAAATAAAAAATAAAATGCAAATGCAAATGCAAATGCATGAATAAAGTTAAGGATTGGTTTTAGGGTATGGGTTTTTGTTTAGGTTTAAGGTTTAGGGTTTCAAATTTAAAGTTTAGCATTTAGGGTTTCAAATTTAAGGTTTCATGGAAAAATGTATGTAACAAAAACAAATTACAAGAATGCCATTTGTAAAATGTAAATATTTGATGCATGGAAAATACATGACAAGAGACCAAACTAATTACAAATCTTGGCATTTACAAAACTAAATTACAAACTAGATATGCATATGACATCATAAGGAATATGGATCAAACACTACAAATTTTCAAACTTTGAAAACATGAGCCACCATTTTTCTTCCTTTAAAAATCAAACAAACTAACACAAAAATCGCCAAACAACCTATTAAACTAACATTTATTCATTGAAAATTTGATCCAACAAATTGAAAACTTGAAAACATAACGAAAACATAATCAAACACATGGAATCAAAGCAACATTTGGCCATAACATAAAGAGCAAGTTTTATAAAAACCACATTGGCTGATAGTTTCATAGCACTTCCAACAAGCATTCATCACTTCATCCAACTAAAATATGTATGAAACATTCATAAAACCATACTAAAATAACATTTTTATCATGCATGGAAATTTGACAAATGTGTGACAAACTAACAAATTAAAAAACCCTGAAAATATAAACACAAGCCAAACACTACCCATAACTTACTAAAATAAACATCAAATGTGTATTAAATAGGCCAACAATCAAAACCTCTATATACATAATCTAAAGCAATAAAACATTCAAAGCAAGCCAAAAGGAGGTTTGGCCATGATGGAAGAAGGCTTGGCCTAACCTCCAAATGGTTTCAATGGTGGATTTTGTTTTCTTTGTTACTTAATCCTTTTGATTTCAATCCCAACTATTGTTTAATTGGATGAATTCTTGAACCAAGAAAAGATTAAAAAGATGAAGAAATTATAAATTCTTCTAAGAAAATAGAAAAATAAATGGAAAACCAATATGAAAATGTAATAAAAATGCAATGAAAATGTAATGAAATGCAAAAAAAAAAATAGGAATCATACCTCCTCCAAGCTTTTTTCAATTTTTTATTTTTTCATTTTTTTCTCTCTTTTCATTTTTTTTTCTTAACTTCCTCCTTTATTTTTCTTTTTTCATGTCCAGCCTTCTTCATGGAGAAAATAAATCTCGTGTAAAAGAGTAATAGCCCTTAATCAAAATTTCATTTAGTGGTTGATATTTCTCCCTTGTTTCCTTTGCAAAAAGTCACCTTTAACCATTGGATCCAGCCCTTTAAGATCATCATATGTTAAGAATGATCACTACTAAAGATAGGATTTTTAATGTTGCTGGAAACAAGTGAAAAGATCATTTTACCTCAATTAGAAAATTTTTGGTTTCTATGCCATTTTCTTAGAAAACAATGCTCCCTTTTCAATTTTATGGTTTTAAAACACCAAAAATCCTTAAATAATATGAAATTAAAATTTGAAAGTTTTCACAAAAATTTAACCTCGAAAAGGTCAAATTACGAAATTACACTTAAGGTGTATTTTGGTTATTTTATACCTCATGAGGTTTTTAATGCACTAAAAGTCATTAAATAATTAAAAACATGATTTGGAACATTTCGTAAAAAACTAATCACAAGAAGGTCAAAATTATAAAAACATCCCTAAAGGGTATTTTAGTGATTTCACAACTTTCAAGGTACATCAAGGTTTTCAATATTAAAAAAATCATCAAATAATATTAAATCATGATCTAGAGCTTTTCATGATATTTCGACCTTAGGAAGGTCAATTTACGAAAATATCCCTAAGGGCATTTCAATAATTTTATACCTATAAGGTACGAATAAGGTTTTTAATGCATCAAAAACCATAAAATGTTTAATCATGATTTGAAAGTTTTCACAAAAATTCAAATTTGAAAAGGCTAAGTTACAAAAATACCCCTGAAGGGTATTTAAATAATTTTATTCATCCTGAAAGTGCAATTAGGTTTTTCAATGTTTTAAAACCATAAATCTTAATTCCAAGCTATATTGATTTTAATTGATTGTGAATTTGAAAGTTGGCTTGATTTCTATACATTTTGATCGATTTTGATTAATTTTGATCAAATTTGACTTTGTTAAGCAAGTTTGACTAAGTTTGACCTTAGGACATTTAGGTCAAATTGATCCTAATTTTGATTTTCAAAACTTGTCAAAAATTTAAAAAGTGTTGGATTTGAACTAGGTTGGATTTTAAGGGCTTCATAAATGGCTAGAATTCGTCTGGAAAAAATTAAGTGTCTATAGCTATCCCTTTTTGCATATTTTTGAAAATAAAAAATAATACAAAAAGCAAAGACATCGATTTTGTCCAAGACCAAGGGTTGAGAGGGTTTTGCTTGTGCGCTTTTTTGTTTGTTTTCATGTTGGTGGTTTTTCTCTTTAAGCCATCAAAGATTTTAAAAGTTTTAAAATCTTAGCTTTTAAAATTTTAAAAAGTTCTATTCGGAGGACTTACGAATCCAAAATGAAAAACAAATTCAAATTGAAAAACATACCCATCTTGCTGGGAAGACTTAAAATTATGTTCAAAGGACTTTGAGATTATGTTTGGAGGATTTTGAAATTGTGCTTAGATGACTTTAAGATTGTGCCTGGAGGACTTTGAGATTATTCAAAAATCTAAGGTTTTGCCTAAAGGTCTTGAAAATTTTTTAAAAATTAAAAATTTTGCCTAAAGGTCTTTGGAAATGTTTTAAAAATTAAAAATTTCACTTGGAGGTATTTGAAAATCTTTCAAAAATTTAAAATTTTGTTTGAAGGTCTTAGAAATCATTTAAAATTTTAAGATTTTTCTTGAAGGTATTGGAAACCATTTAAAATTTTAAGGTTTTGCTTGAAGGTTTTGAAATCGTTCAAAAATTTTAAAATTTGCTCGGAGGTCTTAGAGATCATTCAAAGATTTAAGATTTTGCTTGTAAGTCTTTAGGAATTATTTAAAAATCTAAAGTTTTGTCGGAAGTCTTTGGAAATCATTTAAAAATTTGATACTTTGCTTGGAGTTCTTGAAAATTCTTCAAAATTTTAAGATTTTACCTAAAGGTCTTTAGAAATCATTCAAAAATCTAAAATTTAGCCCAGAGGTCTTGAAAATTATGTATTCATTCTCCTAATCCTAATCTCCTTTAGAGTTTGAAATCTTTTCGCTTCAAAATTTTCACTTTTCATTTAGAAAATTTTCACTCTTTAACATTTTATGTTTTATATTTGAAAATGCCCAATATTTTAATTTTGTCTTTTAAAAGTGTTCCACGACATTTCTTGAGTGTTTTAAATTTCAAATGAACAAATTTTCTCTTTGATGCTTTATTACCCAAAATTTGGCAAACATAACCATAATGCAAAAGACTATTGAAATGATCATGTGGATGCAAACTTTACTTTATGCAAAGATGCAAATGAATGCTCTATGCGAATATGCAAATGTCTCATTTCAGATGCAAATGCAAATGTCTTTTTCCTTGTGCAAATTTTATATACAAGTGCAAATTTGTATCTTAGTTTTGCTATACAGATATATTGCATTGATGCAAGTGTAAATACCTTTTTTTATAATGCAAAATGCAAACATGAGGATGTACATGCAAAGATCCTTTTTCTCATTTTTTTCAAATTTTATTTCTGTTGATTTCTTTTTACAAATCAAAATAGCTTTTCAACTTCCTCTTAAAATGGTCTATTTTTTCATTTTCTCATTTTTTTTCCTTTATGCCTTCACTTATCTTTCTTTTGGTTGATTTACCAATTTATGCTTTCTTTACTTTTCCAATAGGCTTTTTTATTTTCCTTTCAAAATGTTTTCCTTTCCATTTTTCCTTTTGAACATGCAATATATGTTTTGGACTTGATTGTGAAAACAAGAAGACACCATACCATTCCTAGAAACATTTTTTCCTTTTTCTTTCATTTTCAACAACATTAATCCTTCAATGAAAAGTACTTTTCTTTCTTGAATTCGAACTAGTCTAAAGATTCTTACAATTCAATCATTTTCTTAAATACGATTTCCTTGTTTTTCACAAAAAGCATGACTAGTTATTTAAAATTTTTTTAAAAATAGTTGACAAAATTTATCCCACATAATTAAATTCAATAACCAAAGTTAATGTAGCATCTAAATAAATGTGATTTTAGGGATCTCTTGGAAATTGGCATTCTCTATTAGAAATGAATGAGGTGCCAATTTTCTTTTTAAATGGATTGAAAGGTCTAACATATGGAGATTTTAGTTCACTTAAAAAGATTTCACCACTTAAAGGGGATAAAAAAGGGTGTATAATTTTTCACGTAGGCTCACAAATGAGACATAAGTTTATCTAAAGCATGAATCCCTTGAAAATCAAATATGTTTGATGCTTTCTTTAGTATCCAAATTGGCATTTTGATAGATGGCAAGGCTAGCTGTAAGGGGCTAAAAATTTTGGAAGGTCATTTAGTAAAGAAGAAAAAAGGCTCAAATTTTCAAAACTAATCTTTTTTTATGCATTTCAAACTTTTGGAGTCTTAATATCTTTAGATCTTTTAAAGGGTGTGGGTTGTTTTTGGCTGGGATTTTATCTTTACTTAATATCTGGAATTATTTTAAGGCCTTCAATGTTTGCTCTAGACTGCCTTTTTATTTTTCACATTAAAGCCACATTCATATTTTCCTTCTTTCTTCTTTTCTTTTTTCCTTTTTTTTATTACACCATACACTTAAGAATTCAAACTTATCAAAAAGGAGTCAATGTTCCAAATGGGTAATTAGGGAATAAAAAAGAGACAAAAAGGTTCATAGGTTTTATGGACATTCCTTAAAGAGAAGCTCTTTAATTTTAAGCATACATTTTTTATCCAATGTGAACTTTTCTAAGGATGTAACGTAGGCCAAGATTTAGGGGTTTTCAAAGAAAGTGATAGATAAGCCCAAAATAAGTATTTAAGGGTGATTAATCCAAAGATCATTTTTCATTTGAAGGATTCTTTTTTGCGTTATTTATTCTTTCATTTTCCCATGATTTTCACCCAATCATTCATTTTTTTTCCTTTTTTCTTCATTTTATTCCTTCTATTCATTTTTCATTTTTCTTTCTTTCATTTTCTTTGCCTTTTCCATTCTTTCATATTTTTTTTCTCTTTAAATGTATCTAAAACTTTGGGAACCTTTCATTGGACATTTGTATTTAACATCTAGGATTTCTTTTTTGGACATTACCATACTTAATCCCCTAATTGCATCATTTTTTGCCTATAATGTAAAGGGTGATGCTTGGTCAGAGTTTATTTTAAAAGAATTTTATCATGCTCAAAAGGGTAGCAAGGGATAAATTTTTTACATTTGTGAAAGTATAATGAAAGATGACCATTTATCATTTCAAGCATAGGTTATTCAAATTCGAAGAGCAATTCTTTTCGAAAAAATGGTTTGAGTGAAGGTTTTTTCTTTTTTTAAAGATTTTCTTGATTTTTTACTTTGTTTGAACTCTTTGGTCTTCTCTCATTGGTTTTTTTGTGAATTTATTGAAATCTTTTTATTTTTGGATTCATTTGAATGTCTTTAGTGTATGATGTCAAAATAAAAAAAAAATTTCTTTTTTTTTTTCATTTTTGCTTTGCTTTTTTTCTTTTTCTTTTTCTTTTTCTCTTTCTTTCCTTTTCATTGCATGCCTATCACCACCATTCAAGATACCTTACATTGACAAATCACCCCTAATGAAGGTTAATGTGAATAAATGAGTCTTGTGAAATAAACTTGCTTAAGGTGTCAAATGGTTCATGTCGCTCCATAAAAAGAACAAGTTGATCATAGTTCAAGTTGTCTTAAGGGCAATGAGGTTTTTCTTTTTGGCTAATGTGCCTCAAAACATCGGATAAAGACCACTTAAGGTAGAGAATTGGGAAACTGTTATATTTTGAAAGATTTGGGTGGCTTTAATTTTGGAAATTTTGAAGCTATAGCATAGCCTAGACATTTATCAAATTATGACATCCAAATTCTTAAAAAAAATATCATGTTTGCCCAATCTTCTAAGAATCCCACTTTTTTACTTTTGTTTTGAAATTAGTTGTCTTATTATTCATTGCCTAGGAAATGATTATAACCTTTTTTATACCACAATATTATCAGGCAAAAGCAATGTTCATAAATTCAAGTTCATGTCTTATGAGGGATTATATTTGATGAATGGAATCATTTGAGTGATTTGAAAATGATGTGAAGGCATTTGGCGAGTTTATTTCTAATAGAGATCGCTAACTCTTTCGAGACTCGTTCCATCTTTTATTACAAAAAAAACTTCATTTTCTCCTTTCTTTTTCTCTATCTTTTTTTAAGGCATTTCTCATTTTATGATTTCAAAAAATAATTATATGAGGGGTTTTATTCACACAATTGCATAAAAAAATTTCATATAAAAACTCTAAAGCATCCATTTCTTCAAAAATGAATTCTAATAAGATTAATCTAAATAACTCCTAGGGATACCACATACATGTCATACACAAAATAAAATGTCAAAGGTTTAAAAGAAAATCATACTATATTGATCTTTCAAATTCAAGACCTCCTTTGACATTTCAACTCCTCACATTTTATGATTGGATAGAGTCAACTTCCATTGTTCATAAGTTTTAGAATCAAATACAACTCTTGATGAGATTTTTAATCTTTTCCTTTAACTGTCTGTATTTTTCAGTTGAATGGCCAATTACCTTCATATGATAATCACACTTGACAATAGGATCATAACTCCTTATCGATGGATTTGGTGTTGCTTTTTAAGGCACAAAAGTGAGGTACCGACCATATATTATTAAAGGTAAAAGGTGAAAAATAAGGATTTAAAGTTTTTTTTGGTCATTTATTAGTCGTTTTTAGTTCTTTGTTAGTCTAATGAGATGCTTAAGTGTAGGGATAGGATTATAAGTGGTCATTTGAGGATGGAGATTTGCTTGAAAGCCTAAATGCTAGCTTGGTTGACAAAGATATAGACCTTAAGAGATATTGTCGATGATAGGGAAGTAGGGTTGATGAAAAGGATAAAGATTGCATGGGATGAAGTTCTTGGGTAAATGTCCCTCAATTGTGGTTGCTTACACATCCATTTCATTCATTTTCAGCATACCACCTTTTTCAATATCAGTTGCATCTTTTAACTTAATCCTACCACTCTTAATTACATTCTCTATCATTTTCTTGGAAATTACCATGTCAGTAAAGTTTTTGGATACATTCCCAATCATATTTTCATAATAAGGAGTGTTTAGGGAATTGACAAACTAAATAGTGATTTTTTTCTATCAAAGATGGTTGTAGTTGGACCACCATGTCTCTCCATTTGTGTACTACTCTTTGAAAGTGTCGATTGACATTTTTTTCATGCTTTGCCAGGATAACCTATCTGGTGCCATATCTTCAATATGCTTGTACTGTGCTAGGAAGGCTTTAGCCAAATCTTTCCAGGAACGAATCTTACTTCAATCTAGTTAGACGTATCACCTTACTACAAATGCAATGAAACTATCTTTAAAATAGTGAATTAGCAATTTGTCATTATGAATATAGCCCATCATCTTTTTGTAGTACATGGTGATATGTGCTGAAAGGCATTTCATTTCATCATACTTCTAGAAATCTAAGACTTTAAACTTCGATGGAATAACAAGATCAAGCACCGGGCTTAGCTCTCAAGCATTCACATTTCCATACACATCATGTATTTCTATTGCTTTCAACCTCTTCTTAAACATATCATACTTATTCTTCATTGCAATATTTTTTGTAGATTAGACACCTTTTTCAATTTCTTTTACTTTTTCAAATCATCTAGATTAGGCACAGTAATGGGGTCAAAAAGAGTGGATCCAAAATTGGTGTTTACTTGGATCAATGATGGTTTAAAGAAAGTACCATCATATTGGTGATGAGCTACTGGTGGTGCTTGAGTAATATAAGGATAAGGGTATGTGAATCTCACATAGTCAACTATTTTACTATTACTTCTTCCCTCGCATCATGTGTTTCAATAGCCCCTTTTCCTTTAGACAACCCTACTAACATATGTTCAGTTCTGCCAATTACTTGTCTATATTCTGTTGCAACCTCACAACTGTTTCTCTGATTTCTTCATGAGCCCTTTCCATCCTATCAATTCACTAGCATTTTCATTATCCATGATCTTTTAATGAGCTTGAGTATTGTGGGTGTGAAGAATTAACTAATCCTATTTCTTAAGATGCAATATCTTCAAACTTTTTATTGATTCCCAAAACTTAGAAATGCATGATGTGAATTTTTATTATATGCCTCAAGAGGTAATTTAAAAAGCATTTAATATTTAGGTAAGATTTTTAAAGATATCTATTTGCTTCAAGAGGTTTGATGAAAGTATTCTTACAACCATCATTCTTTGTCCTAAACTAACATGAAAAACAATGATCATACAATGATGCATGATATACAAGTTAAAATTTGTTATTATTGTTGAAAAACAACTTAAATTCCCTCCTATATTAAGGTTGGGTTGTTTGTCTATATTTTTATCTTGGATAGTTGTTTCATGTTTTGAAGCTCTTACACTAAGTTTTCTAGTTTCTTTTGTTGGTACTCTAAGCTAGTGAAAGTTGTTTAACTAACTTTAGTGAAACTGTTAAAGAAAATTGGTACCGATTTTAAGCACCTAAAATATGGAACAACATGAAAAAGATAACTGTATATCTTTAAATAAAACTTATAATCATAGTTTGCATATAGATCTTTCTTTTGAGACTCATAATGTTTCTATAAGTAGAACTATTAATGGTATGGTAGATCTCACTTCTTCTTTCTTTAGAAAACCTTTTGTAAAAATAAATAATATTGAACAAAAAATTGAAACTATCTCAAAACACATGGATCAAAAATCACAAATCAGTGATTTAGGACCTTTATTTTATGGAAATACTGGAACTATTTTGGTAATAGATGACAAACCCTCATCTTCTACTCAACCTCTACAATTCACAAAGCAAGAACTTATGGACTTTAAAGCCTATAAAAAATTGATTGAATACTTCAAATAGAAAAGATGAAATTAAAAATACAACAAAAACTGGCTAAATAGGTTAAACTTTTACTCAAAATAATATAGCCCCAACTATAGATTTTTTAAACAAAAGAATCTAGCTACTGGTGGCGCATATTTAGATCTCTCTAAAGTCCCAATATCAAACTATGGAAAAATCATTGATGACTGGGCACAATCCATATCTATTGTAATAACCCACTACAAAGATCAATGGAATCGAGAAAAATTTTTAAACTATTTTTATGGAACATGGCAAGGTGATGTTTTATAATTTTTAAGAAAATGGGCAAATACTACTCTGGAAATATTCCCAATTTGCTAAAATTACTTACAAATGTTTTAAAAAATGAATTTTGTTGTTCCCTTGAAGATTTAGACACAAAATTTGAAGCATGGATTATTGTGTCTAAACTTCGACTTTGTAATATCCTAAATTTAGATGAATTTTTTAAAAAATATATGAGTAAGTTCCAATGTTTGAATGAAGAACATTCAAAATTTTGGTTAGAACAATATTTCATAAACTTCCCTCACCATGGAATGAATAATGTTTACAAAATTACTCTACTTTTCTTGAACTTAGACTAAAAAAGTCTAATGTTGCAAACCTTAGCATAGAACTTTATAGTACACTCGGTAGCAAAATTAATTATATACAACAACAAGTTGTTGAATATTGTCTTAAATAACAAGCTGCTAAACAAATAAATAGTAAACTTAATCATAAACAATGCACTAAGATACTTAAAAATGAATTTCATTTTGGTTGTAAATGACAATCAAAGTTTCATAAAAATTGTTTTAAAAGGAAAAAATATTTTATGAAAAAATGGAAACCCTCTATAAAACTAGGTAAAAATTTATTGTTAAAAGAAAGCTAAACATAAAAAATGCAAATGTTTTATTTGTGAAGAAGAAGGTCAAATTGCCACTAACTGTCCTAAAAAGGAACAAAATGCAAAACGAGTTATAAAAACTCTAAAACAATGAGAGTTACAAATTTGTTTTTCAGAAGACTTATCAGATGAAGAAATTTTATATGAACTATTTTCTGAGACAAATTCTAACTCTTTTAATGATGAAGTTACATATATTTTTATGAATACTGAATCTAAACCAGATACAGTATCTGATACATCTTTCATAGTTGATAATCAATCAACCAAGGATGAAATGATTTCATTAAAAAATATTATGAGAAAAACTCATTCTGATGAAAAATTTAAAAAATTATAACTCATAAAAAAAGATAATGTTTATAATAGTAGCATTTTCAAAAAAAATTTAGCCATTTATAAAATGCCATATAGAAAAAGTGTCGTAACAGTTTTGTATCCATCCAACGAATTTGAAAATGAAATAAAAAAATAATGGAGTCACCACTAATCTTTTTTGGCAAGGTGCGGTTGGCCACATATTAAAACATATCCTTTTAATAAAGTTTTAAAATTAATTAAAATTTATTAAAAATATAATTTTACGGTTTGTGAAACAATCTGAGTTTGGGAGTTGGTTACGCAGAGGGAAGGATTAGCACCCTCACAGCGCTCGTTAAAAACGACACCAATTAACAACGTGTTATCCTTTGATTTTGATAAAAATAGTCCAATTTTTTGTGTTCAAAAAAATAATTTCCTTGATTTTTTTATTTATTAGAAAAAATTTTATTCTCAAGACAAATAAATTAAAACTTTTTTATTGAAATAACTCTTAAAATGTTCTAGTACGCTGGTAACATTTGAAGAACTTTTTCTCACCTAGAGATTTCTTAGGCATCGCTTCTCAGAATACCTTAGATTCTCATTCTTTGAGGCTCAAATTTACTTTTCGTAAAAAAGGTCACGCATGCAATGCAAAATGTTACCATGTTGATGCACATATTTTATTCTCCCTTTTTAGAAAATTTATTAATTATTTTATTAATATTTATTTTTAATTGAAATTTTGAAGAAAAAAGAATTTAATTATATTGAAATTTTTCTATAAATATTCTAATACACTCGTAATATTTTACAAAAAATCTTCTCACCTAAGGATTTCTTAAAGCATCTCTACTCGGAATACTTTTAGAATCTCATCATTGGATAAAATTTCTTTTCTTCTCATTTTTATTACTTATATTTTTAATTAATCAATTTTTATTTATTACTTAAAAAAAAGGAAATTTTTATTGTATTGAAAAAAATTTTTATAAATACTCCAATACATTAGTAGTATTTAAAAAAAAATCTTCTCACATAGAGATTTCGCAGGCATCACTACTCAAAATACCTTTGAATCTCATCGTCGGATAAAAGTTTTTTTTTCCTACATTTTTTATTAGTCTTTATTATTTTAAAAGATTTATTTTAAAGTTAATAGAATTATAAAAAACTTTTATCATATATTTTACTATTTATTTTTTAATATTTAATATTATAAAACAATAAAAGTTTATTTTGGTAAATTTAAACATTTTTTACATGTGTAAATATTAAGAATAATAATTAAAATAACAAAAATAATATTTAAAAAAATCTAAAAAAACATTTTTTTTACCTGAATCGGATCGATCAACGGTCTGGTCAACGTGCGGCTTGGTTCGATGGTTATGTTCGACGGTTCGGGTGCTGTTCAGCTCGATCTAGGCGCAGTCTGGTTGGTTGATGGTTTAATCCGGTGGTTCGGGTGCTGTTCGACTTGGTCTAGGCACGGTTCGGTATTGGTTCGATTCAGGTTTATTAGTTTGGTTCTGGTTCATTCAGACCGGTCAGAGGCTGATGAAGGAAGCAGGTTGCGGGTTGGCTGAGCGAACTCCGAGTCAGGTCGCAGGTTGACGTTTTGATCCTGGGTGTTTAAAATGATGTCATTTTAGACGTTTATTGAAACAGCATCATTTTGGCTATTGACAGCTTATATAAAAGCTCAAAATTTTTTTCGATCATTTCCTTCTTTCCTAAAAAGGAAATGCCTTTTTTTCTCTTTTTTTTTTCAATCAACCTGGGCCGATGGCCGTCTGTCGCGACGGCTACCGCAATCCTTACCGGCGGTGAGCTCCGATCACCGTCGTCGATGTTGAAAAATTCTAAAAATACCCACAAACTCCTTTCAACCTCCTGAACCTAAATCTAACCTCCTTTTCACCAAAAAGAGTCCCCACTTCTTTAGATTTGCTTTCAAAGTTTCAGTGAAACTATTTTTTTTTTGTTTTGACTCTTTTTTTTTTTAAACTGACCTTTTTTTCTTGTTTGTGCAGGAAGCTCTCGACGCTGGACTCTTTCCTACATGGAGGATTGTGTTTTTTTTTTTTAGTTTACAGTGTTTTTTTTCATTTTTTTACAATGTCTCTCATCATTTGTATGTTTTTTGGTTTGGCTAGGAGCTCTATTTATAGAGTTTCGACCATACGTGTGTTTAAGGGAAGGGCACAGGGCTCGGTATGGGGTGTAAACATGAGCCTCATGCCCTATTATTTGTTTCTGTCTTATTTGACAGTAAGGGTAGTGGCTATCAACGGGATGAGTGATCAGAGGGGTGGAAGGTAGGGTATAGTGATGAAAAGGGTAAGGTGTAGAGCCTGGTGGCAGTGGTGTCGGGGAAGGCACCACTGCCATCTTCGATTTTTCTTTTTTTTTGTTTTATTTTTTTTATTTTTTAATATGTTTTTGGTATTTTGTATTATTTTTGGTATTTTTTTGTATTTTTTATTTTGTATTTTTTGTCTGGATAAATTTGATGTCCACAGTTGCCCCTCTTTGCACATTGTTGATAATCAGTAATAGGGCAAAGACAAAGACAACAATTTTATTCGAAATCCAAATGAATTTTTTTTTCTTTTTTTCCTCTCTTTTTTTGAACATAGACTACTCAAAAAGTTTTTTTTAATAATCGAAAATGCTCCTCTCACTTGAGGCTCGATAACTTTTGAAATTTTAAAATCTGAAAAAGACTTATCTCAGCAGAGGCTCAACAACTTTAAAAATTTTATTTTGAAAAGGGCTCATCTCAGCAGAGGCTCCACAACTTTAAAAATCTCATCTTGGAAAAGCTCATCTCAATAGAGGCTCAACAACTTAAAAATCCATCTTAAAAAGCTCCTCTCAGCAAAGGCTCAACAACTTTAAAATCTCATCTTGAAAAGGGCTCCTCTCAGCAGAGGCTCAACAACTTTAAAATCTCATCTTGAAAAAGCTTCTCTCAGCAGAGGCTCAACAACTTTAAAAATTCTCATCTTTTGGAAAAGCTCCTCTCAACAAAGGTTCAACAATGGAGTAGAGGCTCAACAACTTTAAAAATCATCTTGAAAAAGCTCCTCTCAACAAAGGGTCAACAAATTTAAAAATCTCATCTTACAAAAGCTAATCTCAGCAGAGGCTCAACGACTTTAAAAATTCTCATCTTGAAAAAGGCTCATCTTAGCAAAGACTCAATGACTTTAAAAATCATCTTTTGAAAAGCTTCTCTCAGCAGAGGCTCAACAACTTTAAAATCTCATCTTTTCTCAAAATTGAGTTCTTTTCTTTTAACAAGTAAATTTCTCTCTTTAGAAATCTTTTGTTTGATCAAGAAATGGAAAGTCTCTGTCCTTATTAAAACTGGTCATAGATGCATGTACTGAGTGCTCTAAATGCAATGCATGTAATGCAATCAAAATTATTCATTATAGTAAAAAGGTTCTCGAAATCTCTCACTTTTGTCTTCTTTTATCAGAATTCTTATATGACCAATCTATTCTTAACATTTGACCACAATATTTATTTTTTTTAAAAGTCTACAACATCAATGTCTTGTCATGCTTTTCTCATCTTTTTTCATTTGCCTTTCTCAACTTTTAAAAAGTAATGCTAAGATCTTTCATGTTTATTTTTCTTTTAAGTCCACGACCAATAAAATGCAATCACACATTTCTCTTATTCTTATGGCAGACAAAATGAGAATAAAGGAATGGAAAGGGTGTTATTTCCAAAGGAAAGATAACATATTTTAATAGATTGGTAACAAGTGCATGGCAAAGTATTTGAGTTGAAACAAAAGTGCCCAAATAATGACCATAAGATAATCATGAACAAAATATTCCCAGATTCTTTTTCTAAAACTAAATTAGATGACTTTTTTGATCCTTCAGAGTTCATCAAACTATACTTGCCCCTATATTGTGGAATGATGCTTCTTCTTCGCATCCAAGTTGTCTTTTTCAAGTTTTCAGCTTAGATGAGTCATTATTTTTCATCTTTTACTTTTTTCTCTTTTTTTTTGTTTTTCTTAAACAGAATATTTCTTCACAGCATCTGAGTTTATCGGAGTAGGTAAATCATTTCCATCCATTTCTATCAAAATGAATGCCCCACCAGAAAAAGTTTTTTTCACCACATATGGGCCTTCTCAATTTAGTGTCCATTTTCCTCAATTATCATGTTGATTTGAAAGGATCTTTTTCAGTACTAAATCTCCTATCTTAAAGCAACGGGGATGGATTTTCTTATCATGTGCTCTCATCATCCTCTTTTGATATAACTGACCATGACAAAGTGCTATAAGTCTTTTCTCTTAATGAGGTTCAATTTCTCATAGTGATTTCGAACCCATTTTGCTTCCTCTAATTCTACCTTCATCAGGACTCTCAGCAAGGAAATCTCCACTTCGATCGGTAGCAAAGCTTCCATTCATATACCAAAGAGAATAGAGTGGCCCCAGTAGATGTTCAGACTGATGTTCTATAAGTATGTAAAGCAAAAGGCAACTTCTCATGTTTATATTTATAAGTATCAGTCATTTTCTCTAATATTCTTTTAATATTCTTGTTTGCAGCCTCTACTGCCCCATTCATCTTTGGACGATATGATATCGAATTATGGTGATGAATCTTGAACTGAGTGCAAACTTTATTCATCATTTTACTGTTTAAATTTTTGGCATTATTAGAAATAATTGTCCCTAGAAGCCTATATTTGCATATTATCTCTTTTTTTTTGAATTTGCATACCACAGATCAGGTCACACTAGTGTATGATGTAGCTTTTACCTATTTTATGAAGTAATCAATCATCACAAAAATGAATCTATGTCCATTTAAAGCTTTTGGAGTGATGAGACCGATGACATCCATACCTCACATAGAGAATGGCCATAGAGGAGCCAAAACATGCAATGCTATTAAAAGAGTATGGATCTTGTCAACATAGATCTGACACTTATGGCATTTTCTGGCATAATCAATACAGTCACTCTCCATTGTCAACCAATAGTATTCAGCCCTCATAATTTGTCTAGCCACCATATGACATTTGCATGTGCCCCACAAACTCCATCATGCACTTCTTCAATAATCCGCTTTGCTTTAGGTGCATTCACACACCTTAAAAGTATTTGATCTCGATCCCTTTTATAGAAAACGTCTCCATAAAGAAAAAAACTAATAGCCAACCTTATAATAGTTCTCTTATCATTTTCTGTTACATGTTCTGGGTATTGCTGGCTTTTAATGTATTACATGATGTCATGATACCATGGTTTCCCATCAACTTCTTCTTTAACACCTGAACAATGTGCTGGTTCATCATTCACATCCAGCTTGATAGGTTGGATTCAGTATTTACATCTATTTTAATCATTGTAGCTAGAGTAGCCAATGCATCAGCAATTTGGTTTTCCTCTCTAGGTAAATGCTCAAATTGAACTTCTTTGAATTGTTTGACCAACTGAGAGATGTACTTATGGTATCGTATCAACTTAGAATCTCTGATTTCCCATTCTCCTCGTAACTGATAGATGACTAGAGCTGAATCTTTGAATACATCTAATACTTTGATTTTTTTTCAATTGTTACTTGTAGACCTATAACACAGCCTCATACTTAGCCACATTATTTGTACAATTAAAATTTAACTTGGCTGTAATGGGATAATAGTGCCCATCAAGAAATATTAAAATTACCCCAATACCATGACCCAAAGCATTAGCAGCTCCATCGAAATACATCCTTCAAGACTCTTCAACAGGTTCATTTTCTTCAATGGCCATCACATCTTCATCAAAGAACTCTAGGTTCATTAGTTCATAATTTTCAATAGCACGATCAACAAGGAACTCGGTTACAATACTTCTTTTTATAGCTTTTTGAGTCACATAGATGATATCATATTATGAAAGCATAACTTGCCACCGTGCTATCCTTTCTATCAATGAAGGCTTTTCGAAGATATACTTAATAGGATCTAGCTTTACTATGAGCCAAGTAGTGTGATAAAGCATGTATTGTCTAAGCCTTTGAGTTGTCCAGGCTAATGCATACCATATCTTCTCTAATGGTGAATACTTGGACTCATAATCAGTGAATTTTTCACTCAAGTAGTATATTGCTCATTCTTTCCTGTCATTTTATCTTTTTGCCCTAACACACATCCCATTGAATTTTCATACACTGTTAAGTACAAGATCAAAGGTTTTTTCAGGATTAGCAGCACCAACACAGGTGGATTTGACAAGTATTCTTTAATCTTATCAAAAGCTTCTTGGCATTCATCATTCCATTCTCCTGGATCATGTTTTCTGAGAAGCTTGAAAATAGGATCGCACTTGTAGGTGAGTTGAGATATGAAACAAGCAATATAGTTTAATCTCCTTAGTAAACCTCACATTTCTTTTAAAGTACGAGAAGGAGATAAGTTTTGGATGGCTTGTATCTTATTCGGGTCCATTTCGATTCCTCTTTCACTGACCATAAAGTCCAATAATTTTTTTTTATTTAGCACCAAATGTACATTTAGAAGAATTCAACTTCAGCTAAAATTTTTTTAACCTGTGAAATAGCTTTTTGAGATTGACTACATGATCTTCTCCTTCACGAGATTTCATAATCATATCATCCATATATACGTTTATTTCTTTATGCATCATATCATGAAAGAGAGTTACCATTGCTCTTTGATAAGTGGCACCAATATTTTTTAACTCAAAAGGCATGACTTTGTAACAGAATGTCCCCCACATGGTCATAAATATAGTTTTTTCCATATCATCTTGAGCCATCTTGATCTGATTATAGCCTGAAAAGCCATCCATAAAAGAAAATGTAAAATGCCTACAATACTATCCACTAGAGTATCGATGTGAGGTAGAGAAAAGTTATTCTTAGGGTTTGTCCTATTCAAATCTCGATAATCGACACACATTCTCACTTTTCTATCCTTCTCAGGAACTGGCACTATGTTGGCTACCCATTCAAGATATTTTGCCACCTCTAAAAATCCAGCATCAAATTGTTTTTTTCCTTCCTCTTTAATTTTTAGTAGCATCTCTGGTTTCATACGCCTTAGCTTTTGCTGCATGGACTTACATCCTAGTTTAAAAGGTAACTTGTGCTCTACAATACCAGTGCTGAGTCCTGACATATCTTGGTAACTCTATGCGAACACATCTACATATTCTTGGAGTAGCTCTTCTAACTTCTGTCTTTCAGCTGGTAAAAAAGATATACCAATTTTAACCTCTTTTTTGTTTTCACCATCTCTCAAATTAACTAATTGGTAATTTTTTGGTGGGGTTCAATTGGCTTATCTTCATGTTCTATTAATTTTAACAAATCAAAAGGTAATGTGTAGTTATCTGAATCTTTCTTATTATCAAGTTTAGCAATATGAATTAAGTTTTCGAAATCAAATCCGAGATTATTGCCATAATTATCTTCGTGTTCATTGTTTGGGACCCTGAAAAGGGTAAGATGAAGAGAATATTGGCACATAAAAATGGAATGGCAAGAAAATGATAAAAAGCAAAGAATGAAAAACAAAATAAAGATGAAAATAATATAAAAAATACGGATGCATCTTCTAAGTCTTTTATTAAAACAACAAACATAAACACACCACAAAAGATCTCTTAGTACTCGTAAAAAGTAATTATGGATTTAAAGTTTCACAGTACATTACTTTTCCAAAGTTTTAAAGACAACGGGCAGCTCTATAACTTTTCAATTATCCAGTTCAAAATCTGAAGGACAATGGTACACGAACAGCTCTTCACTTCGACTCTTTTCTTTCTATCATCCACCATTTGAATGGCCAGCTCTGAAAATTCTTCCACGAATCCTGTACTTAGGGCTTCTAGCAAATTTGGGTAAATATAACCTCTCGAGTGAAAAGAATCATAGAGGTATGGAATTACCATAGGCTCTGACTTCGGCTCATATCCCCTAAGATTAGCTATCTTCTAATCTCTTTTCTCATTCACTATTCTTATTATGTTCCCTCTTGTTGGCTTATATCCCAAGCCAAATCTATCTTTCTTTTCATATATAATCCATGGCTTCGTGATTCCTTGTAGGTTCTTCTTAAGTCTGACTTCAGGTCACCATCTCATATTGGTAAGCTGTTTAACTACCATTTTAGTTGTCGTAGATAAGTGTAGCGAATACAATTTAGATCTTCTAGCTATATATATTGCATTGGCAATCTCGAATGATCTATAAAAGCATTCTAAAGCTTTATCTACTAATTCCACATAAGGAATATTTATGGGCTGAGTTACCAATAAATCTCCTTCTTCTGCCACACATGTTAGCTTCCCTTTAATAATGAATTTAACTTTTTAATGTAGTGAATATGGAGCAACACTTGCCATGTGATTCCACAACCTATCCAATAAACAACTGTATGAAAGAGAAATGTCTATAACTTAAAATTTTACGTTGAAAGTGCATGGGCCAATCTGTAATAGCACTTTTATATCTTTCAGCACTTTTTTTCTGGTTCCATCAAAGGCTCTCACTATATATGACTAAGCTTCATATAAGATCCATCAACAGGAAGTTTTTCTAAAGTAGTCACAGGTATAACATTGATGGATGAGCCATTATCAATCAAAACCTTAGCCATTATATGACCTTTACATTTCATAATAATGTGAAGAGCCTTGGTACTTCTTCGACCTTTAGGAGAAATCTTTTCATCACTAAAAGAGATATAATTTGAAATTATCAGATTGCTAACAAACTGCTCCATATATTCAACAAAAGCATTGTGAGATACATATGCTTGATTTAGCACCTTCAGTAAAGCATTACGGTGTGACTCTAAACTGAGCAATAATGATAATAGTGAAATTCTAGTCGGCATCTTGTTAAGCTGTTCTACCACGCTATACTCGCTATGTTTTATTAACTTTAGAAATTCACATGCTTCACTATCAGATACTGGCTTCTGACATTCTTTTTTTAGGGCTGCATCAAGACCACTATAACTTTCATTTTCTTTTCTTACCTTGGCTTTCTCTTTTTTAGCTTTTTCTAAAGCCTTTAGGGTATAACACCTCCCACTTCAAGTTATGTCTCTTACACCCGTTATGTTGGTAATATCTGGGTTGACTACGACATCATAATCGTACTTTCAAGGTATTGCTTTATCATTTTGATATGAAAAGGGGCTAAAACTTTAATTGTCACCATTAGTCGAGAAACGGGTTTTTCTAACTTTGATGTTGGCTTCTTATCATAATAGATAGTTATCGGTCTATGCATAAACTTATTCTTTGAATCAATGGTAGACACTTCAGCTTTCATCAACTCTTCTCTCTCTTGGTAAAACTCTATTCAACCCGCATCCATCAACTTTTACACATCTTGACAGAATTGACAATTCTTGATAGAATGCCCTAGAACACCTCTGTGATAATTGTAGCTTTCAGTTGAGTTAATCGCTTTAGAGCAATTTTGAGGTTCTATTGATTTTAACATGTTAGCTTCGACCAAGACTTCGAATACTTTAGCCATCGGAGTCTTAACTTCATTTATTTTTTTCCTTCATGTGGCTTCTTTGCCCATTAATAAGGCATTTATTGATGGTCTGGTATAATTTGATAGAGGGTTCCCATTAACATTTGGATTCTCTTGTTAGTTGGTATCAAAGTTTAATACCCCTTTATTGATTAACCCTTGCATTTTATGCTTCAAAGCAGTACAGTTCTCAGTGGAATTACCTGGATTCCCATAGTGATAATCACAATATGCATTGGGGTCATACCATTTGGGAAATGGAGGTTTCAAGGGTTCAACGATAATAGGAGCAAGCATATGTTTCTCAATAAGTCGAGGCTATAAATCTGTGTAAGTCATAGGAATGGGATCGAAAGTGATTTTTTCTTGGGCATTTTTTAGGGCTCTCAAACTACTATTAGAACTAGGTCTCCATTCTAGTCCGGTGGATACAGTAGGACAATTATAGGTGGGTGTCCAAAAGGTTAACTGAAAACGGGATGGATAAGCTGGTTGTGGTAATGACTGGTATGATTGATATGAATGAGGGATGGATATAACATGGTTTATGGAATGATAATGGGTCTGGTAGACTGGTGTAGGATAAGGTGTGAAACTTTTGAATTGTTGCCTTATATAGTTCACTGCTTGAGCTTCATTCTCTTTCTTTTTAAGAGCTCTACCTTTTCTTGCTCCACCTTGTCTCTCCTGCATCGAGCTTAACATTTTTTATGGTGTTTTCAATGATCTCACCTGATATCACCATATCTGTAAAGTTTTTAGTTGCATTGCCTATCAATCTCTCATAGTAGGGTGCTTTCAGGGTGTTTACAAATAAAACAGTTGTTTTTTTCTTAGTGAGAAAAGGTTAAACTTGTGTAGCCACGTCTTTCCATCTTTGTGCATACTCTTTGAAGTTTTCAGTTGCTTTCTTTTTCATACTTTGTAAAGATAGATAGTCTGAAACTATATCTGTGACATGCCAATATTGTGTAAGGAATACCTTTGTAAGCTCTTGCCAAGAATGAATACGAGTCTTATCTAATTAAACATACCATCTAGCTACAGAACCTGTAAGACTATCTTAAAATATATACATTAACAAATTCTCATTGTGAGCATGTGCTACTATCTTTCGATAATACATGGTGATATGGGTTATCGGACATTTTGTGCCATCATATTTTTCAAATTCAGGGACCTTAAATTTAGACGAAATGATCACATCTGAAACTAAACAAAGGTCAGCCGCATCTATGGAGCCATAAAAATTCATTCCCTTTACAGCCCTAAGCCTTTCTTCCAATAACTTCATCTTCTTTCGAGTACTAGTATCTTTCACTTTTTCAGGTGTCTGTATCCCTAGCTTTTCTCTTTCCTTAGGATCATCCAAATTAGGAACTAAGATTAGCTCAGGTGGTTTTTCCATCATAATGGGATTAACAAAATTTTGAAATTATCTTGGAGCAAGTTTGGATGTCAATCTTAGATAAAGATTGGGATATCTACCAGGAGTAGAAATTGGTACTCTAGTTCTTTGAAAAGGTTAGGTCGATCGTGGCTCAAACCCTAGAGGGTAAACAGGATCTATCATAACTGGTGATTACTTTTGAAAGCTAGGATTTTCTTTCATTACTTTTCTCTTGTCAAATTTTTTGAGCATATCTATTATTGTACTGAGATCCCCTCTTAGTTCTTCTTGAGCTTTTTCAATTCTCTCAAATTGATTGGCCTGTTCTTACTCTATGATTCTTGTTTGAGTTCTGGTATTATATGAATGACGAGTAAGTTAGGTCAAAATTTTTGATAGACGAGCTATTCTTGAACCTTTTACCACAAAAAAGTTTTTTTTTATTATGAAAAAGAAGAAAAAAAGAAAAAATTAGAATGTTATGTGTTGAAAATTATATACATGATGCATGAATACAAGTGGGAGATATTTGCTCTTAGATGAATTTCAACATTAAAAATTTTTATTGATTCCATATAACTTTTATTACATGGGATTTACCATCTTAAAGTTATATCCATAGAAGCATTTGACTTGTTCATAATGGTCTTTTGCCTCATCTAAAAAGTTCACTAGGCATTGTCCATATTCTCCTATGGGATTGACTTTTCTTTTTAATGCTTCTACCTTTTCAACCATTTCCCATGCTTTCTTTACTGCCTTGCAAACTTGATTAGTCAAGTGCTCTATGTACTATTACCTCCCTAAGCTTTCTGCCTTCCATCTCATGTGAGCATCCCTTTCTGAATCACATGTGAAGATCTAATCTTTTTCCCTTTTATGCCACTCATCTATTATTGTTGAAATATGGCTCTTGAGGTCTTGTAGTTGTATCTCTAACCCTTGGATCACTTGGTGAAGTGATTTTTTTCATTCAGTACTTTGAAGTGCTTTTTTATCTCTTTTATGAGCAAAACTTTCAACCTTTCCTTTTCATTTTGGCATTCCACCAATCTTGCTAAGGTTGTAAAGTATAATCCCTTCCAATTCTGACATTCTTGAGAAATTTTGGTGGTCTCCTCTTACTTTTCTTGAGCTTTGCCCTTTCATTGGTTCATTCCCTCTTGGAGCTCATTCATTTCATGTTGTCAACTAAGGTAAGACTTGGTGACTTTTTCAGTTTTGAATTGAACTCGTAACCTTTTATTTTCTTGGTGTAGATCTTTCAAATCACTATTAGCCAAATCTCATTCTTTTATGACTTTTTCTAATCTGCTCCCTTGTATCTCTGCTTCATATTTCAATTACCCTACTTTCTCGCAAAGTCTCAAATTTTTTCTTTTTATTTTTTTTCAGCTTCTAATTCTTTTTTGACAAGCTCAACTTTTGATAATTGCACCTCTTCCAAAAGATTAACCAATTGATATGAGCTGTCATCAAGAGGGAGTACTCTGTCTTGCTTTCTAAATCTGATAATCAGAAGTGACTTTGTCGATGAGAGGCCATAACCTCATTCTTCTTGTTTTCTTTTATGCTTAGATCAACTACTCTGAGGTTCTTAATGGATTCGGTTCCCCATAAATGAATTTTACTTGGACCAGGCCATGAGTAGCAGAACCAAACTGCTTTGCACCAAATTACCTAAGCACCATTAATAGAGCATAATTTATAATGGCTCATAGCTCTAATAACAGTATCCATAGCTCATTTTCTCCACGATACAATAAGGGCACATAAAGCATCCAAGGTGCCATCCATTCAATTTCATCCCTAGTAAGCCTTTACAAGAAAAAGACCCACTCTTCTTTAGTCTTTAATGTCGGCCATTGGCTTTTATAAAACTCTTTGATTGATGCCTTATTTCAAAGATATGATTTCGAAAATGCACTCTTCCCACACTTGAAATGACTTCTAACCCATACGTATAATAGAGATGCACATCCTATGAATTGTCCTTTTTTATTTCGTCGAGAAAAATTCAATGACCTGATGGTTTCGACTAGGACTGCTAAAGTGGGATTAATTGCTTGGGTTTCAATTTGCTCGAAAAAGTCTACCACAATTATCTCAATGTAACCCAAAGTCTTCGAACAGATTACCATGCCATACAATGCTAAAGCAAACACAACCATACCTTGATCATCATTTAAATGCTCCTGAATGAAGTTTCGAAAAAAGTCCCAACGGATGCTAAAATGTTCACCTTTAGGCTTCACAAAAGAATCGATGATTTCTACTTTAACCCCCATAAGTTTGGCTAACTTTTTGTGATAACCTGATTTTAGCTTTCGGGTAAATACTTTATCTGGATATTATAGTTCTATCCTGAGCAAAATCGAATACTCCTCGATAGTTGGCACCAAATCTTCTTAATTAAAAGTGAAGCATTTATAGGATGGATCTCAAAATTGTATAGTTACCTTAACCAGCTGTTCATTGATCATTACTGAAATGAGAGATGCAATCTGCCCATACTTTTTGCAAAAGCTTCATTTTTTTTCTTCACTTAATTGACCCCAGACAGCAGCTAACTCTTTTAAATCATTCTATGTGAGATCTAAATGCACTTTTTCGGGTAATTCAGACACATAATCGGTAGGCAAACAATCTCCATTCTTTTGTTGAGCTTCTTTTGACCAAACATGTACTTCATTATACGGCTCACATGGCACACTGACTGAGGATAAGCAAATTTGTAGTTCTATGGGATCCATGAAAACTTCTTAGTAGAAATATGTCCTAAAGCAAATATCTTGATGCAGAACTGTATGATATGATTAATGCAAAAAGAAAATGAAACAAAATTGAGTTAGTGTGGTTTGAAAAAAAACATTTTTTATTTTTTAATGTTTTTATTTTTTTTGTGTTTTGAGATTTTTTGTTTTTTTTTTATTACGCATAATTTTTCTTTTCAGGTATTCTTACAAGAAGGTGGACAAAGTTCTGCCTAAGGTTGGTTTCCAAGGCTTATTACATGTTGGGTTTGGATTGACACATGTCTAAAAGGTTTTGAAATAGTTCCTCACTATCGTCCATACTAGACTAGTAAGGCACTCCGATCCTTACCTATTATAGGTTACAAACGGAAAGGTTCAATTTGAGTGAAAGTATTTCGCTTGCCATTGTGGAGGTTATCACCTCACGAGAGCATAGGTACTTTACTTCTTCTTATAAAGGACAGAGCCTGAGTATAGAGCTCATGCATGAGATACATCGTGCCATTGTGTGCAAATATATCCTAATTTATTGAGAGTAAAATATACAAAAAAATAAAACATAAGAGGCATAGTAAAAGAAATGTGTGTGAATTTTTTTTTCTTTTTATTTTTGATTTGTTTTATTTTTTTTTTACCCTTTTTTTTATTGAAAATGAAAAATAAAAATCTAAGAAATTAATTAAGACTGTTTAAATCAAAATTTGAGGATAACAAGTAGTTAATTTTGGCCTGACTCTCAAAAATAAAAGGCAATCCCCAATGGAGTCGCCAAGCTGTCGTAACAGTTTTTGTGTTCGCCCGATAAATTTGAAAATGAAATAAAAAAAATAACGGAGTCGCCACCAATCTTTTTTGGCTAGGTGCGATTGGTCACCTACTAAAACATATCCTTTTAATAAAGTTTTAAAATTAATTAAAATTTATTAAAAAGATAATTTTACGGTTTGCGGAACAGTTTGGGTTCAGGAGTCGGTTACGCGTGGGAAAGGATTAGTACCCTCATAGCGCCCATTAAAAATGGTACCAATTAACAACGTGTTGTCCTTTGATTTTCATAGAAATAGTCCAATTTTCGGTGTTCGAAAAAATAATTTCCTTGATTTTTTTTATTAGAAAAAAATTTATTCTCGATAAAAATAAATTAAAACCTTTTTATTGAAATAATTCTTAAAATGTTTCAGTACGTTGGTAACATTAGAAGAACTTTTTCTCACCTAGAGATTTATCAGGCATCGCTTCTTGGAATACCTTAGAATTTCATCCTTGGAGGCTCAAATTTACTTTTCGTAAAAAATGTCATGCATGCAATGCAAAATGTTACCATGTTAATGCACATATTTTATTCTCCTTTGTTAGAAATTTTATTAATTATTTTATTAATATTTATTTTTAATTGAAATTTTGAAGAAAAAAGAATTTAATTATATTAAAGGTTTTCTATAAATATTCTAATACACTGGTAATATTTTACAAAAAATCTTCTCACTTAGGGATTTCTTGAAGCATCTCTACTCGGAATACTTTTAGAATCCCATCATTGGATAAAATTTCTTTTCTTCTCATTTTTATTACTTATATTTTTAATTAATCAATTTTTATTTATTACTTTAAAAAAAAAATTTATTGTATTGAAAATTTTTTTTATAAATACTCCAATACATTGGTAGTATTTAAAAAAAATCTTCTCACCTAGAGATTTCGTAGACATCACTACTCAGAATACCTTTAAATCTCATCGTCGGATAAAAATTTTCTTTTCCTACATTTTTTATTAGTCTTTATTATTTTAAAAGATTTTATTTTAAAGTTAATAAAATTATAAAAAACTTTTGTCATATATTTTACTATTTATTTTTTAATATTTAATATTATAAAACAATAAAAATTTATTTTGGTAAATTTAAATATTTTTTACATGTATAAATATTAAGAATAATAATTAAAATAACAAAAATAATATTTAAAAAATTTTAAAAAAAATTTTTTTACTTGAACCGGACCGATCAACGGTTCGATCAACGTGCGATTCGATTCAATGGTTTGGTCAGGCAATTCGAGTGCTGTTTGGCTCGGTCTGGGCACGATCTGGTTGGTTTAGTGGTTCGATATCGGTTCGATTGGGGTTCAGCGGTTTGATTTCGATTTTGTCGGACCGATCAAAAGTTGATGAAGGAAACAGGTGGGTCGGGTGCGTGAACCTTGAGTCAGGTCGCGAGTTGATACGCGGATTCTGGGTGTTTAAAATGACATCGTTTTGGACGTTTATTGAAACGACATCGTTTTGGCTATTGACAACTTATATAAAAGCCCAAAAAAAATTTTTGATCATTTCTTTTTTTCCTCAGAAAAAATGCCTTTTTTTTCCCTTTTTTTTTTCAACTGACCTGGGCCGGTGGCTCTCCATCACGACGGCCACAGCAATCCTTGCCGGCGTCGAGCTCCGACCGCTGTCACCGGTGCCAAAAAATTCTAAAAAATACCCACAAACTTTTTTCGACCTCCTGAACTCGGATCCGACCTCTTTTTCACCAAAAAGAATCCCCACTTCCTTAGATCTGCTTTCAAAGTTTCAGTGAAACTATTTTTTTTGTATTCTGACTCTTTTTTTTTTAAACTGACATTTTTTTCTTTTTTTTGCAGGAAGCTCTCGGCACTGGGTTCCTCACTACGAGGAGGACTGTGTTTTTTTTTTTAGTTTGCAGTGTTTTGTTTTGTAGCGTCTCTCCTCTTCTGTGCGTTTTTTGGTTTGGCTAGGAGTTCTATTTATAGAGCTTTGATCATGCGTATGCTTGAGGGAAGGACATAGGGCTCAGCATGGGGTGCAAGCATAAGCCTCATGCCCTATTATTTGTTTCTATCTTATTTGACAGTGAGGGTAGTGGCTGTCAACGGGATAGGTGATCAGAGGGGTAGAGGGTAAGGTATGGTGATAAGAAAGGTGGGGTGTAGGGCCTAGTGGCAGTGGTGCCAAGAAGGCACCACTGCCATCCTTGATTTTTTTTTGTTCTAATTTTTTTTTTTTGTATTTTGTATTATTTTTGGTATTTTTTTGTATTTTATATTTTGTATTTTTTATCTGGATAAATTTGATGTCCACAAAAGTATGTGGTGATATTATTGCAAATGATTCTAAATAAGGATCTATTGAAATACCTTCGCTTACAAAAAAGAAAATAAACCATTTTCTTAGAAAAAAATTCCAAAAATCAAATATATTCATATTGGTTTAATCATGATAGCTATTAAACCACTTTTTATTTCTAGAAAAGACATTCCAATTTTAGCTATCTTAATGAATAAACATTTTTCTAACCCTGTCAATGCTATTATTGGAGGAATTCAATCCAATTTAGCTAAAGGAGTAATCTTTTTTAAAATAAAACAAAACTGTTTTATTTCTATTTTTGACCCATTAATAGAAAAATGTTTATGTCTCAAGATCAAAACAAAAAATTCTGATCTTGATGAGGTAGCTCATAATCTTTCCATAAATTGGACCACTATATATGAATTTACCAATGTTACAACAACATCTATCAAATAGATAAATACCAAAATTATTGAAATATTTGGACCACAACCATTTCATTCAGAAATTAAACCCAAATTTATAGATCTTAGAGATTTATCAGCCCCAATAGGATGGTTATTAGAAGACATTGATAATAATAAACCTGCAACCAATAAAGTATCTTCTTTAGAATTTTTTAGCTCAAGAAAAAATTTGTATTTCAAAATCCTACTAATCCTAACCTTAGATTAGTTCTTCCTCTTTCCAACATTCCATCATCTAATCAAGAAGATGATATCAAAAGTATGAGTAACAACAAATCCTTTGCTACTTCTTATCGAAATTTATTTTCTAGTTTTCAAAGATCTTTTAGTATAAACAGTACTTAGATTCCTATTTTTCCCAGTGATAATTAATCATATCCTTCAATTTATCATATAGTAAATTCTATTTTACACTCTACTTCTTCTAAAACCAGAGCTGAAGAAATTAAAAAATTACATATCATTTCCCATTATAAAATAGTAGATGATGATGTAATCACATTCTCTAACAAACAACCAACAAAGTTTTATCCTTATATTAAAAGAGAATTTTGGTTTCAAAAATATAAGCCATATTCTCTTCATATTTTAATTGATACTGGTGCAACAATCTCTAGTTGCAGAAAAAATGCTTTACCATTAAACAAATGGGAGCTTATGAAACATCCTATATCTATTATTGGCATTTATGGTAAAGAAACCATCATTGGTTTTAAAGCTAAAAACATACCTGCCTATTTTAATAAAACAAAATTTATTATTCCTAAAATTATTTGTTTTCCTGGTATGCATGGTGGCATTCTATTAAGAATAAATTTTCTACATAACTATTTTCCATTTAGTCTTTACCAAGAAAACATCTTTTTAATGATAGATAATCAATCTATCAAAGTGCCTCTCATCAAAGATCATACACATATTTGTGATAAAGATTTTCAATCAGAAAATTTTTTCAAAAATATTAAGGTAATCAATGAAAAATATTGGTTATACAAAGTTTTACAAGAAAATTTTATTGAAGAACCACTAAAATTATGGTCTCGAAGTCCTCATTTTTGTGATATAAATATTATTAATCCAAATAAGATTATTCATGTAAAACCTATGATCTATACCAAACAAGATATAGATGAATTTGAAATTCAAATTTCTGACTTACTTCTGAAAGGATTAATTGAACCAACAACTAGTCTTCATTCAAGTCTTACTTTTATGGTAAGAGACCATAATGTGCAAAAATGTGGAAAAGCCTGTATGGCAATCAACTATAAGAAGCTTAATCAAAATTTAGTTTTTAATGGCAATTTTATTCCTCACAAAGTTGTTTTAATCAATTTAGCAAACAACACTAAATATTTTAGTAAATTTGATTGTAAATATGGATTTTGGTAAATTATGCTTTTAGAAAATTCCAAAGCTTTCACTAATTTTAGTGCACCCAAAAGCAATATCAATGGATTGTAATGCCATTTGGTTTATGTAACACCCTCAAATATTTCAGAGGTGGATGGATACTATATTTGCAAAACATGCAAAATTTTACTGTGTTTATATTGATAATATTTTAGTATTTTCTCATACTTTAGATGAGCATAAAAAACATCTAAATATTATTGCTCTTTATTACTTGTGGTATTATACTTAGTCCAAAAAACATTAAGTTGGAAAAAAACTAAAATAGACTTTTTAGGATTAACCTTATCTTCCTATGGTATTTATTTACAAGTCATATTATTACAAAAATCAAAGATTTTCTAGAAAAACTAGATAATAAAAAACATTTATAGCAATTTCTTGGTCTCCTAAACTATGGAAGACAGTTTTTCCAAAATCTTGGAACAAAGAAGAAGCTACATCAAGAAAAACTAAAGAAAGATGTCGAATTTACTTAGACATCTTCTAATTTTGATATTATTAAACAAGTAAAATTAGAATTGACTTATATACCAAATGTATATATACCTAAACAAGGTGATTACCTCATTCTAGAAACATATGCCTTAGACAAACACTAGGTG
Organism: Durio zibethinus; assembly: GCF_002303985.1. The sequence continues at coordinate 19,457,116 of NW_019168159.1, forward strand.
GGGATGTGTGCTTAAAGAAAAAGTTTAGAATAATGAACCTTTTTGTGGTTACAACTTTGGCAAGTTCAAACCAAATGAACTAAAATACATAATTTTTGAAAAAGAATTATTAGCAATAAAAAATGTTGTTATCATTTCCATATTTATTTAGCTACTGAACATTTTACTATTAGAATTGATAATCAATCAGTAAGAGATTTTTTAAAAAATAAGAAAATACAAAACTAATCCAAGAAGGATTAGATGGTATAACTTTTTATGTCAATATAGTTTTACTATAGAATTCATTAATAATGATAAAAATGTTCTTACAGATTTTCTTAGTCATCTGGAGGGATAATGGCAAAAAACCCTTGCAGAATCAGGAAAAATGAAGAACAATTCAAAAGAAGTAACCAAAAAGGTTTTGACTTCTTCTACATTTCCTCTATCGTCACCAATTTCTAACCCAGGTATTTTTATTCACACTCTTCGTGGTTATCTACCTCACCAAATGCTACAAAGACCTTTTTATCAACCTTCTACATTACAACCAGTAATGCAAACTCTTTTTCAATTTACTTAAAATCCAAACCAATGGACACCAATTTCTTACTTTGAAATTGTATCTTCAATAGAAAATTTTTTGCAAGATACAAAAATGAAGGATATAAAAATAAAAATTTTTTATGATCTAGGACTTCTAGTTAAGATATATAATATGTCCAACGATATTTGGAAATCCTATCTGTCTCAAAATAAAGCACAATTTAGAAAAGGGATGACCAAATTAGCTAAATTTCTAGCTAAACAATCTAGTTAAAAAACAGTTTGATCAATTAGTTTTCAAAAATCTTCTTTCCTTATATTTGCTAAAACAACAAGATATTAATTTCTTTGCCATTAAAGAAAACCAATATTCTATTCAAGAAATAAATAATTTCTTGAATCTCTGTGATTATTTTAAAGGTAAAGCATCTTCTAAATTAATCCAGCTTAAAAGAATATTATTATTTCAAAAAGTTGCAATATTTCTCCCAAAAAAATATTTCAAAAAATAAATTTATCTAGACTTCTTGAAATAGAAAAATTGTTACACGAAAAATGTTTTGAATTCTATTTCTCCACTATCTGCAAACAACAGATCTAGGTGAACAAATACCAAAATTAAAATTTAGACTTGACCATGAACCGTTGGATATAAAAAGTATCAAATTAGGAATCGTAGGTGAAATAGTTGTCCAAAACTTTTTTTTTTAACCATTTAACTAATTTCCTTACCTTCCTTAAATCCAAATTCTCCGAGTTTGTCCAAAACGACAAACATTTCTTCTATATCCATATAATTGTTCATAATTTCTTTGGTTATTATCAAAGAAAAATTCTATCACCCTTATCAAATCTTGGAGGTAAACTAATGTCTAGACCACCCTTGGAACCACCAATGGATGCCTTGGAAATTTCTAAAATACTTCGCCAAACAATTGACAAATTTTCCAATGCCTCAAAATACCATCCAAATAGGAATATCCATGATGAATTCGGCAAAACATCTACTAGCTTTAGCTACATCTTAATCCTATCCTAGGAGATTTGTAGCAACGAATGGTAGAAGAATATTTGTCAAAAATTGTAAACAATAGCCATTGAATTTGAAATGGTAGAAAAAAATGGTAGTAGAACCTCAAGCAATTGATCTACTCCATAAATGATTAGAAATGGAAGAAATTAATCGTCCTTAGCATCTTCTGTTTCAATATCAAGGAGGTTAGCAAATGTGAAATAAATCAAGAATGGAATCCCTATAGTCTTTTAACCCTAAAGATGATAAACTGATTAATCTGGAAAATATTCAAGAAGGATAAGCTAAACTAAGCTTATTCTCATTATTGTAGTAGACAATTAAAAGACAGCTTAGTCTCCAACAAAAATCATTGTAGCAGATCGTTGAAATACAGCAGACAGCCATAGTAAAAGTTGTATAGAAAAAATAAAAGATGGACAATAAACAGATTGATATAGACAGCCCAACTAGGATTATCCTTTAGTTAAAATATGCCTATAAGTAGTGACTTGTAATAGAGAAGAGGTAGAGTCTGGATAGACAACAATTTCTCTCTCTCTCTAGTATTCTTTCTCGAGTTTTCTTCTATTTCATTTTATCATCATATTTTTGTATAATACCTACTTACACTTTTTCTTTTAGTGTGCCTTTCTTCTTTTATGAGTTAATTCCATAGCTAAAAACATACCTATCTATTTTAATAATACAAAATTTATTATTCCTAAAATTATTTGTTTTCCTGATATGATGGTGACATTTTATTAGGAACAAATTTTTTGTATAACTATTTTCCATTTAGTTTTTACCAAGTAAACATCTTTTTAATGATAGATAATCAATCTATCAAAATACCTCTCATCAAAGATCATAAGCATATTTGTGATAAAAATTTTCAACTAAATACTTTTTTCAAAAATATTAAGGTAATCAATGAAAAGCATTGGTTATACAAAGTTATACAAGAAAATTTTAGTGAAGAACCACTAAAATTATGGTCTTGAAGTTCTCATTTTTGTGAACTAAATATTATTGATCCAAATAGGATTATTCATGTAAAACCTATGATCTATACCAGACAGGATATAAATGAATTTGAAATTCAAATTTTTGACTTACTTTAAACAAGATTAATTGAACCAACAACTAGTCCCCATTCAAGTCCTACTTTTATGGTAAGAAACCATAAGGAGCAAAAATGTGGAAAAGCTCATATGGTAATCAACTATAAGAAGCTTAATCAAAATTTAGTTTTTGAAGGCTCTTTTATTCCTCGCAAAGATGTTTTAATCAATTTAACAAAAAACACTAAATATTTTAGTAAATTTGATTATAAATTTGGCTTTTAGCAAATTATGCTTTTAAAAAATTCCAAAGCTTTCACTGCTTTTAATGCACCTACAGGCCAATATCAATCGATTATAATGCCATTAGGCTTATGTAACGCCCCTCAAAGATTTCAGAGGTGGATCGATACTACATTTGCAAAACATACAATATTTTGCTATGTTTAAATTGATGATATTTTAGTACTTTCTCATACTTAGATGAGCATAGAAAACATCTGAATATTATTGCCCAAGAATTTATTACTCATGGTATTATACTTAGTCCAAAAAAGATTGAGCTAGAAAACACTAAAATAGACTTTTTAGGATTAACTTTATCTTTCTATGGTATTTCTTTACAGGATCATATTATTACAAAAATCAAAGATTTTTTAGAAAAACTAGATAATAAAAAAGCATTTACAGTAATTTCTTGGTCTCCCAAACTATGGAAGATAGTTTTTCAAAAATCTCTAAAAAAAGAGAAGCTATTTAAAGAAAAACTGAAGAAAGATGTCGAATTTACCTGGACATCTTCTGATTCTAATATTATTGAACAAATAATATTAGAATTGCCTCATATACCAAAGGTATATCTATCTAAACAAGGTGACTACCTCATTTAAGAAATAGATGCCTCAGATGAACACTAGGGATGTGTGCTTAAAGCAAACGTTCAAAATAATGAACTTACTTGTGGTTACAACTTTGGCAAGTTCAAACCAAATGAACGAAAATACATAATTTTTGAAAAAGAACTATTAGCAATAAAAAATATTGTTAGTCATTTCCATATTTATTTAGCTCCTGAACATTTTACTATTAGAATTGATAATTACTTAGTAAGAGATTTCTAAAAAACAAGAAAATAGAAACTAATCCAAGAAGGATTAGATAGTAAAAACCTTTTATGTCAATATAGTTTTACTATAGAATTCATTAATGGTGATAAAGATGTTCTTGCAGATTTTTTTCAGCCATCCAGATGGATAAGGGCAAAAAACCTTTACAGAATCAAGAAGGATGAAGAATGATTCAAAAGAAGCAAACTAAAATGGTTTTAACTTCTTTTTCTACATTTCATCCATCATCACCAATTCTTAACCCAAGAATTTTTATTCATACTACTCGTGGCTATCTACCTCACCAGATCCCACAAAGACCTTTTCATCAACCTTCTGCATTGCAATCAGTAATGCAAACTTATTTTTAGTTTGTATATAATTAATTCTACTACCGACCATATCATAAAGTTTTAGGCTACGATTTGCAATATTAGACTTTTTTTGTCTAAGTTCAAGAAAAATAGAGTAATTTTGTAAACATAATTCATCCCATGGTGAAGAAAGTTTATGAAAATTTTGTTCTAACCAAAATTTTGAATGTTCTTCATTCAAATGTTGGAACTCACTCATATATTTTTTAGAAAATTCATCTAAATTTAGGATATTACAAAGTCAAACTTTTAAAAAATAAAACTGTGCTTCAGAATTTGCATCCAAATCTACAAGGGAACCATAAAATTCATTTTTTAAAACATTTGTAAGTAATTTTAGCAAATCAAGAATATTTCCTTAAGCTAAAATAGTAGACTTCTGGGTTTTTCCCAATGTAGTATTTTTCCATTTTCTTAAAAATTGTAAAACATCACCTTGCCATGCTTCACAAAAATAGTTTACAAATTTTTCTCGATTCCATTGATCTTTGTAGTGGGTTACTATAATAGACATAGATTGTGCCCAGTCATCTATAGTTTTTCCATAGTCTCAATATCAAACTATGGAAAAACCATAGATAACTGGGCACGATCCATGTCTATTGTAGTAATCCACAACAAATATTAATGGAATCAAGAAAATTTTTCAAACAATTTTTGTCGAACATGGCAAGGTGATGTTTTACAATTTTTGAGAAAATGGGAAAATACTATTCTAGGAAAAACCCATAAGTCTATTATTTTAGCTCAAGGAAATATTCCTAATTTGATAAAATTACTTACAAATGTTCTAAAAAAATGAATTTTATGGTTTTTTTTTTTAAGATTTAGATGCAAATTCTAAAGCATTATTTATTTTGTCCAAACTTTGACTTTGTAATATCCTAAATTTAGATGAATATTCTAAAAAGTATATGAGTGAGTTCCAATGTTTGAATGAAAAACATTTAAAATTTTGGTGAGAACAACATTTTCATAAACTTCCCTCACCAAGGGATGAATTATGTTTACAAAATTACTCTACTTTTCTTGAACTTAGACTAAAAAAGTCTAATGTTGCAACCCTAACATAGAGCTTCATGATACATTTGACAACTGAAGTAATTATATACAAATTGAACAGGAGTTTGCATTAATGGTTGCAATGCAAAAGGTTGATAAAAAGGTCTTTATGGTACTTGGTGAGGTAGATAACCACGAGGAGTATGAATAAAAATTCTTGGTTTAAGAATTCGTGATGATGGAGGAAATGTTGAAGAAAAAGTCAAAACCTTTTTAGTTTGCTTCATTTTAATTGTTCTCTATCCTTCCTGACTCTGTACGGGTTTTTTGCCCTTATCTATTTGAACGACTGAGAAAATCTGCAAGAACATTTTCACCACCATTAATGAATTCTATAGTAAAACTATATTGACATAAAAAGTTATACCATCTAATCCTCCTTGGATTAGTTTCTATTTACTTGTTTTATAGAAAATCTCTTACTGATTGATTATTAGTTTTAATAGTAAAATGTTCAGGAGCTAAATAAATATGGAAATGACTAACAACATTTTTTATTGCTAATAATTCTTTTTCAAAAATTATGTATTTTAGTTCATTTGGTTTGAACTTGCTAGAGTTGTAACCACAAATAAGTTCATTATTCTGAACTTTTGCTTTAAGCACATATCCCCAGTGTTTGTCTAAGGCATCTATTTTTAGAATGAGTAATCACCTTGTTTAGGTAGATATACCTTTCGTATATGAGTCAGTTTAGATTTTATTTATTTAATAATATTAGAATCAAAAGATTTTCAAGTAAATTTGACATCTTTCTTTAGTTTTTTTTTGAAATAGCTTCTCTTTGTTTAAGAGATTTTTGAAAAACTATCTTCCATAGTTTAAAATACCAAGAAATTATTGAAAATGTTTTCTATTATCCAACTTTAGAAAATCTTTAAGTTTTGTAATAATATGATCTTGTAAAGTAATATCATAGGAAGATAAGGTTAACCCTAAAAAGTCTATTTCAATTTCTTTTAACTCAATCATTTTTGGATTGAGTATAATACCATGAGTAATAAATTCTTGAGCCATTATTCAAATGTTTTCTATGCTTATCTAAAGTATGAGAAAATACTAAAATATCATCAATATAAACAAAGCAAAATTTTGCATGTTTTGCAAATATAGTATCCATCCACCTTTGAAATATTTAAGGGGCATTACATAAGCCGAATGGCATTATAGTCCATTGATATTGGCTTGTAGGTGCATTAAAAGCAATGAAAGCTTTGGAATTTTCCGAAAACATAGTTTGTCAAAATCTAAATTTACAATCAAATTTATTAAAATATTTAGCATTTTTCGCTAAATTGATTAAAACATCATTGTGAGGAATAAAATAGCCATCAAAAACTAAATTTTGATTAAGCTTTTTATAGTTGATTACCATATAGGCTTTTCCACATTTTTGCTCCTTATGGTTTCTTACCATAAAAGTAGGATTTGAATGAGGATTAGTTGTTGGTTCAATTAATCCTTTTGAAAGTAAGTCAAAAATTTGAATTTCAAATTCATTTATATCCTATTTGGTATAGATCATAGGTTTTGCATGAATAATCCTGTTTGGATCAATAATATTTAGTTCACAAAAATGACGACTTCGAAACCATAATTTTAGTGGTTCTTCACTAAAATTTTCTTGTAAAACTTTGTATAACTAATTTTTTCATTTATTACCTTAATATTTTCAAAAAAAGTTTCTAGTTGAAAATCTTTATCACAAATATGCTTATGATCTTTAATGAGAGGTATTTTGATAGATTGATTATCTATTATTAAAAGGATGTTTTCTTGGTATAGACTAAATGGAAAATAGTTACACAAAAATTTGTTCCTAATAGAATGTCACCATGCATATCAGGAAAACAAATAATTTTAGGAATAATAAATTTTGTATTATTCAAATAGACAGGTATGTATTTGGCTTTAAAACTAATGATGGTTTCTTTACCATTAATGCTAATAATAGCTATAGGATGTTTCATAAGCTCCCATTTGTTTAATGGTAAAGCATTTTTTCTACAACTGGAGATTGTTGCACCAGTATCAATTAAAATATGAAGAAAATATGGCTTATATTTTGGAAATCGAAATTCTCATTTAATATAAGGATAAAACCTTTTTGGTTGTTTGTTAGAGAATGTGATTACATCATCATCTCCTATTTTGTATTGGGAAATGATATGTAATTTTTTAATTTCTTCAGCTTTGGTTTTAGAAGAAGTAGTGTGTAAAACATAATTTACTGTATGATAAACCAAAGGTTGTGATTGATTATCACTGGGAAAAATAGGAATTTGTACTAAAATATCTTTGAAAACCAAAAAATGAATTTCAATAAGGAGTAACAAAGGATTGATTGCTACTTATACTTTCGATATTATCATTATCTTGATTAGATGATGGAATGTTAGAAGTAGGAAAAACTAATCTAGGGTTAGGATTAGTAGGATTTTTGAAATACAAATTTTTTCCTAAGCTAAAAAATTCTAAAGAAAATACTCTGCTGGTTGTAGGTTTATTATTATCAATGTCTTCTAATAACCATCTTGTTAGGATAGATAAATCTCTAAGATCCATAAAGCTGGGTTTGATTTTTGAATCAAATGGTTGTGGTTCAAATATTTCAACAATTTTAAGATCTATCTATTTGATTGATGTTGTTGTAACATTGCTAAATTCATATATAGCAGTCCAATTTATGGAAAGATCATGAGCTACCTCATCAAGATTAGAATTTTTTATTCTGATCTAGAAACATAAACATTTTTCTATTAATTGGTCAAACATAGAAATAAAATAGTTTGGTTTTATTTTAAATAAGACTACTTGTGAAACTAAATTAGATTGAATTCCTCCAATAATGGCATTAATAAGGTCAGAAGAACTTTTATCCATTAAGACAACTAAAATTGGAATGTCTTAGCCAAAAATACAATGTGGTTTAATAGTCATCATGGTTAAACCAATATGAATATATTTGATTTTTGGAAATTTTTTGAGAAAATGGTTTACTTTCTCTTTTGTAAACAAAAGTATTTCAACAGATCCTTATTTAGAATAATTTGCAATAGTATCATCGCATACTTTTTCTATATGGTGTTTTATAAATGGCTAAATTTTTTTGAAAAAGCTAGTATTATAAACTTCATCTTTTTTGATAAGTTGTAATTTTTAAAATTTTTCATCAGAAATATGATGAGTTTTTCTCATGATATTCTTTAATGAAATCATTTCATCTTTGGTTGATTGATTATCAACTATAAAAGATGTTTTAGATACTGTATCTAGTTTAGATTTAGAATTCATAAAAATATATTCAACTTCATCATAAAAAAAGTCAAAATCTATTTCAAAAAATAGTTCATATAAAATTTCTTCATCTGATAAGTCTTTTGAATAACAAATTTGTAGCTCTCATTGTTCAAGAGTTTTTTATAACTTGTTTTGCTCTTTGTCCATTTTTAGGATAGTTACTGGCAATATGACATTCTTTTTCACAAATAAAACATTTGCATTTTTTATGTTTAGTTTTTCTTTTACCAATAAATTTTTACCATATTTTTTGTCTGGTTTTATAAAAGGTTTTCATTTTTTCATAACATATTTTTTCTTTTTAAAACATTTTTTATGAAACTTTGATTGTCATTTACAACCAAAATTAAACTCAGTTTCGAGTATCTTAGTGCATTGTTTATGACTAAGTTTATTCTTTACTTATTTAGTAGCTTGTTGTTTAAGACAATAGTCAATAACTTGTTATATATAATTAATTCTGCTGCAGAGTGTATCATAAAGTTCTAAGCTAGGGTTTGCAACATTAGAATTTTTTAGTCTAAGTTCAAGAAAAGTAAAGTAATTTTGTAAACATAATTCATCTCATGATAAGGGAAGTTTATGAAAATATTGTTCTAACCAAAATTTTGAATGTTCTTCATTCAAATGTTGGAACTCACTCATATATTTTTTAGAAAATTCATCTAAATTTAGGATATTACAAAGTCAAAGTTTAAACAAAATAATCTATGCTTCAAAATTTGCGTCTAAATCTTCAAGGGAACCACAAAATTCATTTTTTAAAACATTTGTAAGTAATTTTAGCAAATCAAGAATATTTCTTTGAGCTAAAATAATAGATTTTTGGGTTTTTCTCAAAGTAGTATTTTCTTATTTTCTTAAAAATTGTAAAACATCACCTTGCCATGTTTCACAAAAAGAATCTAAAAATTTTTTTTGAATCCATTGATCTTTGTAGTAGGTTACTACAATAACCATGGATTATGGCCAGTCATCTATGGTTTTCCCATTGTTTGATATTGAGACTTTAAAGAGATCTAAAATGTGCCAGCAGTAGCTACATTTTTTTTGTTTAGAGAATCTATAGTTGGGGCTGTATTTTGAATAGAAGTTTGACCTATTTGGCCAGTTTCTGTTGTATTTTTAATTTCATCTTTTTTAGATGAAATTTTTTGTTTGACCAAATGTATTTCAAATGGTCCATATTAAGCTAAGAATTATAGATTTGCTTGATCTGGAAATCTTAGTAAATCACCAGCCTCTAGGTTAGAGATTTCATCAACTTTTCATTTTCTTCGATCTATTTCCTACAGAAGAGGAATATTTTTTTCATCAGATGTTTCTTCATCTAAAGTTTCTTCATTCTTTACAACTGTGTTAGTTGTAAGAATGTTAAAATTATTGTCAATGCCAGCTACTTCTTCACTACTTTTACTGGTTGTGTAGTAGTTTAGAATATAATGATAATTTTAAGACATTCAACTCTTACTTGAGGATCATTTGTCTTTTCCATCTTCTATTTGAAGTGTTCAATTAGTTCTTTGTAGGCTTTAAAGTCCATAAGTTCTTACTTTGTGAATTGTAAAGGTTGAGTTGAAAATGAGGGCTTATCATCTGTTACCAAGATAGTTCTAGTATTTCCATAAAATAAAGGTTCTAAATCACTGGTTTGTGATTTTTGATTCGTTTGTACTAAGATATTTTCAATTTTTTGTTCAATATTATTTATTTTTACAAAAAGTTTTTTAAAAAAAGAAAAAGTGAGATCTACCATACAATTAATAGTTTTACTTATAGAAACATTATAAGTCTCAAAAGAAGGATCTACATATAAACTTTGATTACAAGTTTTATATGAACATATACAATTATCTTCTTCAAGTTAATCCATATTTTTTGTGCTTAAAATCAGTGCTAGTTTTATTTAACAGTTTCACTAAAGCCAGTTAAACAACACCACAGTGCCCATTAGCTTAGAAAACCAACAAAAGAAACCAAAAAACCTAGCGTATGAGCTGCAAAACATGAAACAACTATCCAAGATAAAAATATAGACAAATAAAACTTATAAAAAATAGCAAGCACTTCGATATATTTTTAAAACATTTTACAATCTGATAATACCAAGCTCTGATACCATTTACAGGTAAAAAGTAGAATTAACTCATAAAAGAAGAAAAGCACATTGAAAGAGAAAGAATAGGTAGGTATTATACTAAAATATAATGGTAAAAGATATAAGAGGAAACTCAAGAAAGAATAATAGAAAGATAACCTTAGTTATTATAAACACATTTTAACTAAAGGACAACCTTAGTTAGGTTATTCGTATCAATCTATTTACTGTTCATCTTTTATTTTTTTTGTACAACTTTTACTATAGCTGTCTGCTATTTTTCAACTATCTGCTACAGTAATTTTTGTTGGAAACTGAGCTATCTTTTAATTGTTTGCTATAGTAATAAGAATAAGCTTGGGTTAGCTTATCCTTCTTGGATATTTTCCAAATTAATCAGCTCTTCGTCTTTAGGGTTAAAAAACTATAGGGATTCTATTGTGGATTTATTCCATTTTTGCCAACCTTTTTTATATTGAAACAAAAGATGATGAGGATGACCAATTTCTTCCATTTCTAATAATTTGTGGAGTAAATCAACTACTTGAGTTCTACTACCATTTCCAATTCATTGGTTATTGCATAGAATTTTCTAATAAATATTCTTTTACCATCTGTTGCTGTAGATATCCTTGGATAGGATTGAGATGCAGCTAAAGCTAGTAGATGTTTTGCTAGATTCATCATGAATATTCTTTTTTAGAAATGGTATTTTGAGGCATTGGAAAATTTTTGAATAGCTTGCTTAAGTATTTTAGAATTATCCAAGGCGTCCATTGGTGGTTCCAAGGGTGGTCCAAACATTAGTTTAGATACCTCCTAGATTTGATAAGGCTGATAGAATTTTTCTCATTTATAATAACCAAAAAGCTATGAACAATTATATGGATATAGAAGAAATGTTTGTCGTTTTTGACAAACTCAGAGAATTTGGATTTAATGAAGGTAGGGAAATAAGTTAAAATGGTGAAAAGAGAAGTTTTTGACAACTATTTCATCTATGATTCCTAATTCGATACTTTTTATAGTGAAAGGTTCATGGTCAAGTCTAAATTTTAATTTTGGTATTTGTTCACCTATATCTATTATTTACAGATAGTTAGAGAAATAGAATTTAAAAAATTTTTCTTGTAACAGTTTTTATGCTTTTAGAAGTATAGATAAATTTATTTTTTGAAATATTTCTTTGGGAGAAATATTGCAACTTTTTCAAATAATAATATTCTTTTAAGCTGGAATAATTTAGAAGAATGTTTACCTTCAAAATAATCACAGAGATTTAAGAAATTATTTATTTCTTGAATATAATATTGGTTTTCTTCAATGGCAAAGAAATCGATATCTTGCTATTTTAGCAGATATGAAGAAAAAAGATTTTCAAAAACCAATTAAGGAAACTATTGTTTTTCTCAAGCTTGTTTAGCCAGAAATTTAACTAATTTGATCATCCCTTTTTCTAAATTGAGCTTTATTTTGAGACAAATGGGATTTCCAAATATTGTTGAGCATATTGTATATCTCAACTGGAAGTCCTGAATCATAATAATTTTTTATTTCTATATCCTTTATTTTTGTATCTTGCAAAAGTTTTTCTGTTAAAGATACAATTTCAAAGTAAAAAATTGGTGTCCATTGGTTTGGATCTTAAGCAAATTGAAAAGGAGTTTGCATTACTAGTTGCAATGTAGAAGGTTGATAAAAAGGTCTTTGTGGTATCTGGTGAGGTAGATAACCATGAAGAGTATGAATAAAAATTCTTGGGTTACGAATTGGTGATGAGGGAGGAAATGTAGAAGAAGAAGTTAAAACCTTTTTAGTTTGCTTCTTTTGAATTGTTCTCCATCCTTCCTGATTTTGTAGCTTATCCGTTTGGATGGCTGAGAAAATCTACAAGAACATTTTTATCACATTAATGAATTCTATAGTAAAACTATATTGATATAAAAAGTTATACTATGTAATCCTTCTTGGATCAGTTTTTATTTTCTTTTTTTTTTTTTAAATCTCTTACTGATTGATTATCTGTTCTAATAGCAAAATGTTCAAAAGTTAAATAAATATGGAAACGACTAATAGCATTTTTTATTGCTAATAATTCTTTTTCAAAAATTATGTATTTTAGTTCATTTGGTTTGGACTTACCAGAGTTGTAACCACAAATAAGTTCATTATTTTGAACTTTTGCTTTAAGCACACATCCCCATTATTCGTCTAAGGCATCTGTTTCTAGAATGAGGCAATCACATTGTTTAGGTAGTTATACATTTGGTATATGAGTCAATTCTGATTTTACTTGTTTAATAATATCAAAATCAGAAGATGCCCAAGTAAATTCGACATCTTTCTTCAGTTTTTCTTGAAGTAGCTTTTTTTTTTTAGAGATTTTTAAAAAATTGTCTTCTATAGTTTAGGAGACCAAGAAATTACTGTAAATTTTTTTATTGTCCATTTCTTCTGGAAAATCTTTAATTTTTGTAATAATATAATCCTATAAAGAAAATACCATAGGAAGATAAGGTTAATCCTAAAAGGTCTATTTTAGTTTTTCCTAACTCAATCTTTTTTGGACTGAGTATAATACCATGAGTAATAAATTCTTGCACAAAAATATTCAGATTTTTCTGTGCTCATCTAAATTATGAGAAAATACTAAAATATCATCAATATAAACACAGAAAATTTTGCATGTTTTGCAAATATAGTATCCATCCACTTCTGAAATATTTAAAAGGCATTACATAAGCCGAATGGCATTACAGTCCATTGATATTGGCCTGTAAATGCACTACAAGTAGTGAAAGCTTTGGAATTTTTTGAAAACATAATTTGCCAAAATCCAGATTTACAATCAAATTTACTAAAATATTTAGTGTTTTTCGCTAAATTGATTAAAACATCTTTGCGATGAATAAAATAGCCATCAAAAACTAAATTTTGATTAAACCTTTTATAGTTGATTACCATATGGGCTTTTCCACATTTTTTCTCATTATGGTTTCTTTATAAAAGTAGGACTTGAATAAAGACTAGTTGTTGGTTCAATTAATCCTTTTGAAAGTATGTCAGAAATTTGAATTTCAAATTCAACTATATCCTGTTTGGTATAGATCATAAGTTTTACACGAAAAATCCTGTTTGGATCAATAATATTTAATTCACAAAAATGACTACTTCAAGACCATAATTTTAGTGGTTTTACATTAAAATTTTCTTGTAAAACTTTGTATAAACAATGTTTTTCATTTATTACCTTAATATTTTTGGAAAAAAGTTTCTGGTTGAAAATCTTTACCACAAATATGCTTATAATCATTGATAAGAGGTATTTTGATAGATTGATTATTTATCGTTAAAAAGATGTTTTCTTGGTAAATATTAAAAGGAAAATAGTTATGTAAAAAATTTGTTCCTAATAGAATGTCATCATGCATATCAGAAAAACAAATAATTTTAGGAATAATAAATTTTGTATTATTAAAATAGACAGGTATGTTTTTAGCTTTAAAACCAATGATGGCTTCTTTACCATCGATGCCAATAATAGCTATAGGATGTTTCATAAACTCCAATTTGTTTAATGGTAAAGCATTTTTTTTGCAACTAAAGATTGTTGCTCCAGTATCAATTAAAATATGAAAAGAGTATGCCTTATATTTTTGAAACCAAAATTCTATTTTAATATAAGGATAAAACCTTTTTGGTTGTTTGTTAGAGAATGTGATTACATCATCATCTCCTATTTTGTATTAGGAAATGATATGTAATTTTTTAATTTCTTCAGCTTTGGTTTTAGAAAGAGAAAAGTGTAAAACATAATTTACTATATTAGAAACCGAAGATAGTGATTGATTATCACTAAGAAAAATAGGAATTTGAGTACTATTTGTGCTAAAAGATCATTGAAAACTAGAAAATGAATTTCAATAAGGAGTAGCAAAGGATTAATTGTTACTTATACTTTCAATATCATCATTATCTTGATTAGATAATAGAATGTTGGAAGGAGGAAAAACTAATCCAGGGTTAGGATTAGTAGGATTTTTGAAATACAAATTTTTTCCTGAGCTAAAAAATTCTATAAAAGATATTCTGCTAGTTACAAGTTTATTATTATCAATGTCTTTTAATAACCATCCTGTTATGACAAATAAATTTCTAAGATCCATAAATTTGGGTTTGATTTTTTAATCGAATGGTTGTGGTTCAAATATTTCAATAATTTTGGAATCTATCTGTTTGATAGATATTGTTGTAACATTGGTAAATTCATATATAGCAGTCCAATTTATGGAAAGATCATGAGCTACTTCATCAAGATTAGAATTTTTTCTTTTGATCCAGAGGCATAAATATTTTTCTATTAATGGGTCAAAAATAAAAATAAAATAGTTTGGTTTTATTTTAAATAAGACTACTATTGTACAAAATTTGATTGAATGGTTTTTAATGGTGGATTTTGTGTTTTTTGTTACTTGATCCTTTGGATTTCAATCCTAACTATTGTTTAGTTGGAAGAATTCTTGAACCAAGATAGGATTAAAAAGATGAAGAAATTATATATTCTTCCAAGAAAATAGAAAAATAAATGGAAAAACAATACAAAAATGTTATGAAAATGTAATGAAATGCAAGAAAAAAGGAATTATACCTCGTCCAAGCTTCCTTCAATTTTTCATTTTTTTTTCTTTTTTTCTTTCCACATTTTTTCTTGGCTTCCTCCTTCATTTTTCTTCATTCACATCCAGCCTTCTTCCTCTTTGCCCTCTCCAATCTAGCCCTGTTAATGGAGAAAAAAGAATATCTTATGCAAATGAGTAATAGCCCTTGATCAAAATTTTATCTAATGGTTGATATTTCTCCCTTGTTTTCTTTACAATAAGCCACCTTTCACCATTGGATCTAAACCCTCAAGATCATCGTATGGTTGAGAATGTTCACTGCTAAAGATTGGATTTTTAATGCTCCTAAAACTAAGTGAAAAGACCATTTACCCCCAATTAGAAAGTTTTCGATTTTTAAGCCATTTTCTTAGAAAACAATGCTTCCATCTTCATCTTTGTGGTTTTAAAACACCAAAATTCCTCAAATAATATGAAATTAAGACTTAAAAGCTTTTTCGAAAATCTAACCTTAGGAAGATTAAATTATGAATTTACCTTTAATGAATATTTTGGTAATTTCATACCTCTTGAGGTACTGCCATGGTTTTTAATGTACCAAAATTATTAAATAATTCAAAATGTGATCTAGAACGTTTTACAAAAAATCGACCTCAAAAAAGGTAAAATTACAAAGATACCCTCAAAGGATATTTTAGTGATTTCACACCTCCCATTATATGATCAAGGTTTTCAACATTCCAAAAATCATCAAATAATATTAAATCATGATTTGGAGTTTTTTGGCAAATTTTAACCTTGACAAAGTCAATTTGCAAAAATACCCCTAAAAGTTTTAGTAATTTCATACATTCCAAGGTACGATCAAGATTTTAATGCATCCAAAATCATAAAATAATATTCAGTCATGATCTAAAAGTTTTCATGAAAATCAAACTTTGAGAATACCAAATTAAAAAAAAATCTCTAAAAGGCATTTTGGTAATTTTATCATTCCTAAAGTGCAATAGGGTTTTTCAATGCTTTAAAGCCATAAATCTCAATTCCAAGCCATATTGATTCCAATTGGTTGTGAATTTTGAAAGTTGACCGGATTTCCATCCATTTTGACCAAGTTTGACTTTGTTTGATAATTTTGATCGAGTTTGATCTTGGGGTATTTGGGTCAAATTGGTCTTATTTTTTATTTTAAAAACTTGTCAAGATTAAAGAAATATTGGGTTTGATTTGAATTGGATTTTAAGAGCTTCACAAATGATCAAAATTCACTAAGATAAAATTAGGTATCTAGACCCTTCAAGCCATATATTATGATAAACTCATTGTCATGTTATAAAAAATTTTACTGATATAGTGCTTTCAAGGAGATAATAAAATATGCTATAAAAATGGTAAGTTATGGGAAAAAAATTATTGATACAAAAAACAATGATAAAAATGTAGCTTCAGTTGTAAGCCACATGGGTTAACAATTTAGAAACTTCATCCTATTTTATCATTACCCAATATATCAAGCTAATGTAGCATCAACCTATTATCCTTATCAACCAACACCAACATAAAATTTTTAGCTAATGTTTGCTCCCTAAACCCTTATGTGCCTAGCCTTACCACTGCATCTATCACCAAACCAATTGCAAAGCTTGATAAAAAGACAAATGATCTAAAAGGATCACAAAATAAGCAACTAAGAAGTCGAATTAAACCAAGTCTCATAACTTACTTTGAACTATTACCCTAACTAATCCAAAAAAACCTTTTGGCACCTATGTATATAGAAAGAATGTACATATGTATATAGAAACTATTAAACCTTCACACTCAATATGGTATGGTGTTTATGCACAATGTAATTACCATGGTGGTAATTAGGGACAATCAATAGAGAACTGGACTGAACTAAAATACAAGGTCAAAAATCTTATTAAAGCTGGATTATTATACTTTAAGACAAAGAAAGAGTCAGATAAAGAATCTGTTTGAATTGTCAATAGAGATGAGCCAAAAATACAATATGTATGGTTGAACTTGTAAGATCCAACACTCAAGGCCATTTAGGAAATTCAATAAAATGTTTGACTTTTGAGGTTAAGAGGTAACATGTAGTTCAGGAGTAATTTGTAGTCTTGGTTTAAGGATATGAATTTTGGTTTGATTTGGATATCTAAATGGATGAGCTTTTGTATGCTATATTACTTTATGGATTTGTGATCTAAATTCTTCCTATTTTATAGGTATGAATTTTGGAATTTTAGGATTTTTCAACAAAAATAAAAGGTCTAATTGAGAATAAAACCCCACATAATCAGTTTCCAAAAGCATAAAAAAAAATGCTTCTAAAAAAAGAAATAGTCTCTTTTGTAATAAAAGGTGAAAAATAGTCTTGAAAGAATTGGTGATCACTTTAGAAATGAACTAATCTTGTTAAACACCCTCACATTTGCCCTCCAAACATTTTTTTACCATGAACCATAAAATAAGGCAAGAGCCTTAACCTTTCAAATGGTATATATTCAAATTCTATAAACTATATTTTCACTTGATCATACCTTAACAAAAAAGGTATTAATCTTTTCCTATGTGATGAATAATGAAACAGTTAATTTAAAAAATATTTTTTTATGCATTTCTTGAAAATTAAGCAAACATGACATCTTTTATAGATCTAGTTGCTAGTAATTTGATACATGTCAAGATTATGCTAGATCTTCAAGCATAAAAGCTTCTCAACCAAATCCCTCAAACTGATCAATGCTTTATGTCTTTTCTCAAAGTTATCCTTACTCTGTTTAAAGGGTATTTTGACCAAAAAGCAAAACCTTACAACCCTTAAGACAACTTGAGTTATGACCAATCTTTTCCTTTTTGTGGAGTGACATGAACTATTTGATACCTTAAACAAGGTCATTGCATATGACTTTTTTTATCACATTGACCTATATTAAGGTTGGTTTATCAAAATAGAGGCATTTTTCCCAAATTGTGATCTTGGCAAAGTGGAAAAAAAGGGGATTAAAAAGAAACAGAAACAAAAGAAAAAAAAACAAGAAATAGAAAGAAAAAAATGAAAGCAAAAAAAAAATTATGATGTCATGCACTGAAGCATTCAAATGAGTCCCAAAAGAAAATATCCCAATAAGTTTATGAAGAAACTTTAAAAAGCAAACCAAAAAAGTTAGAAAAAATAAAAAAATCCTAAAAAAATAAAATTTTGAAAAAGCTTTTCTTCAAACCCTTTTTCTAAAAAGGAATTGCTATTCAAATTTAAGTAACCATGCTTAAGATGATAAATGATCATCTTTCATTATCTTTTCACAAGTATAAAAAGTTATCCCTTGTTACCCCTTCGGTCATGATGATTCTCTTTCAAATGAATCCTAATCAAAGATCACCTTTCATATTAGGGGGTAAAAAAGGGATGTATTCAAAGGTAAAGTATGGTGAAGTCTAAGAAAAAACCTTCTGTGTTGAATAAATGTCAAATAAAAAGTTTTTAAAAGTTTTGAATCCACTTAAAGAAAAAGAAAGGAAAAAGAAGAAAAAGAAAGTGAAAGAAAGAGGAAAAGAAAAAGTAAAAAGTGAAGAACAAAAGAAATGAAAGAAATAAAAGGGAAAAGAAAAAGAAATAAAATGATTGAATGGAAAGTATGGGAAAATGGAAAGATAAATGGCCCAAAGAAAATCTTGCAAATGGGAAAGAATGATTCTTAGTTTAATCACTTCTAAAAACTTATTTTGAGCCTATCTATCCCTTTCTTTGAAAACCCAAAACCTTGGCGAACATTACATCCTTGGAAAAATCTGTATTGGATTAGGCATGAATGCTTAAATTGAAGAGTTTTTCCTTAAGGAACCACTATAAAATCTATGGATCTTTTGCTATCTTTCATTGTGAAGCTACCCATTTGAATTATCAACCCATTTTGGATGAGTTTGAATTGTTAAATGTATGGTGCACTACAATAATTAACATTTTTAGTGATTATTTTATTATGACCATGAGCAATTTTGTCACAAATATTAGATTTTTTGTGATGAAATTTTCCTATGACACATTGTAATAAGTAATTGTGACATACTATTATTTGGTCACTAATATAATAGTAATTGTGATGGTTTAATTTTTTCACAATTAAATCGTCACAATAAGTATGTTCTTGTGACGCAAAATTATTTGTTACTATAAAATTGTCACTAATAAAGTGCACAAATTTGCGGCAAATGGTTTTTGGTATGAAGTAATGTATTAGTGACAAGATATAAAGTGGTTGCTACTATTAGACATTGTTGTGACAAAAAAATAGTCGTCACATTATACTTTACTTTTTGTTCCAAAAATGTTCACCATTAAACATATCACTGTTGACTATATGTCATCACAATTACAAATTTATTACTGTGATAATTGAAATTGTTACTATTGGAAAAGTTATAATGACTAGAAATTGGTTTGTCACAATTTATATTGATAAATTTAAGAAATTAATTTTTTATTGCAATAACAATTTGTATATTATTAAATTTATTTACAAAACATAACATAAATTTGACACAATATTAAAAGAAAATATAAAAATATAGATTTATAATCAATAAAAATTTTGTATTTAAACAAAAGTCTCAAAATATTATTAATTAAATCAAGTACATATTTTCAAATTAATTCAATGACCAATCAATTAATCAATAGTTTGGTTTAATTGATTTATTCAGTTTTAATAAAATTCGAACACCTTTATACTTAAGAGATGAAAATTAAGCCAAAGAAAATAAAATGCTATGATCATTGTGGTCAGTATCTCCAATTCACCCAATGTGGGCATTGTAGAAAATTTGTTCATAATATACTAATTTATTTTCATGTTGAAATTATAATATTGTATCTTAATAGGAGTCTAACAAAAAATAATTTAATTAATTGATAGTAGTTTTCATAAATGGATAATAATAATAAATTAATAATCCATAAATGTTTAAATAATAATAAAAATTAACTATTATCATGTCAATATATAAGATTTAAAAATACAAATTCAAAGCCAAATAAGAGTTATAGAGGTTTCTAATATTGTCAAATATCATTATGTCAATATGTCATCCAATGATAATTTTAAATATAAGAACAAAGGATAAAATATAAAAATAGTTTGATTAATAAATATAAGTGCAATTATACAATTATAAATATGAAACAACTTAATCCACGACCAAACTATATAAAATACATAGGTTTTAATTATTTTCATAAGATCAGAAGTCAACTATGAAAATAAAAGGGGTCATTTAATTTGTTAATTTTACTTATAAAAAATTAAATTACTTATTTATATGATAATAAACTATTTTAAAAATGAATATTGCTTCAATTTTATTATAATAATAATTTATTATATTTTTAATAGAATGTTAAAAATTAATAAATATGTAAAAAATCAAAATATTTTAATCTTAAAACAACACAATTAAAATAATAATTTTTTAATAGATTAAAAAAGATAGATATATATTTTTCATATACAATCATGACATTTATTTATTTATTTATTTTTTAAAGCAAAATTTAAATTAAATCTCAAAAGTCCAAAATTAAAAGACTTAAAGGTCCAAATTCTATAAAACATAGACCCAATTAGCCTTTCAAAAAATAAGCCCATTAAAAGCCCTAAATGGAAAAAGGAAACATTAGGTTTAGGTTTCCCTATATGTAATAAAGATCATGCTATGTCTCGTTTCTTATCCCTACCTCATCTGCTTTCATTTTCTCCAATCATTTTCTCTTTCTTGCCTCTGATGAAAAGTCAATAGTTCCATGGTTCACATCAATTTCTATGTCAACCGTAAGCTAACCTCATTCTCTCTTTCCCTACTTTACCTTCTCTTTTTATTGTAGGCATTTTTCCCCTAATCTGTAATGTCAATCGAATTTGTATTATACTGTGAAGGTTTTTGTTTTCCTACTTTTATTTCTTTCATTTTAATTGTTTTTACTTCTCACAAATGGGTATTTTTATTTAGCTATTGCAATACCTTTTATGCTTTTTTTAGTTAATAATGTAGCTAGATTTATTTTGTTTAATATAGTTAGGATGTTAAAAATGATATTTATATTTGATTTTGCTATTTTTTTTAGCCATTTTGATCTATTTGTTAGTCACATATGCTATTAAGGCTATAAGAGTTGGTGAACGAAAGCACCAACTGTTGCAATGGTAATAGTTGTTAAGTTTGATAATTAAAAAATGAAGGGGGCTGGCCAGAAAGAGAATTGGCTATAGGGAAGGAGGATTTTAGTTTAATCGCCTAGCTCGATGCATGGGAACCCACCTTTTTTAATGATTGTGAGCTATGTCTTGGGGTACAAGTTGGGTCTCTTTCAGTTTCACCACTTAATGTTTAAAAAGTTGAGAGAATATAATTTTAGTTTTCTACTTTATATGATAAAGCATTCCCAATTAGACTTGTTGCTTGTGTTGCTACTGCTTGTTGATTAGGTAAAGACATATTAGGTAAAGGTTTAGCAGGTGATGGATTTGCACGTTTAGTAGGCGATATGGTCTAATTTCTAGTCTATTATCCAATGCATCTACATCAAATTATTTAATGTAAGTACAATAGTTAAATAATTAATGTCACTTATTATAATGACAATAATAGTTAAATATTTTACTATTCATTGATTTTTTTTTATTGTTGTTTGTTTTATAGGAAAATAATGATGAGTAAATTTTGCTAGGATCAACTATGGACTTCTAACTTGGATTTCCAGTTAGACATTATCATAGTGGACTAAAACTTTTTTTTTAGTTATTATTTAGTTTTTTGGTAAAAAATAATTAGTATGGTTTTAGTGATAATTGTATTTTGGATATTATTTTTGAGATCGGATTTAGGAAATTTAAAACATGATATATATATATTGGTATTTTATTTATAATTATTGTTACCATTTTCTTTTATTTTAAAAATAGGTGAAGTGACCACATTTTTATGTCACTATAATCATATTTATTTTGAAACAATTTTTTAGCGACTATTATTTTGAAATTTCAAATGTAATTTTTGTGACAATTTATTTTTTGTAGTCACTAATGATAGTTTTGTTTTTAATAAATTGACAAATTTTGTTGTGACAATAACTAATTTATTAGTGACAATAATTATTGCAAGAAATAATTTTAATATTTGTGACATAATTCATTCAACACTATTTCAACAAACACTAGTGAAGAAAATTTTGTCACTAACAAAAATAATGTGAGTGACTTCAGTTTTGTAACTATTGCTATACTTTTAATGTCAATATTATCATCACAAGAAAACCATGTTATTATGATAATTTTTTTTGTCATTATTTTAATTTTTTTAAAGTTGAAAAAATTGTCACAATAAAATGAATTATCGTGACAACTTATTTTAATCACATATTCTAATACTTTTAGTGTCAAATTTTGTGTCAAAAAAAAAAAGCACTATTGTGGTGACTTAATAAATATCATCACTAATATAATATTGACGGAGTTCTTTATAATGACTATAATATTGGTCATTATAAATTTTGGTGACTAAATTGTATATATTTAGTGACAATTTTTTTTTCTCCACCAAAAATATTATTTCTTGTAGTGGTGGAATAATCAACACAAATGAAAAAAAAGGGAAAAAAAAAAGAAATGGGGCTCTATGGTGAAAGCTTTAAAAAGGGTAGTTTAAAGCAAATTTGAAAACTTTGAAACTAATCCAGATGCCTAACAATGTAAGAAAAGCTAATATGAAGCAACTCATACTTTTGAAAGGTTCAAGAATGTTAATGCCATGAAAGTTTGAAAGTTTGAAATCTATTAAAGGGGTTGATTTTAAAAATTTAAGTATTTTTCTTCCATTCCTAAATGACCTTTCAAAATCTTGGACCTAGCTAGTGTTGACATTTATCAAAATGTCACATTTGGAGATCAAAGAAAGTGTCAAACATGTTTGGTTTTAAATAAACTCATGCATTTTAGAAATTTATGTTTCATTTGTGAGCCTAAATGGAAGAATATATATATTTTTTGTTCCCTTCAAGTTACGAAGCCTTTTTGAATGAACTGAGGCCTTAATGAGCTAAACTGCTCTTTTTTTTAAATGGAAATCATCGCCATTTTCATTTCTAATACGGCATACCAATTTTTAAGAAACTCCAAAGTCACATTTGTTTTGATATTTCATTATCTTTGATCATGGAATTTAATTATGTAAGGCAATTTTGTTAGTTGTTTTGAAAATTTTTGAAAGACTAGTTAGGCATTTTTGTAGTGAATAAAGAAATCATTTAGACTAGTTTTAAATAAAAAATGTTTTCCATTAAAGAAAAAATGCACATTGGGAGAAGAAAAAAAAATTTTTTATGCACTCAAAGAGTAGGAAGAGTATAGTTGTTTGTCTTCTTAACTTTTACATGATGCATGCATTAAGTTGACAGTAATCATATGTGGTATGTTAGAATTAATGATGGAATCAAGAAGGGAAATGGAATTAATAGTGAAAAGGAAGAAAAAAACTAAGAAATCTTGTTTAAGAAGGAAAGAGAAGGAAAATCGATAAAGATACAATAAGGAAAATAGGTGAAAGAATGAAAACAATATGTGGAAATGAAAAAAGAAACCCTTTTGAAAGAAAGTTAAAGAGCTAATTTGATGAACAAAGAGAAATTAGCAGAATTGGAATATGAAGAATGAAAAGGAAAAGGAATTTTGGCACTTGCATTTTTTAGCATGTATCTTCATCACCGAAAAAGACAATGCCTTCATTAGATAAGCATTTGCATTTTAGTTAGATTGCTTTAGCATTGTCATGATAGAAATAGGTGCACATTTGTAAAAGACATCTGCATTGTTAGGATAAATATTTGCATTTGCATTATAGTTGGAAGGCATCTGTACCGTTAGATTAGAAATTTGCATGAGCACCTTTGAAGGAAATATTTGCATTTGTATCCTTGTAGAGACATTTGCATTATTGCATGTGCATCTTGGAAAGAACATTTGCATTTGCCTAGAAATACTTGCATTTGCATCATGGTAGAGAGCATTGACATTTCACATCATGATGGTTGATTATTTATGTTTACTTTCTTGGAATAAGGTTTTGTGTTTGCATCTTAATGGTTGCAAGGATCAATAAATTCACATTATCAAAGTTTTGATTTGCATTAGCATGTTAAAACAAATGCTTGCACTATGCATCTTGGGTTAGATATTTTCATTTGCATTTTCTTTAAGAATTATTACATCTACCACATTAAGATAGCATTATAAATTGCATTTTGGTAAGAGTCATATACTTTTGCATTTGCATTTTTGCATACAATATTCATAATATGGAAAGGACATTTGCATTTGCATTATTGGTAGAGATCTTTACATTTGCATAAAAACATTTACATTTGTACTATTATTTTAGAAATATTCTTGTAATTATTTAGAAAAGATAAAAGAAAATTTTGAATAATTGGAGTTAAAAAAAGGAGAAAAAACTAAGAAGAATATAAATGAATGCAAAAACAATAAACAACAATTCTTAAGGAATATGTCAAAGTTTTCTAATGATAATACCATATTTTATTCAATGTTTTTTTACGATGTTATCTGAGCTTTCTACATGCTTTATGGTGATATATGATTTTATTCAATTTTCTTGATGGTGATATACAAGCTTTTTTGCATGCTTTATAATGATATGTGGATTTTCATTAAATTTTTTTTAGTGGTGATATACGGGAATCCTTTTATGGTAATATTTGAAGTTATTTTACATTTTCTCGGTGGTAATATCTAGGAACCCTTTGATGGCGATGTACAAAGTCATTTGGCATTCTCCTCGGTGGTGATATCTAGGAACCTTTTGGTGGTAATGTCATTTTCTATTTTCTATGTGGTGATATCCTAGTTTTATTATGTGTTTTGGTGATGATATATGAATTTTATTAAAACTTCATAGTGGCAATATCCGAGTGTTCAAAGTTCAAGCTTTTAAATCTCGATGGTGATATCCGAGTATTCAAAAATTCAAATTTCATTTAAATCTCGATGGTGACATTTGAGTGTTCAAAGTCTAAGTTTTCAAAGCTTGATGGTGATATTTGAGTGTTCAAAGTCCAAATTTTTAAATCTTAGTAGTGATTTTGAGTTTTTATCATATTTCTTAGTGATGATATCCAAGTATTATTGAAATCTTCTATTGGAATTTTATCCGCATCATTTAATGGTGATATCCAAGCATTCAAGTCTGAATTTTATTAAATTTTTTCAGTGGTGATATCGAGCTTTCATTAGAACTTTCACGGTGATGATATACAAGTTTTAATCAAATTTACTCAATGGTGATATCTAGGTATTCAAGTTTGAATTTTATTAAAATTTTTTAGTTAACGAAATCCAAGATTTCATTAAAACTTTCTTAATGGTGATATCCAAGTATTCAAATATGAATTTCTTAAAAATTTTCTCAGTAATGATATCAAGCTTTTATCAAAATTCTTTTGATAGTGATATTAAAAGTCTTTTCGATAGTGATATTTGGGAACTTTTTAGTGGCAATATTCGTAGTCATTTTGAATTCTCCTTAGTGGTGATATCCGAGAACCATTCAATGGTGATATTTGAAGGCATTTGCATTTTCTCGGTGGTGATATTTGGAAAGTTTTTTTTGGCAATATTTGAAGTCATTTTGCATTTTCCTTAGTGATGATATCCAAAAACATTTCAAGTGGTGATATCTGAAATTATCTTGCATTGTCATTAGTTGGTGATATTTGTGAACCTTTCGATGGCGATATCTAAAACCATTTTGCTTTTTCTTTGGTGATAATATCCGATCTTTTATTCAAATTTATTTTCAAAAGTTGTGGAGTTTTTTTTAATTTATTTTCAAAATTATGAAGCCTCTAATGAGGAGTATTTTTAAATTTGTTTTCAAAGTTGTGGAGTCTTTAGTGAGAAGAGCTTTTCAAGAATTCAAAAAAAGGTAATAAAAATTCAAAAAATCCAAAAAATTTAAAAAATTCATAAATCAAAAAAAATCAAAAAGTTCAAAAATCCATAACAAAAAACTAAAAAACTCTTTAAATCCTTTATCTTAGACAAAATTGTTGTATTTGTCTTTACATTATTTGTAGCATTATTTCTAGTTCTCAAAAATATGTAAAGAATGGAAGCTTGTCATAATATGTGGGTCCAAGAACTTGACCATATGACATGAAAAATAAACATTTAAAAAATATCAAAACCAAAAAAGTCGATACTAATCTTTTTTAAAGTGTGATTAGTCACCTAAAAAGTTTATCTTTTTTAATAAAAAAATACAATAAGTTTAAACTTTATTAAAAAATATTTTGGTCTTCGCAACCAAAGTTTGGTTTGAGAATTCGATTACGTGTGAGAAATAGCACCCCAATAGCACTCGTTAAAAAATGATACAATTGACTTCTAGTTATCCTTGAGTTTTTGTAAAATGGTCCTAACTTTACTGTTTGCAAATTAATTCCTCAAATTTCATTTATTCCCTCCAAAAATATTTCTTGAAATCAAATCATTTTGAATTTTATATTTTGAAGACAAATTATTCTATTCTTGAATTCTTGATAAACAAAGTTAATTATTTAAGATCAAAATGAAAAGTTCTTAGTACTAAAACATCTTTATCATTCCTTTATATTTAGGCAAAATTTCAAAAATATCTTTTTACTTTGGGACTTTGCATAATGCCCCCATAAAACCAAAATAATATTTTTTATAAATGATAATTGTTAAGAATCTCCTTAGGTCAGATCTCAAGAATTATTTTTACTTAAAATATTATCTTATTATTATTTTTTTATTTTTTTAAAACATGTTCCTAAAATACTTTATTCATAAAACATGAAAATGATATGCATGAACATAATAATACAAAATAAAAAGCATGACAATTAAAATGTGAATGAAAAATACAAGTGCATGGAAGACAACTCAAGAATGCTAATGTATGCGACGATTTATTAAAATGAAATGCAAATGCATGAGAATAGGCCTAGGTTTTGCTTTTTCGGTTTAAAGTTTAGTTTAAGGTTTAGGTTTTGGGGTTTGGTTTGGGGTTTAAGGTTTTGTTTAGGGTTGGGTTTATGGCTTAGTTTTGGTTTAGGCTTTGGGGTTTAGTTCAATTTGGTTTAAGGTTTGGATTTAGTTTAGGGTTTGGGGTTCGGTTTCTATTTAGGGTTTGAGTTTTCATTATGGGTTCGGGTTAGCTTTAGGGTTTAGGGTTAAGGGTTTGGCATGGGGTTTGGTTTTGGGTTTAAGGTTTAGGTTTAGTTTAGGGTTTAGGGTTTGGTTTAAGGTTTTGTTTAAGTTTTAGGATTTAGGGTTTAGAGATTAATGTATAGTAATTAATACATTATGCAAAGAAAAATGCAAGAAACTATCTAGCTATGATGTAAAGTATGAGTAGAATGACATGAACATTATATCAAACATTTATTAAACATAGAAATACTATCAATTACAAGCATGAGATAATCAAACTACAAAGTATGCAACTATATTGATTTAACAAAAATGCAATCAAGTTAAAATGCATGAGATGTGCAAATAATGGAATATGCAACTTTAATAACTTGAAATAGATGATATGCACAAATGATCAAACACTTGCTAAACATTTTCAAACATTAAAATCAAATTCAAAGAAGATCTCATTGTTTTGATCATGTTGCCCTTATGCTTCCATAATAAATCAACCATAAACATCAAAAAGCTCAACAAGCAATCAAGAATTTTTTACTTATTTTTTAAATCACCCTTTCATCAAATACTTAGAAATATACTAAAAGGAAAATTGCCAAATAAGCTTATTCATAAAAAACAACTAGGAAAACTTCATTTTTGTAATAGAACTTTTATCCAACACATGGAATCTCCTAAAATGAAAATAGCCAAACAAGCATTTTGTTTATCACAAAAGTAGCCAAACACTAAATAAAACCCTAAAAATGGAATCATCACATGCAAAACTAACATAAACCCATCCAAGTCACAAACCAAAGCATAAAGGATACTAAAAGAAAGGAGAGGAAGCTTAAGCCAATCATGGAAGCTTCATGGCCGAAAACTTCTCTTGATGAGGAATTGTTGTTTTATAATTCCATTTTATCTTATTACCTTATCATTAGATTGATAACATGAGATGATGAATCAACCAAAGATTTAAGAAAAAACAACTATGGAAAGTTGATTTCCTTTGAAAAAAGATCAAGAAATGAAATGAACAAAATGAAATAAAGATAGAAATGATATGGAAAATGAAAAAAAAAAGAGTAAAAAAATAACTACCTTCTAAGCTTTCTCTTTAGGATTTTTTTAAGCTGTCCCAAAGAGATTTTTGGATATTTTTTCTATTTTTTTGGTAATTTCCATCACTTTCCTTGTTGCCAAAATCCTCCCTCTAATATTAGAAAATGATTCATTTGAAGGCCAAAACTCCTTTTAGTAACTATTAGATCAAATTCAATCAAGAGTTGTAATCCTTTTGTCTTTTTCTTCTAACTTGGTGCCCAAGGCTTGCAACATAGGCTATAGGATCACTCTACCTTGAAATCTAATGGCTTTGAAAAATTACAACACATGACATAGCTGCTAGTGCAACTGTCCTAATGTGGAAAGACCATTTTACCCCTACTAATGTTTTTAAGCACTTTTTATGATTTTCCTAAAATCTTATGATCCAATAATTATTCTCATGATTTTAAGGCACCAAAATTCATAAAATAATATTTAATTACGATATGAAACTTTTCGTGAAAAATTGACCTCAAAAATGTTAAATTATGAAAATATCCCTAAAGAGCATTTTGATAATTTCAACCTCTCCGAGGTGCAATTAAGGTTTTCAATGCATCAAAATTCATGAAATAATATCAAAACGTGGTCTGGAGTTTTTCACTATAAATTGACTTGGAGAATGTCAAATTACAAAAAAATATTTAAAAGGTATTTTGATAATTTTGACTTTTTTTAGGCACAATCAAGATTTTTAATGCATCAAAAATCAAAAAATTTTATCGAAACAAGATATGGAGCTTTTCATAAAAGAAGGACCTTGAGAAGGTTAAATTATGAAAGTACTTCTAAAGGGCATTTTGGTAATTTTATCTTAATGACGTATGATCAAAATTCTTAAGAACCCAAATAATAATTTGATTAATCCCAAACCTTAATAGTCCTATTCAGTTGTGAATTCCAAGGGTTAACCCAAATTCGACCAAATTTTATCAGGTTTATGTTTAACCAAGTTTAACCACGGCACACTTGGTTCAATTTTATCCAAAATTCAATTTTAATAATTCATAAATCTTAAGGAAATGTTAGAAATGAATTGGGCTTGACTCTAAAAGTATCACAAACTAGCTAGAATGTGCTAGGGCAAAATTAGGTGTTTACACGTGCAGACACCTAATTTTTTTTAGGCATGTTCTGGGAAATCACAATGCTTTGAAATTGAGACAGGAAAATTTCATGATTTTTGAATAAATTAATTCTTAGGTTGAAATAAGAAAAGTATCAAAAAGCAAAGAAAAAGTCAAAGGCTGATCAAAAAGTTAACATAGTCAAACTTGTCAAACTTAGTTGAATTTGGTCAAAATTGGGTCATTTTTGGGATAATAAAACCAAGTTATTGGATCCGTAAAGATTTTAAAATAAATCTTGCGTTTTGAGCAAAATGGGTGTTTTGACCAAGATACCCTTATTATAGGCTTGGGTTAAAGTTTGTCAAAATCACTTATTTGGTCAAGTTTTATCAAAGCCTAATGTTTGGAAAGAAAATCCTTAGAAAAACAAAATTTTGAATTGAAATGACCAAAATGTCCCTCGATAAAACTTGGTCAAACATTTGAAATTTGTGATTGAATAGGACTATTAAGGTTCATTAGTTACAAAATTATAATTTTAACTCCTCAAAATATTGTTGGACCTAAAAAAAGAAAAAATTACGAAAATGCTCCTAAACAAAAATGCCCTTTAGGAGCATTTTCATAATTTGACCTTTTTTAGGTTGATTTTTTGTGAAAAATTTTAGATCATGTTTAAATATAATTTTATTAATTTTGATGCATTAAAAATTTTGATTGCATTTTAAAGGGATAAAATTACTAAAATGCCTATAAAGAGCACTTTCGTAATTCGACCTTTTTAGGGTTAGTTTTTACTAAAAAACTTCATATCATAATTAAGTATTATTCTATGAATTTTGGAGCATTAAAATCATGGAAATAAATTGTGGATCATAGGATTTTAGGAAAATAATGGAAAAAGCTTTAAAACACCAATAAGGGTAAAATTATCTTTTCTCGTTAGGACAACCAAGTTTTGTGTTGTAATTTTTTAAAGACATTAGATTTAAAAGTACAATATTCCTATGGCCTATATTACAAGCCTTGGGCACCAAGTTTGAAGAAAGAAATAAAAGAATTACTACCTTTAAATGCATTTTGATCCAAAGGTTTAAAGGGATGTTTTGGCTCTTTAAATTGACATGCTTGGGGCTATAGAGACTATCATTTCCAGCAACCAAAAATCCACCATTAAGTAAGCTCTTAAAATATCTTTTTTTTGGAGGAAAGCTTTTTAGGTAATTTCTCACCCTTTTCATGCATTTTTTATCTTTATTCATGTAATCTTTAGTTCTTCTCCATGTAGTCTTTCATTGCAAGAGCCTCATCTCATTGTTAATGATTTACATACTTTGATTTATGATTTAAATGTGTTTTGATGATTTAATTTTGTGATTATCTTGTTTTTCTTGTTTGATTACATTTTTGTTTAGTTTTCTTGAATATAAATGTTAGATTGTCAATTTGTCTTTTGTTAGTTTTCTAGGTGGTTGACAAAAGTTCTATTTTGAATAAATGATTGTTCTTTACTTGCTTAATGTATGTTTGATATGTGTTAGTTTTTAGATTTGATTTTTAATACTAAAAGAGTTTGTTAGGTGTTTGAATAAATTTACAAAGTTAAAAATTTTGCGTTCACATTATGTATTAAAGTTGTTTGAATAAATAAAAATGTAAGTTTTCAATAATTTAGGGATCATTTGTTTCTATTTTTGTTTTCTGTTTTCATTTTCAATTTTTTTGAAAATTAAAAACAAAAACATGTTTGATAGGTTATTTTTGTTTTTTGTTTTTGAAAACTAAAAACAAAACAAAAAACAAAGTTTTTGAAAGCTTTGAAAATTGTTGAAAACAGAAAAATAGTATTTTCAATTTTTTGGAAATAATTTGACATTGTTACCACACAGACACTATTCACAAAAATTATAATTAAACAGTTACAATGATGTTACAAATAATATATTAACAAAATAAAATTTTTATCATATAAATGTTATAGTAATAAATAATATCTTAAAAATATTATTATATTTATTATATAAATAATATTATATTAATAAATAATATATTATATTAATAATACAATATTATTTATTTATTAATATAAAAATATTATCTATTAAGAATATATTATTCATATAATATATGTTTAATATAATATTTATTAATATGTTATATGAATATAATATATTATTATATGAATATAATATTTGTTAATATATTAATGTATTATTAATATAATATTTATTAATATATTATTTATATTAATATCATATATTATTAGTAATATAAGAGTATATTGCTAATATAATATATTATATTATTAATATAGTAATAAATATTATATTAAGAAATAATATAATATTATTTATTAATATAATATTTATAAATAATATATTAATAAATAAATTGTATTATATTGAAAATAATATATTATTAAATATTATTATATTAATATTATTATATTATTAATAACAAATGGAGTCTAAAACAAAAACATTTTATCCAAACATGTTTTCAAATTCAACAAATTAAAAATAAAACATGTAAAAAAATTAAAACAAAATTTTCAAAAAAATAAAACGTAAAACATAAAGCCATAATAATACCAAACGACCCTAATTGTTTGACAAAATAGCTATATGGTATTTTTAGTGTTTGATCATTTGCTCATACCATGATCATGCATTAAGTATTTGCCATACATTACTTACACATTAAAACCTTAATTAAAAAATAAAATCATGATTTTTTAGCATGCTTTGAAAGTCTACCTAAATATTAGAAATTTTTGAAAAAGTTCATAAAAATCATGGAAACACAAAAAATCCCAAAACCAAAACTCTAAATACCAAACCCTAAACCCAAAATCAAACCTTAAGCCTAGTCTAAACACAAAACCCTAACCTAAACCCTAAACCAAACCTCAAACGTAGTCAAGCCCAAAATCCTATTCAAATCCTAACCTAAACCCTAAACCAAACTTTAAAATTTTCAAACCCTAAAACTAGTCAAATTTTAAACCTTAAACTCATTTTAACACCTAATAACCATTCTAAATTTTAAAGAATTTGTATGAAAATCTCGTATGAAATAAAATGTTTTTGAATGTTTGCCTAGAGGTTGGGGTGCTTAGAAAATTTTATTTCATTAAGTTTTTTTGTATGATTCCTTAACAAAAACAATAATAAGATCAAACAAAAGAAAAGTAATAAAAATAAGATCTTGAATATAAATAATCGTACTTAAATTTTGCTTAGAAGTTAAAGAGTCCATATGGTTTCTTCATATTTAAAGATTCCATTTCAAATTTTCATCTTAACATCATGCATGACACCCATTTACATATATTTATTTGTAGATTGTTGTTTGCATTCATTTTACATGCTTATATATGTTAATTATTGCTATTTATTTGTTAATTGTAGCATCATCGTTTTTTTAACATAGATTTTTTTTACGAAAAATGTTATTCAAAAAATATGGATTTTAAAATAAAACTAGAATAATATTTTAAGAAAAATAATTCTTAATACTCAACCTGAAGGTTGGAGAGTCACTAACAATTATTATTTACGAAGAATGCTATTTCATTTTAAAGGAATCTTGTGGTAAATCTTTGATGAAAATAGTTATCTTTAAATTTTGTTTAGATGTGAGAGAATTTTAAAGTAATTTTTTAACCTAAAGATTTTTATAATATTCTTAAATAAAGTTTTTTTGTAAAAAAATAAAATTAA
Organism: Durio zibethinus; assembly: GCF_002303985.1. Next base: position 19,490,417 of record NW_019168159.1, read on the forward strand.
TTTTTTTTTCAAAAAAGTTGAAAGGAATTATTATTAAACATCAAGTTGAAATCATTTTCATCCAATATCGAAAGATAACGTATGATTAATTATTATCATTTTTAAATGGATACTCCGAGATGTTAATTTTTTTTTACATGTAATCATACTCTTAAACTTAATTCTATTTTTAAAAACCAAAATATTTTTTAATAAACCTTAAATTTTTTTTTATTTTATTAAAAAAACATTTTAAATAATTAATCACACTTAATAAAAAAATTAATAACAAATCCTTTTTTTTTTGTTTATAAAATTTTACGTATTATGGTCCGATTCATGGTCCACATGTTCCAACACCAATACTTAATGCACTTGCTTTTTCTCCTCTACGTTACTCTGTCAAATCCCATCTCAGTTCTCACTTTTTTTTTTTTCTCAATTTTTATTCTACTCTTTCTTATTACCTAATCCATTAACTTTTTTTTTTTTTTTCATTCATCCTTTCATTTTTGTTTTTGTTCTTAATCTAAAAAAGTAAGGAAAATCCATGAAGAATAAAGTAAAAACCTTAACCTCTTTTGGATTTTCAAAAATTTTTTCTTCTTTTTTTCTCAAATTTCTTTTAATCTTGCCTTTATATCAAACAATAGGCAAGGACTTGAGCAAGGACAATGGCAACAGCAAAAGATGATCAGTGTGGGAGGGGGAGGAAATTACCAAGGATTTCTTGATCAAACGGTTCAAGTTGAGCTTTCAGATTTGCACGGTAGATCGGAAAGTGGATTTGGAGCATTGGATTGGCAAATGAGTGGAGATTAAGGGTTATTTGATCCCTAATACTGTTGGTCAGAAATATTGGAGTCAGAGTCATTGGATTGATCAATATTATCCCATTAATTACAAATTATTTATTGTCAAGATCAGACATATTGGACTCAGAGTTTATCTCTGTAAATTATATCTCATCCTTTTTCACCTTAAAACTATTTATTAACTTAAAAATAATATAAAAATTAAATTTATATGAATTATAATAAATAGATTAAATTTTAAAATTTGATAGAGTTATGGACATTTAGTATAATTTGACAAATAAATTTTATATATTTATTAATCTTAACTTTATTATTGTTATCATATTTTTATTTAACAATATAAAAAGCAAACTTAATTATTAAACTTAAAATTATAAAAAATTGTCTATAGCTTATAGAATTTTTAAAATGAATTTCTCCAAACTTGAACTAAATTGAACTCGAAATAGTTTGTATTCAAGAATTTAAAATTATTTAAAATTTAAATATTTAAATTTAAAATTATTCAAATTTAAAATGATCTTAAAAATTAAATTTAGACAAAATATCACTGGAGTTAGAAAATAACTCAAATCAAACCCGTCCAATCTAGCACCGACAGCGTAGCGGAGTGATTTAGATTAGAGGTAGTAATACTAAAGGACATAGAGCGAGAGAAACAGTGAATAGCCAAATAGGATTCAAACAAAGGGAAAAAATGGCGGTAACGAGCGAGGTATTGACCACTTCGCTTCTTTCCCGTTTCGATCAAATTCACGAGGTAAATCACTCTGTTTCTCTCTTTGGTAGTTTTTTCATTTCCTACCTTATCTTAGCCTAGCTGGGTTTTCCTTTTTGCTTGGTTGCTGATTTAAGGTTGGAAATGGAATTACTACTTTATTGCAAATGGGTTAGATTAGGTGAAAACTTTTCCAATTCCCAAACAGACTTTGCAGTGCCAAATGTCCTCCTTCTCTGTTCTTCGTTTTGTATTTAATAAATTGAAAGAAATTTACGAGATTTTCTTTGTGATTATTCAGGATTTGAAGAGGAGAATTGAAGAGATTCAGTTTCTGAAATCAAAATGGAATGTAAAAATAAAGAGAAGAGAAGCTCTTGAAATCACTTGTGACTCTCTAAAACATGGTTGTTCCTTAATCTTTTTTATTTACTTAAAGATCATTACCTGATAAAGCTTTTCTCAATTGCTACCCTAGTATTTCTTTTGCTTTTTGTTACAATCAAATTTTTGGTAGGAAGGAAATTGTAGGAAAGAGAAAAAAAAGCTGAAGGGAAAGAAAAATTGTGATGGATGAGAAATAGAGGGAAAGGAATAGATTGGAGAAAAAGTGTAGGTAAAATGATTAATTCAAGTTAAATGAGTCCATTTTCCCCTTAAAATTTTTGGCAGGAGTGGAATTGAAGGGAACTTAAGGTGCAAATCCACTGATTTTCATTTTCTTTCCCTTTTTTCTCTTCCATAACTCAATGCACATTAGTGGCAAGAAAAATCTACATCGTTTATGCATGTAAATATACTCGAATACATGTAATTTAGGATGATCGATCTCGTTTATCATCTGTTATTGCCATGTTAAATATTTCATTCCCATCCATTGACGCCTCTTGTTTGCTCCTCAGTTATAACTTTCCTTTTATGTCCTTAGCCTACACATCTTTTGCAATTTATATACCAAAATTTACTAATAAGAAGTTCAAACCAATAGTAGGGTTGGATTGTGTAGTGAATTAAACATAACCTCTTTAATTTTCCAGAGATTGAAAGAACTTCAGAGAAGGAATGATGACTATTGGAGTAAAGAAGAGGCATGTATCTTTGGAGCTGAACTCTTCATTCTCCTAGTCGAATTGTAGACTAGAATTTAGAAAAACTAGAATTTCTAATTTTAAATGTCATATTTAAATAACATATTCAGGATGTGTTTTATTATATGATAGAATAGGATAAGATATATTATGAATAAGATTAGATTAAATAATGACATCGTATCTTATATTTGATTGGCCTATTTAGCGTATAAGATTAGGAATAAGATAGGATAAAATTATATATGATAGGATTAGATTAAATAATGTCATCTTATCTTGTATTTGATGTGTGCAAAGATTAAGATATAATAATTTTATTTATTAGTCAAAATTATTATTTTTTAAAATTTATACAATTTAAATTATTGATATAATTTTTAAAAGCATAATTAGATATCTAAGTTTAATCTCATGAATTAAAAATAATTTTCTCCACTTGGGGAGGATGGAATCATCCTATGTCATCCTATCTCTATATTATATATTTTAATTTAATTTCTGTTTATTCTATTATATGTAATTTTTATTCTATTAGTCTATTCTATTTAGTATTATATATATTAGTAATTTAGTATAATATTAATGTATTTTTATTTTTTATTTTCAGTATTTTGAATATATTACATTTAAATCCGCTACTTTTTGGGTCTAACCATACGAGATCTTTTAAAGTCATATGAGTTCCCATAGAATGTGGGTGATTGAAATGTAAAAGAAAATGTCTCCACGAAATGTCTTGCGATGAATTCCCATCATCTCGTTCGGGCTAAAGACAATCTTTTTAACAAATGTGCATGACAGTGCGAAATTGAAATCTCTGAGTAGGAACATAGGAAGGTTATGGAATTGATTAAGAAAGACCATGTAAATGAAGGTGGGGATCTAGAGGCTAAAGTTAGGTAAGTTTCACATGAGTAAGTTGCTCGATGGAATTCATTTTTTGGTTGTAAACAGGGATTTAAATAACGGTCGTGGTACATTTTTGGTGGCATCGCGTTTATCATATTTTCGGATATAACGGAGGTCGTTGTGGTTATCAAGGTCATTGCGATCGTGAATTTTTTTTAATTTTGCATAATTTGTTATAAAAAATAATTATTATAATTCTAATAATAAAAAATCTTATTTAATGATTTTTAAAATAGTTTATCATACTATTTTTTTATTTTCTAAAAAAAATTATTCATAATTTTAGTTAGATTATAATAAAACATTCATATTTGGTTTAACAACAAAATTTTTGCTTGAGTCAAGTTCATATTCAATATTAATTTTAGACAAATCAAGATATTAACAAAACATAATATATTAAATACCAAGCATCTATATTTAATGAAATTACAAACTTAAAAATATAATAATTTTTAATTCTGTCAATTATAATTATTGATATATATTTTAAATTTTACCACATGATATGAGGAGGATCAAATTCTCTATTTTTATTTTGAGAGTCAAGTTGACTCCATTTCCATTCCTATGGCCTTTGTTCTTGATGCATTTGAGGTGGAGGATATATTTAAGGATGGTACATTTATGGTAGGGGATACATTTATGATAAATGATACATTTAAGGTGGATGATATATTTGTGGTAGATAATAACTGTATAAACGGTGGATAACTATAAGTAGGTTAAAAATTAGGTTGTTTGGCAGATAGTAACGTCCTTAAATAATAGCAGATGATTCACTATACTCAAAGTTATTAGAATTAGATTTCCTACCTGAAGATGAAGAACCTCTAGAAATATCTTAGTGGTGCTTTTTTGCATTTCCTTTTGATCGTGTTGTATCTACACTTTGACCCCCACTAGATTCAGCAGATGGATTTACTCCATATTTTGTCATGTTAATAAAAAGTCCACCAATAGCAACAAGGCCAAATTCTCCTCCAAGTGGGCTATAAGGTCGATTTGCATCCACATTACCACCAAAATTTGCACCATCACCATCACCATCATCTGGACTTAAACTCCCACCATTATCACTTTGATTTGGTGTTGGATTTGAACTTGAATGAAACACATTCCTTTCTTAAGATTGGCGTGATTGTTTAACATTCATTTCATTATCAGAATTATCTGTAGGCAACCAATTAGAGTTTTGACCATCTGACAGAGGATTTTTTTCTCTTGCAGTCATTCAATTAGTAGATCATCATCTTAAAAAATATGGTCAAGGCTAATAGGATTAAAACTATTATTTATCTCGTCAATGCTCATTCTTTTTTTATGTCTTATCCTCAACCTCATGTTGTAATAGGTATATACAAGTTTTTGAAGTTTTTCAAACTCCAATCTGTTTCTTGCTTTGGTGTGAATATAGCTAAATATGCTTCAGTTACGTTCACAATTTGTTGTAAATGCTGTTTGACTAAGCACTTTGATTACTAGTTTTTGTAATTCAGGAACATAAGTGCCATATATCATTAACTACTCAACTATATAAAATTATTTAAATTAAATTTGAATGTGCTATTCAATTAAATAACATAAATAAATTATAATTATTTAATTTACTAATTACTTGGATTCATTTACTTCTAAGCTTTTTGCGCATGTAGAGTATCAAATGTTTCATGCTTATCTCGAAATAATAATAACTACATCAATTGAAAATACAATAATAAATAAATAAATAAATAATAATTTTATTTTTAATACATAAAATAAATGTCAAAGTTATAAAATAGTATTAAATACTAACCTGATTAATCATTCTGATTTGAGTGTCTGTATAAGGTTCTAATCTTTCAATAGTTGCTCTTGTACCGTCTAATGGTTTTTTAAGTACATTTTCAAAATGCTCTACTCCAAATTGAAATTGTGGATTTAGATAGTAACCTAAACATAATTCATAACAATATTATATTAAAGTAATAAAAAATAAATATATAAGCAATTTAAGCATAAAAAATAAACATATTTTTTTAAGTACAATCTATATTCTTGGTTTGTTTACTAGCTGAATATAAGTCAGAATGCATGAAACTCCATCTATTATCAATAATCTTTTCACATTCAGCAGAATAACAATAATTTTATTGAATTGCTTATTTAGCTCTATCTATCATCTCGTAAATAAATTACATTATTGGTTTTTCATCACCATCAATAAGGTGCAACACTTTTACCAAAGGCTCATAAACTTTTATTATATCACTTGCTTTTTTCCAAAAATCTTTTTCCAAAATGATTTTTTTAGCTTCATAAGCATGCCTTGATTTTTGTTATCTTCATTTTGATTTTTTAAATTCCTATGTATTCAACAATAGAATTTTAGAGTAATATATTTTAAATTAATATTTTAAACAATGATATCATAAAAAGATGTTAGATTTAAATAGTTATACTAATTACTAAGTACTAACCTTTGAATTGAACATCTCTCACAAACTTTGCTTTTACCTTATTATTTTTTCTAACTGTATGAAATGAGTGACAAATCGAGTAAGAGTAGGACGAAGTATTTGCTTCTCTTGTATATATTTCTTCAATAAATTAATAGTCCAAATGTGATTGTATATAAAACAAGTCATTTTTTTTGCATCATCCAAAACCTTTACCACATTTTTTTTCTTGCCAATATCTTCAAGGCACAAGTCTAAACAATAAGCTAAACATGCTATCCAATACAAATATTGTCTCTTCTTCATTAGTCTTTTTCTTGCAGCTTTAAGTGCTGCCTCATTATCAGTGACTATTTGAACAATGTATTTTTTTTCAATTTCTTCCATAGTTTCATCCAATAATCTGTAGTAGAAGTTTGCATCTCTACTATGAACACTTGAGACATCTATAGATTTTTAAAAAATGGTCCCCTTACTATAGTAAACAAGAAAATTAATGATATGCATTTGATTCAAACTGTTGGTCCAACCATCACACATCAAAGTGGCACCTAATTCATTCCAAGAAGGTTTTAATCCATTAACTCATTCATGAATTTGTTGATATTCTGACTCTAAATACACATCTGAGATCTCATAAGGTATTGAAAGTTTCACATGTTGGCTAATTTTTGCTACCACAGAAATCAGATTATGTAACCATAAAGAGTTTGCTAACCGAAAATGAAGTCGATCATATATAAAAAATTTTGATATTGATTCACCCATCTTCCTTCTTAATGTCTTTAAAAATGAATCACTTATTTTTTATTGCTTTGAACTTTTACTTCTAATTAATTCAGGTATAACCCCTCTTAATGAAAATTCAGACTCATTTTGAGTTGATATTCTTATTTTTTTCTCAAAATATTCAGCAACTGAGTCATGAGAGCTTCGTCCCTTTTCATGTATGTTACTCCAACCACCAGTTTTTTGTCTGAATTCTTGTCTTCTTTGACACTCATATTGTAATTGGATACTATCTCGTATAGCTTGTCTAGTAGCGATGTCTTCATCAATAAAACCTTCATAGTCATAGTCTTGCCCATTTAATTATGATAAGAATTCATTTTTTCTCCTTTTGTTCTCAACTTTCTTTGATTTAATTTCTTGAAGAAGTTTCATCATACTTTCTCTTACTAAACCTATTAATAATATAGTTAAGAAAAAATGATAAATTAGTTGCACATGCTTATGTAATTTTGTAATTTTTATTAAGAAATTAACAATAATATTTTCAAAGGAATTATAAAAACATAACATACCAGTAACGTTGGGACATGATGTAATATTGTCAGTTTTATGAGCAATGTGTTCCTCAAAACATGTTATTCCTTTTTTACAATTTTATCACAAATTTTGCATAAAACATTTCTTTTTATATTTGGCACAAGTGTTCTAAAATGTCAGCCTATATCATCACTTGGTGTGCCCTCTACTCTTTTGCTTGAAAACTCTTTACGTGGTGGCATACTTGTTATTTTGTATAAAAACAAAATAAACTTATATTTAGAAATATCAATGTTACTTATTTCATTATTAAAAATTTAATCTACATTAAATTTTTTAATTTTTAGTTTTTAATCTTAAAAGTAATGGATCGTAAAACGCTAAATTTATTAAGTAACTTAATCTTTTTTATATACTAATTGAAGTAAAAATGTTGTTATCATAAATTACTTTCAATATATTATATAATAAATAGAATATTCAATAATTACATTGAAATAAAAATAAATTAATAAGAATTAATTTAATAGCAAAAGAATTGACAACAATATAAATATCCAAACAACAAAAAAATTATTAAATTTCAAATATAAAATTATAAATTAATAAATCAAAAAATCAAAATATAACATTTAATTTTAATTATTTTTCATCTAACTTATACAAAAAAATTTATTAAAATTTTCATCTAAAATCCCTCTATATATCATATTAAATTATTAATCTCTTAATTTTTTCAATTATAAATTTTCAATCCCTCTAACTAAATTTTATCTAAAAAATTTTTAAAAATTACAAAATTTTAAATTTATATTTTAATGAAATTAATTACAAAATTAAATAACGTGTGGCATGCTTGTTATTTTGTATAAAAAACAAAATAAACTTATATTTAGAAATATTAATGTTATTTATTCTATCATTAAAAATTGAATCTATATTAAATTTTTTAATTTTTAATTTTTAATCTTAAGAGTAGTAGATCGTAAAATGCTAAATTTATTAAGTAACTTAATCTTTTTGATATACTAATTGATGTAAAAAAAATTTTTATTACAAATTACTTTCAATATATTATATAATAAATAGAATATTCAATAATTACATAAAAATAAAAATAAAAATAAATTAATAAGAATTAATTTAATAGCAAAAGAATTGACAACAATATAAATACCAAAACAACAAAAAAATTATTACATTTCAAATATAAAATTATAAATTAATAAATAACAAAATCAAAATATAATATTTAATTTTAATTATTTTTCATCTAACTTATACAAAAAAATTTATTAAAAATTTTCATCTAAAATCCCTATATATTTGATATTAAATTATTAATCTTTTAATTTTTTGAATTATAAAATCTCAATCCATCTAATTAAATTTTATCTAAAAAAATTTTAAAAATTTTAAAAATTACAAAATTTTAAATTTATATTTTAATAAAATTAATTATAAAATTAAATAAAAAGCACCAACCCCAATGCACCCCACCCTTCACCCTTCACCCTACCCCCCAAGCACCCCACCCCACCTCCCACCTACCACCTACCACCCCATTCTGAGATAAGAACAAACACCATTTCCCCGATTTTTCTTTTTTCAGGCCCTCAAATTTTCCTCTATTCCTTTTCAAGTTTTTTCATATCGTCAACGGTCGATCCCTTAAATCAACTCAATCAATTTTCTATTTTTTCTACATCTCTCTCATTCTCTCATATACCCTTATCTCTCACATTAGATTATCACAAACACAAAGATCAACATTATTCTACAAAAATTTTATAAAAAAAAAGTAATTTAATTTTTTCTTACCTTTTTTTATTTTGATTATTGATTGAGGATTTGAGGCTAATTTGAGTTTGGGTAGCTGTTGATTGAATGGTTGATAATTAATACTGTTTTCTAAGATTTTTTAGACGAATTTTGAAATTGAGAAGAGAGAGAACGAGATTGAGTTATCTTTTCTTTTAGGTTTTGTCTTATTTTTGCTTTTGCAATCTTAGTTGTTTTATTCTTATTTTTGAGAATATTAGTTATTGAAACTTGAAAGTTTTTTTTTTTTATTATTATAATTTGTGCTGACCGAAAAAACAAGATAGCGGTAATAACGGACTGTTATTATCGCTATTCCCAGTTATGTCATTTTTTATCGATCGTTACACATTGTTTTGAGTGTGATTAAATTTTTCAACTGCTTTTTTCTTGATAGTGGTGACAGGTGGTGACGTTACTGTAATTTCGCAGCCACTATTTCGCTATAGCACCGTTATTTGAATCCCTAATACTTGTAAATATTGCCTTCGGTGGAGCTATTCTACTTGAAAAAGCAACAAAGGAAGCAACCATATAAGTCAGCTCCGTAAAGATTTAGCAACACATAAAGGCCACATACTAGTGCTGTCAAAGAGGCTGGATCAACTACATTCTGATGAGGAATCAAAATGTGAGATCCAAAGTTTAAAACTATTCATGAATTCTTCAGCCAGATTTTGTTGCATAATCTTATGGTTGCTAAATATATATTAATTGACTGATCTTGAGATTATTGACTTAAAAAATTGTCTGATCCGGTTGAACAAGAAAAGAATAACGGGTTGAATAAGAAACTGCACGATGTGGAAAAGGAATTTGTGTTTGTGATTGCCTTTCAACATTCAAACGGTTCACATATCATTAGTTATGCTTGTTGAACATATGAAATTATTTACAATTTAAAAATAAGATTTCTTTAATTTATTTAAGTAGGATCTGAACCAAAAACATCAACTTTCTGATCGCTGAATCCCGTAACACCAGGCTTTGATGAAACTTGAGAATGACAACTGTATCCTTTGTGCATTTTCATGTCCTGTTTAAGCAAAACTCTTGCCCAGCACACTGATTGGGGGTTTTTTAATAAATATTATTTGAGCTTGAGGCAGCTGAACTCAGCTTCAGTGCATAAGATATTTTAAGGTTTTTTTGCATTTCTACGAATTTCTGATCTCCTTGTCTGTAATGCTGTTGCTATAATTATAATGAGTACGCTGCAGTGTTGATCAGCAGAACGAAGCTTTTGGAACAACAGCTAGATTCAGCTTGAAACACTTAAGCTGAAGATTATGAAACCAAGAAAGGAGAATGAGATCCTCAAAAGAAAGCTTTCCTCCTTGGAATAGTGTTAGAGGTGCAGTATCTCAAACTATGGCCTTCAAGAGTTGGAAACTGAGCTATTATGGATTCAACTTTATGCAAGTATATTTACTTAGACTGCAATTATTCTACCTATTGACAATATATATTCAATAGAGATGTGCCTGGAGAAAGATCAGGCCATTTGTATTCAGGGTCTCAGATTAAAGATTTGACCTGTTATAAATTTAAAGTAACTACACTGTCAGATATGGACCCTTTACCATTTCTGTGATATCTTATTGAATGGGTATTATTGCTTCAATGTCGAGAACTGGTGAGTTATATATACTCTCGTCCTCCCTGGCTGCTCACTATTAAGTTGTAATCTTGGGATTGAAATCACTGATTCAGTTGATGTTGTTTGTTAATGAAATATGGACTACACGTGCTTGATTTTTGGCTCCTTCGTTCATTTTCATTCTTCACTTTTTGGAACTGATTTGAAGTGCAAATTAGGTTAAGGTGTGCTTGGTAGAGCGACAAAGTGAAAGGATGGATAAAAGAGCATCCAAAAGCGAAAGGAAAATGAAATTGAGATGTGTTTAGTAGGAGAGAATGGTGAAAAGAGAAAATGGGAAGATGGTAATTTTTCACTTTATTCACAAAAACAAATAATTTCTAATTGAAAATGCGAGGAGAGTAAATGAAAGAGGTGTGAGTAGAGATATAAATGATATATTAGTACTTGTAAGATATTTAGATTTGATTCAAATAAAATTTGAATTCGGTTTGATTATTATCGAATCAAATTTGAGCTTAAATAGTTTGATTTATTGATCGAGCTAAGCTAAAATATTTTTATACCTGGCTCAAGTTGTTTGTGAGCTTAATTGAATTTTTATATTTTAATATATTTTAATTATTTTAATTGATAAAATATCTTAAATTTGAGTTTCAGCTCAAATATAATCGAGTTTTTATTGAATATAGGAATTGAGCTTATTTTTACATATTAATCAAGTTTAATTGAGCAAATTCAAGTATGATTTTTATATTGAATTGAGTTCAAATTAAAAAAAATAAAATTTGATCGAGTTTGAGTTGAGTTTCGAGTCTTAAATTCGAAATTGAGCTTAAACTCGAACTTAATATTATATTGACTCGAATTTGATCGATTACATCTCTAGACATAAGTCAAGTATGGTGTATTTACAAAATTATTTATGATGTTTAAATTTTACCATTTTCATTTTAATTGTTAATGATTACAATAATAAAATAGTATAACTTCGATTTTTTTCATCTTTTAATTTTACCAAGCAATATATGAAAATAAAATTATATTTTCTTTCAAGTTTTTCATCATTTTTATCAAGCAGACTAATAATATATATATATATATATATTTTCATCTTTTCACTTTTTTTCTCTCTAATTTTTTATCTTTTTATTTTTCTAGCTCACCAAACAAAGCCTAAAGACTAAAAAATAAACATTTGTCGTCCACAAATTTGTTTTGGTCGAAAAAAGGGGCAATTGAGATTAAACGGTGAACGGAAATAGATTAAAAAAAAAAAAATCGAAGAGGAGCAATGAGTAAACAAAAGTTTTAATCTCAAACATAAATTTAATTTTGATAGAATGATTAGGGTAAAAAGACTAAAAGTAGAGAGTTTTTCATTGGCGAACCAAAGTGATCCCATCTCTCTCTCTCTCTCTCTCTCTCTCTCTATATATATATATATATATATATTATAAATTATTAAAAAATGAATTGCATCAATGCCGCAAGCTTAAAAAATTATTTTTGTTTTTTTAATTATCATTTTTAAAATTTTATCTAAATAATTTATTGTATTTTTAATTATCATCTTTTATTAAATTTTGTTGAAAGAACTGAATTATTGAGATCAATATGTATATATAGAATAAGTTTATTACTTATTGTTTTCTTAATGACCATTTTTATTAAATTTTGTTTAAAGAAATTGTTATATTTTTAATTATTATCTTTTATTAAATTTTGTTGAAAAAATTGAATTATTGAAATCAATATATATACAATAAGTTTATTGCTTATTGTTATTGACTAATGAATTATAAAAAAATTTGAATTTGCAATAGAAAAGCTATAATTTAACTTAACTTCATTTGAAGCATGTAAAAGAAGTTCATATAGCATGAAAATTAAAGCAATCAAACCCAAACAATGACATAATTCCAATGATAAAATTAATAATTATCTCTTCCTTCTCTCTCTTACTCCACAAATTTTTTTCTCAAAATAAAAAGCCTAAATTTAAAACATGTTACATAAAAGTAATATGAAAAAAAATATAAACATGACATGAATTAAAATTTAATAAAAATTATTTCTAAATTTAATAAAAATAAAATTTTATTTCATGATTTTTGCATTGAATATAAAATTATTATACATAATTTTTATATAAAATATAATATAAATATATAAATTAATAATATTTTATATAATATAAAAACACGAATAAGCAAATCTAAACTAAAAACTTTAAATGATAAGCCTCAGATAAATAAATTATATAGCCTTGTTGGGAGAGTTCGATGCGGCTATTGCAGCACCTCCCCAACACATATTTTATTTTATGGATGGATTGATAACAAAACTTTTATTTCTTGCAAAAGATTTTGCAAGTGCACTGAATAGGCTTGGGCTTCAAAGCAACTCGCACTAGCTTAAATAAACCCAGCCTAAGCCCAAGCCCAAGACCAAGACCAAATAATTTTAATTTTTGTGCCTTCTCTCTTTCCAATTCCTTTGCCGAACTGAAAACCATATAATGTTAACCTTGGTCAAATTACAGTATTCGCATCAGCATCTTGCCTCTCTGCTTCTCTCTTTTTCTCTGATTTGAAGCTTTGTAAAACCACGTTTGTCTCAAGATACCCAGGTTAGCTCCTACTTCTCTCCTTTTCTTTTCTTGGCTAATAGCATACAGCGGCGAACGTTGGCGGCGATGTTATGGTTTCCCCCTATTCTTCTTCCTTCTATTTTGTTCTCCGCTTCTATTGTCTTTTATGTTTCTTGTAAATTGATTTCAGTTTCAAGTTAGGGCCAGCGCTTTTATCTTTTAAATTATTATAGTTTTTGGGTTGTTCCATCAAAATCATGCCTTTTTTTATTTTAAATTTAAACAATGTTGGAAGCTCCTGTTGCAGTTTAAGTATTTGGGAAGCTTTTGTTGTTTCAGAAATTTAGTCCTTTGGTTAGTAATTTTGGAGCTTTAATTGGGATGAAAAAGCATTCGATCTTGAGGGAGGGAGAAAAAAACCCGCATCCGAGTCTGCGGGCTGCCAACATTAATAGAGGTTTAGGCTTGAAATTCGATGGTTGCCCTTGCTTTACCATAAACTTGATTTATATGTGATACGGTAGAGTTTAGAGGGATTTGATTTAGGCTGAAATAGTGCTGGAAGTGAAGAACAATTGGGACAAAGGAGGTAAATATATTGGTTTCACACACAATTTCATCAGGCTTCACTTCCAAGTGCCGAGGTCCTGAAGGATTCTCACTTGGGTTAAGCTTGTATGATTCATTCTACAACTCCGAAGAAAGTATAATAGCCTCAAAAGTTAGCTGCATACGATCTCGTACCAGGATTTAGACTAAAATGAAAACTAAAGGATTAAGTGCCAAACACCCTTTAGGCTTTCTATGGTTATTTTTCAGTACAGTCCATTCTGGGAAAGCTTAAAATTTCTTAAATACCACTGACTTCTAATCTGAATAAAATAAAATAAATCTTTTGTTTCTTTAAGACTTCTCCTTCGAGACCACGCTCTTGTTTTGAGAGTTAGTTTTATGCATACGTAATGTCATTACCAATTAAACTTATAATTGGTGTATTTTCATTCTTCACTATTTTTCCCCTTAAAAATCAAGTTGGGCATCTCTCAAATTCCTTTTCATTGTAATTTTACAAATGAAATTTTTTATTGATTTCCTTACTTTAAAGTTCAGTACTGGTATCTCTTCAAGTCTTAGTTCTCTCTTATTTGAAAGCTGGCAGCTTTGCCTACTTTTTCTTGGCTCTAAGCAATCTTTTGCTCTAAGATATTCTTTGTCTTGGTTGCTTTTAGAGTGATGAATTTTGTGTGGTTCATATCTTTTAGTCTCTTTGTTGTCTGTTTCTCTCTCTCTCTCTCATCAGGGAAAAAATGATTGAAATGTGTTGTTGATTTTTTTTTTTTTTTTTATCATGAACAAAAAAGAAGGAAGGTATTTGGTACTGGCTCAATTTATGTTCAGAAAAGCCCACAGTTGCTCTCTTTCAAATCTAGCATTTACCTTTTCTTCTTAAATGAGTAATACCCAAGCCACTCTTAAGATCTTTTCCTCTATTCCTCATTGTTAATCATATCTCTCTGTCGTTGTCAGCAGTGATGTTTTGTCTTCTTCTTCTTCCTGCTTTTGTTTTGAATTTTCTTTGTTGATCTCATCTCCAAGTAATATCCAGTATGATTTTATATTTATTCTTTTTTTATTAGAACTTTTTCTTTTCTGATGATCTAGAATTATAACTCAATGAAAAATCTCTAAATATCTCTATATCTTTGAAGCTGGCTTTGAAAAAAATCATCTTGAAATATGCAACAGTCAAGCTGTTCTCTTGACTCTCCCGTTCTTTTCTTCTATTACCCTTTTGTTAACTCATATCCCTATGGTTATTGTCAGTGGTGTTGTTATTTCTTCTTCCTGTTTTTCTTTTGAATTTTTGGTATTGATCCTATGTCCAAGTCCTCTTTCAAATAAAATATAGTATACTTTTTTAGTTTTGCTTATCTGATAATCTAGGAATATAACTCAATGATGAATTTCTCAACATCTCTGTTTATATGAATCAGGCTTTCATAAAGCCATCTATGGATCTTCTCCAATCATATGCAGATAATAGTGATGGTGAAGACCAGAATCACCAACCATCTACTTCATCTCCAGACTCCTCACCCCCTCGGCTCATCCCCTCCAAATCTGCTGCACCTAAGGTTGATGACACAATGTTGGCCCTAACTGCCGCAAAAGCACACCAAGCCCATTCAAAGCCCATTGATCCAACCCAGCATGTTGTTGCCTTCAACCCAACCTATGACCAACTTTGGGCTCCTATCTATGGTCCGGCTCATCCATATGCCAAAGATGGCATTGCCCAGGGCATGCGCAACCACAAACTGGGATTTGTTGAGGATGCCTCCATTGACTCTTTTGTTTTTGATGAGCAGTACAACACCTTCCACAAATATGGTTATGCTGCCGACCCTTCGGGAAACAACTATATTGGTGATTTGGATGCTTTGCAGAAGAATGATGCCATTTCTGTCTATAACATCCCGCAACATGAGCAAAAGAAACGAAAAATTGAGAAAAAGAAGGAAATGGAGATGGAGGCGGATGAGGCTGTGGGTGGTGAGAGTGAGGTTGATCCAACAGAGATTGATAATCCTGCTAGTGATGTGTGGTTGATGAAGAATAAAAAGAGTCCTTGGGCAGGTAAAAAAGAGGGGTTGCAAACAGAGTTGACAGAGGAGCAGAAGAAATATGCAGAGGAGTATGCAAAGAAGAAAGAAGAGAAAGGCCATCTGGGTGAGAAAGGTGAGCATGTGGTGGATAAGACTACTTTTCACGGAAAAGAGGAGAAAGACTACCAAGGAAGGTCTTGGATTGCACCTCCTAAAGATGCAAAAGCAACAAATGATCATTGTTATATACCAAAGAGATTGGTACACACTTGGAGTGGGCACACAAAGGGTGTTTCTGCTATTCGGTTCTTCCCCAAATACGGGCATTTGATTCTCTCTGCAGGGATGGACACTAAAGTGAAGATCTGGGATGTGTTTAATTCTGGCAAGTGTATGAGGACATACATGGGTCATTCAAAGGCAGTAAGAGATATTTCATTTTGTAATGATGGCACTAAATTTCTGACCGCTGGATATGACAAGAACATCAAGTACTGGGATACTGAAACTGGGCAGGTTATTTCAACTTTCTCAACCGGGAAGATTCCTTATGTAGTTAAGCTTAACCCTGATGAAGATAAGCAGAATATTCTGTTAGCAGGAATGAGTGATAAGAAGATTGTGCAGTGGGATATTAATACTGGACAAATTACACAAGAGTATGATCAGCATTTAGGGGCAGTTAATACCATTACATTTGTGGATAACAATAGGAGATTCGTTACTTCAAGTGATGACAAGTCACTTCGAGTGTGGGAATTTGGAATTCCTGTTGTTATAAAGTATATTAGCGAGCCTCATATGCACTCTATGCCTTCTATTTCACTTCACCCGAACTCAAATTGGCTTGCAGCTCAAAGTTTGGATAATCAAATTCTTATTTACAGTACCAGGGAAAGATTTCAGCTTAACAAGAAAAAAAGGTTTGCTGGGCACATTGTGGCTGGCTATGCTTGCCAAGTCAATTTTTCACCAGATGGACGGTTTGTTATGTCTGGAGATGGAGAGGGTAAGTGCTGGTTTTGGGATTGGAAGAGCTGCAAAGTATTTAGAACTCTCAAGTGCCATGAGGGAGTTTGCATTGGCTGTGAGTGGCATCCTTTAGAGCAAAGTAAAGTTGCAACTTGTGGCTGGGATGGCTTGATTAAGTACTGGTGAGCAACCTCTTATTGTTGTTGCTTCTATTTTTATGTATTTATGTTTTGCTCTTGCTTTTTTTTGTTTTTTTTGGTTGCAACTTGGAAGTAGGATCATTCATTAAACCTCATGAATTGGTTGCTAAATCATGTCTGCTAAAGAAACTCTTTAACCTGATCAGGAGCATTACAAAGATCCCAATTCCCATCAAGATTAGTCCATGCAGCCCGTCTAGCAACATTTTGAGCCACATAATTCTTAGCCCTACTAATATATTTACATGATACATTCCTACAATATTGCATACAGCGAAGCAACTCCTCTTTGATAGGACGAAGACACATGGGGTATCCTGCATTAGGTTTTATAGTAGACAGCAACAAAGTTGAGTCTGTTATAATCAGCACTTTTGCTGGACTTGCCTACCATGCTAATCTATACACTGTACTGAGACCAATAGCTTCCGCCAAGAGAGAAGCGCTGCCATTATTCATTCTAGTTATACATTTACAAGCCTTTCCTTCATTGTCTGCTAAGAAAATTCCTTAGGTCGTTGGGACAAGGGTGCTAATCTCATCCCTTCCTGTTTTGCTATTGCTAATCCCATCACAAATGGTTATATGATAAGTCCATGTAATGAATATGTCAAAATGGTTCAAAATTTGGTTGATTATTGTGGTAACAGATCCTCTTTTATTAAACTTTAAGCAAACCCACCAAGTAATTATTTGTGATAGCCTGAATATATAATTTAACCCCTCTCTATCTGCATTTACTTTTTTTTTTTTTTTTTTGGAGCAAGAATATCATTTCTCACTAAGGATCACTTGTTTAATACAAACATTCCTAAAACTGTAATATGAATGTGACTTTAAAGTTTCTGCTGTAAATCAAAGACTAGTCAAGCTTGTTTTTCTTCTGGTTCAAATACCCAGTTTTGGGATCATTGTGGAAATTAAAGCCGTCATCAATTCCATGATCTAGGTTCAAAAAATTACTATCCTGAAGATTATGGACATCACTTTGTTTCTTTTTATATGAAAAGTGTGAAAAGTAGTTGGTGCATCTAGTCTTTTGTCCTCTTTAAATATCTTTACCTTTCTTTTAGGTTCTCAGGATCTTGTTCTCAAGGGGAGCATATTACCTGCAATTCTTTTTACTACAATACTACAATTAACCATTCACAATAAAGAATTATGTAAGGGTCCACCAGTGAAAAGCATGGGCTCCACAATTTTTTTGTGGACTGTACGACCTACACAATGCTAAATTATGATTGGCTAATTGTACTATAATAATTATAGATGATATGGTCTCGTTCTAAAGTGACACATGCACAAATTATTTTGCTACTATGGCACCTTTTCCATTAAAAAAGAATTGGAGCAATTAAAGGTGTTGCAGAGATAGCTTGGCATGCTTATGGAATCAACTTCCTGGCTTAGCTCCTCTCTCCTGGCACGCTGTTTGTGTTTAACGAAGTTTTCATTTAACTCCACATATCTTCAATCCTATGATATTTATGTGTAATCTTGAATAGGTTAATACTGCTTTTCTACTATTTTTTTCTGATATTAAGGAATTTGATTAATTTCTTTACCAATTTCTGAGTTCCATTTGAATTTTTTGAAGTTTGGTTTTGCTGCTTTAGGTAGGCTTTTATTCTACAGATGAGTGTCTAACTATTCCTTTTCATGTAGGCTGGCCTGCAACTGCTGCAATGGCATTTTTTAAAAATATATTTGGTTGTTTGCATGAGTTTTATGTTGCATTAATGCAATGCTCAGGAAAGTTTGCTGTGTCTGGTTTGTACTGGCAACAAATAACCTTTGTTTCTTGATAGTTAAGTTGGGGCGGGGGGTGGGGAAGAGTTTCGAAGTCAAGACCTTCATTTCACCATTGAGGCAATACCTCGGAAATGAAAGAAAGATGTCTCTATAATTAAGGCAATGCCTTAGCCACTTTGTTAGTGCCAAACTTGAACAGATGCAAGCAGGAGAAGTGACATGGAAAGGACTGGGAATGTTATCCAATTCTTATTTGTTTGCATAGCTACCTTGTGCTTTGCCCATGGGAGCTAACTTGCAGTAAAACGAGATTTTCGTAGTCTTTTTATTAAACATATTTAGAATATATAATTGTTATATAGTTGTTATATAGTTGCATATTGTTATTCTCTTTAGAAGTCAATAAATGCCAATAAAATCTGTCATTGCTGTAGGCTAACTTTCTGTTACTTGGTTTGCAGGGACTAATTTTGTTTGCCAGACATATTCAAATGAGAAGACTGGAGGAGCCAAATAATTAAGTTTAACGGCTGGACTAGAAAAAGGACGTTTCATGGATTGGAGTTTGTGGAAAATTAAGTTACCAGCCAGCTTTCAAAAATGGCATCACTATGCAACAATACCGCATTAATTCCCAAAGCTTTTGTAAGTTATTGTGTTAGCTGTGGTGGGATTGTAATTGTATTGGATACATTTCTTCTGGCCTTTTGTGGAAGAGATAGATGCTTTTGCCGTTCAAGCTTGTAGTAAACCATGAGCAATTTCTGTTTGTTCTTCCCTTTCTCCCTATCCCTACTTTTGCTTGTTTAACATGGTAATGGCTTTTTAGTGTCATACCACTTTTAACCCGTGTTAGACCCAAACCATAGTGTATATCTGTGGTATTTTCCGACTTTCCAAGTGAAGAGACAGAATGGCTAAAGGAGGTTCTACTCATTTCATTATTTCTAGAATAAATAGATTATATTCGTTGGCCCATGGCTAAAATTCTTGTTATTTTAGTGTGTAGCAATGCCAAGGCTCTCAGCATTCACATTCACATTCACAAGTCTTTCCGTCATTGCCAAGAGCTGCCCCGGCATTCACATTCACCATACGAAGCATGTTCGATTTCAGGAGACCCAAGTACCAACTCAAAGAATCAATAATATAATCGAATAGATAAGTATTTTAATCAAACCAATGACAACCATCAAATAATATTCTATGTGGAAAGTATGTCACAAAAATTAATAACAGAGTAAATCAATTACATGTTATAAATCTTCAATGTTGGGAAAAAAATATACACATCAAACATGAAGCAAATTTACAATTGAATAATCAGAAACTATGTTAATATGTTGAGTTAATTTTTTTACCAAAAGTCGTTAACCATAGAATATATCAAAAGTCTGGCTTACAATAAACCAAATACTAATTGTCCACAGTATATATAAATAAGTCAGTTTAAAGAACTAAAATTTTTTATATTTTAAATTATATTTAAAATTATTAAAATTTGAATTGTATCCAAACACATTTTCATAAAACTATCCAATAATATTATGTCCACAGTGGATATTAATAAGTCAGGTTAAAAAAACAAAAATGCTAATTATTACATAGATTTTTCTTGACACCATCATTCATAAGCTTATTCAATAATATTACCTCATGCCATTGTATTTTTTTTTATCAAATTTATCAAGCCAAAAAAAAAAAAAAAACCCTTCACCCTGAGTTAAAACATGGCAAATCAAAAATAAAATCACTTCTTCCACTGGCTTCTCTTGCTAGCTAGTTCTTTTTCTCATTTTTTTTTGTCAACTAGGGTTTCATTCAATAAAAAGAGGAAAAATTGAAGGGAAAGGAAACCTGAAAACATTGAATGCTTTTTGAAAAAAAAAATTTCAAAAATGAAAATCTCTAATCATTCTAAAAAAAATTAGTAGAAATCAAATTTTAAAAAGAAATCAGATTTTAATTCTTCCTTCTCTCTCCAAAATCTCAAAGTAACCCCAAAAACCAAAAAAAAGTGCTTCCTCGTATCAATGCTTCATCACCATTGTTGCTTAAGCCTTGTTAACATAGGAAGATTATGGGTTATAAAATTTTTATTCAAGTTATTGGATGGTGAAAAGAACAAAATAATAAAGATTGTAAGATAGTTGTTATTGGAGGTAAAGAATGACTTGTCTGAGAGAAGAAGATTAAATATAGGTGTATTGTTTTCTTATTGAAAAATAAACTCATGCAATATATATATATATATATAAATATATATGAACATAACCATATATACTTACTTATTTAGCAAAAGTGGAAGCGAAAGTTTGACTTGAATTACTGGTCATTGAACAAGATCACAGTCTGAAAGTTAATCGTTTCCACAACATAAATCTTTTGCACTGAATGCAACAATTTCTTTACTGATAGTTGTTGACTACCAATCTCTCTTTCTTCATTTTTTTTTTTCTTATTGTGTAGAGAACTTATCTTTTCACTAACTTTTTTTTTTTAATGACTGAATGCTATACCATATATGATAGATAGTGGGTTCATAAACTGCTTAAGGTAACTTATATTCAAAGAAGTAAACTACCTAATGGTAATTACTTCATGCATAGGGATTGGACCACCCATTATGGGTAGACTCATATCTCTAACTTCTTTCATCTTTCATTCACATAAAATGGGTGTGAAACTCTCATGATCTCAAGAACCTTTTTTCTACTCTTTGTAATGGATTCATACAAAGAAATAAGCTATGCGACTAGCATATTTAGAGAGCATAATTGCCATATGATTGTTAGGTGCATGTAACAGCTTGTAATCACATCTAATCACTTATACAAAATTTAGGTATGTATAGTAACTTTCAAGTACAAGTAAAATAAGTATACAACATTTTAAATACATTTAGTCATATTTCAAGTTTCTCACAATCTCTTTTTTTTTTTTCCATATTGCATGATATACTTATGTATTCACAATTATGTTCAATGTTTCAAATATAATTGTTCGACTTGTGAATAAAACCAAATGTGACACCAAAATGATCTTGCCTTCTTCTAGAATCTCTCCATTTCAATTCAATTATTATCCGGGTATTTCATCTTAGATTGAATCATTCATGACCATTGGCAACAATCCAAGATAGTTAACATTGAATTAAAACTTTAAGAAATAATCAGAAGTTTTTTAGGATACTAAATATAAAATCCTTCAATTCAAGGGTTTCACACAATAGAAAGTAGAGAACTACCTAATGGCAATTACTTCATGGATAAAGATTGGACCACCCATTATGAGTAGACTCGCATCTCTAACTTCTTTCATATTCCATTCACATAAAATAAATGTGAAACTCTCATGATCTCGAAAACTTTTTTTCTATTCGTTTTAATGGATTCATATAAAGAAATAAGCCATGTGACTAGTATATTTCAAGAGCTCAATTGCCATATAACTATTAGGTGCAGATAATAGCTCATAATCACTTTTAATCACTTATACAAATTTTAGGTATGTATAGTAACTTTTAAGTACAAGTAAAGTGAGTATGCAACACCTTAAACCCATTTAGTAACATTTCAAGTTTCGTATGATCTCTTTTTCTTTTCCATAGTGCATGAAATATTTATGTATTCATAATTATGTTTGACGTTTCAAACATAATTGATCAAATCTTTCCAATTCAATTCAATTGTTATCCAAATATGTTTTATTAGATTGAATCATCCATGACCATTGGCAACAATCCAAGATAGTTAACATTGAATTGAAACTTTAAGAAATATTCAAAAGTCTTTGAGGATACTAAATATGAGATCCTTTGATTCAAGGGTCTCACACAATAAAAGGTAGAGATCTATTCTTCTATTACCTTTTTTGGTCTAATATTGCACATGTGATATGAAACACATGCTATGATATTACTCTTATTTTCTCGGGGAGCGTATGTCTTTCATCATTTATATATAAATACCATACAGGTGATAGTTCAGATACTCCTAGTATCTAACTTAGTCTACAACTCTATTTGATTTCATATAATAAATAGGACTTCCACCTAGCATATTAAGACATACAAAGTAAATTGTAGGTTTATTTATTTTCAGTCACAAATCTCAATATCAATGACTTTATCTTGAATGTTATCAAAACGACTTTGTTTTAAACTTAGGCTTTTGATCTATGTCTTTAAACTAGTCTCATCTTTATGGTGCTAAAACATTGAGGTGATTATCTGTGTGGAAAGGCCAATCATTTGTCCAACATAACTTTCAAATCATATCATATATGTATATATACATATACATATACATATACATATACATATACATGTGTGCATGCATCACAAAAAAAAATACTAAACTTCATTGGCATTAATTGTACTTAATATAAGTCAACTCAAATGGAAAAATATCATACATTGTTTATATATAATTGTTTAATTAGTACATGTACATCAACATCTACACAATCTTAAATATCTCATATAACTATTAAACACATCTCTAGATATAGGCTTAATAAATGCATTTGCAATCATCTTGTGTGTAGAAATATACTGCATGTTAACTCTTTTGTGCAACCATGTCTCTCACGTAGTTATGCTTGGTATTTATATGTTTGGTCTTAGAATGATATTTGGGATCTTTTGTGAATAAGATTGCTGCTTGACTATTGTAGTTCACTAACATTGAGTTCGGCTCATCATTCTCAAATCCTAAATGATTCAAGAATCTTTTAAGCCAAACAACCTATCACATTGCTGCTAAAAATGCTACCAATTGAATCTCCATTGTAGATAATGCTATACAAGCCTATTTCTTACTATTCCATGAAATAGCCCCACCATTCAATAAGAAAATGTAGTCAGAGGTAGATTTTCTTTCATCTAAATCTCTCACCCAGTCAGCATCTATATAGCTTACGAAATGGAAATCACTTCTTTGGTAACACAACAAATAATCCATAGTGTTTTTTAGATATCTCAATATCCTTTTAACAATTTTCCAATGGAGCTGTCCTAGATTGGATTGATATTGCTTACCATGTGTTGTAATGTATCGGTCTGAAGATTCGATCTCTAAACGTAAGAATTAAAAAAAATCATGAGAAATACGAGTCACAACCAATCTTTTTAGGGTGTGATTGGCCACCTAAAAATTTATCTTTTTAATAAAACAATAAAATGGGTTTAAAGCTTTATAAAAAAGACACATTTGGTTTACGAAAATAGATTGAGTTTGAGAGTCGGTTATGTGTGGGAAAGGATTAGTACCCTTATAATGCCCATAAAATAGTACCAATTAATTATGCGCTATTTATAATTTTGGACAAAAATGGTTTTTTGTATAAAATTTAATTATAATTCCCTTTGTTTATAAGAAATAAAATTAGTTAAAAAAATATTTTTTTGAAGATTATTAAGAAAATCTTTAAATTAAAAAAAAACCCTCAAAGTCTCCGACATAAAGGCAGAATTCAAAATTAATCTTTTCATTTAAGATTTATCATAACATTTCTTCTAAAAAAATAACAAAATAACATTCTTTATAGATGATATTTATTAATAACTCTTCAACATCTAGGCAAAGTACCAATCAATTATATTTCATGGAATGCTATTTTAACTTTATTTGTTTAAAACCAAAAATTCTAAGAAAACTTTTTATGTGGTAAAAAAATGAAACATGATAATATAATTAATATTAAACATCCATAAATAGAGCAAACATATACACATATATATACGCATTATAAATGAAAACATTAATTTAAGAATGAAACATATGCAAAATGATGATTAAGTGTAAATTTAGGAATCGGTTTAAATATAGAAAGACCACATAGACTCCTCAATATCTAGGCAGAGTTTAGGTGTAGATTTTTATATTTAAAATCCCACCCTATTATTTTTATTATTATTGCATTTTATAACCGTTATTTAAAAATGAATTTATTTGGAGTAGCAAAAATGTATGAAAATTTTTAATGAAATAAAAATTTCTAAATACCCCAACATTTAGATAGCATTCGAGAACTGAATATTTCATAAAAGGTTTTTAAGCAAATCCTTAAAACTTTAAAATTTTAAGAAAACTTCTTATGTGGTAAAAAAACGAAATGTAATAATATAATTAATATTTTAAAAAAAACCATAACTAAAACAAACATATATGTATGCATTATAAATAGAGGCATTAATTAAAAAAAATGAAATGTATGCAAAATGATGATCAAATACTAACTTAAGAATTGGGTTCTCAAATACAAAAGGGCACCCAGACTCTCCAACATTTAAATAGAATTTGAGTGCAAATTTTTATATTTTAAAATCTTATTTAATAATTTTTATTACTATTGTTTTTTTATAATCAAAATTTCATCAAAATGAACATACTTTTAAGCCATGGAAATGTATGAAAATCCTTAGTGAAATAAAATTTCCTAAATACCTAACCTCTAGGTGGCATTCGGAAACAAATTACCTTATAAAAGGTTTTCATGCTAATCCTTATAAATTTAAAAGAGTTTGACTTTTAGGTAAGTTCGGGTTTGAATTTTAAGATTTTTACAAACCTCTCTAAAGTCTTCAACATCTAGACAGACTTTTCGGAGTAAGCTCATTTTTATAATTTTTAAAAATTAATTAAAAATTTTTATATGTCACTAATTATATTTTAGCATAAAGCTGTTATCACCATTAGTAGAGAAAAATTATTGGAGTGCAAATAGTAATTAAGATATATAAATGTATTCAAAGGACATAAATAAATTAATTTACAGGCTTATACATGCACAAAGGAATTAGACATTCAAAACCTTGGCATAATCTAAAAATGAACATGATCATCAAGCTAAAATAATTATGCAAAAAGATGTTTAATTAAATCAAAATTTATTATTATTTTTAATCCACTTTATCCTTATTGCATTTGTTATTACATTCTTTAGAACATCTAGTAACCATTATGCCAAAGAGAACCATAAAAGAGCTAAGCATCAAGATAATGGTGGGACTGTGTGGTATGTGTAATATTTTCTTTCATCATGCACTGATGAAATAGATAAAAGCATGTATAACCAAGCAAAACAAATATGAAGATGGGACAACCTAGTTCACGTGAGGCATGCACTACCTATGGCCTATTTTCAGCTTTCATTTCTTATGTTTCCTAGATCCAGGATTTATTGTTCATGCATTGGTTGAGTAAGCAAAGTCATACAAAGAAAGTCAAGCAAAACAAAAATAAAGAGGGAACAACTAGTTCACATGAGGCATGCACTATCTATGGCCTATTTTTAGCTTTCATTTTATATAAAGAACCAAGCAAAATGGAATCCCACGCATAAGAAAGAAACCAGTAGGAAACATAAAGCTTGAAGCTTTATGACTTGTGCAAGACTTTAACATGTGAAACAAAGAATTAGAGAAGAAAGCTTAAACTTTTAAGCCCTATCTTCCTCCTTCCACATCTTATCTCCCTATTTTAGAAACCATGTATTTTTTAAAGCATTCTTTCCATGACAAAATGGGAGGGGCTGAATAAAAATCATCTAAACATTGACTGCCTATGGAAATTTGGCAGCACGATTTGGCTACTTCAAGCTGATTTCCCTATCTTCATTTGTCTTAGCTTAAGCTATCCATAAGCTAGATATGAAATATGGAAAAGAAGGGTGGAAGAATTTGTGGCATGGACTGAATAATTGCTATCAGAAAGAAAAACAGCAGCTGTTTGGCAACACCAGAATAGATACTGATGTTCCAACTAGTTTGAAAAAAAAATGAAACAAAAACATAAAAAAAATACGGCTTGAATTTTATCAACAAACACACCAAATACAAAAGCATGAAAGGATTAAATAAGAACACTTAGAGAAAAGATCATAACAGATTCAAAAATAGTGTAAAACATATGATATAATCGACAAAACACATGAATTTTTTTATTTTTAGCTTTCCCTTTTTTCCTTTTTATGCCCTCATTTTTTTCTTTTTTTAGATGCTTCCTCACTCTTCCCCTCAATTCTAGTAGCTTCTTCCCCTTGTTATTTGGCAGCTCCTATTCAAGAAATGCAAGATTTCAATCTTGCTCAATAAGGGCCCTCGGATGAAATTTCATCCAATGGCTAGAGTTTATCTTTTTCTTAATTCCAATGAGCCACCTTTGGCTCTTGGATTAAAAGTCAACAAAGGATCCAATGGATCAGATTAAACATTGCAAAATTTGAGTTTTTATGCCCCTCAAACCCATGAAAATGACCATTGTACCCATAGTGCAAAGTTTTGGTATTTATGGTCATTTTCTTAGAAATCAATGTTTCCATAGTCATGTTTATGATTTTAAAGCATAAAAAATCATGAAATACTATAGAATTAAAATTTGGAAAGTTTCATGAAATTTTGACCTCAAAAAAGCCAAATTACAAAAATACCCCTATAAGAGTAATTTGATAATTTCACTTTTTGGGGTATTGCTATGATTTTGAACTCACCAAAAATCATAAAAATATTATGAAATTAAAATCTAAAAATTTTCATGAAAATCTAAGCTCAGAAAAGTTAATTTATGAAAATACCCCTTACAAGGGTGTTTTGGTAATTTTGACCTTTTGGGTACTATTGTGATTTTAAATACACCAAAAATCATAAAATATTATAAAATTAAGATCTAAAATATTTCACAAAAATTCAAGCTTAGGAAGGTCAATTTAAGAAGATATATTTATGATGGTATTTTGGTAATTTTTTCATTTTAGGGGCACGATGAAAATTTTAGTACTTTAAAAAATCCCAAATTTAATTTTAAACCATATTCATTTCAATTAGGGTGTGAATTTTAAGAATTGATCTGGGTTTTTATCCATTTTGACCCAGTTTTGTGTAATTTTGACTTTATTTGATCGGATTTGATTTAAGTTGACTTTAGACTTTGAATAGGTAAACTTGTGAGCTTTTTATGGATTGTAAATGGTCCTCTCAAATGGTCTTGGTCTATGTTTATAAATGAGCTCTGATCAATCATATTGAAGAATGCCCCGAACAAAATTCAGTATCTACACCATGCTTATGACGTCACAAATGTCTAGCCTTATGCACATCAGAGCATACTTAAGGCTTCCAATAGCACTAGAGAAAGGAATTCTTGCTATTTGTTCCTTTTCTTATGGAGTCTTAGGACACATTCTCTAGCTAAAGCGTTTACCCTTTTTCATAGGAATATCTAACAGCTTGTAGTCTTGTAAGTTGAATCGTTTTAGAATTTTCTTAATGCATTGCTTTTATGAAAGAGCTAACAACTCCTTGTAATAATCTCTCATGATTCTTACATGAAGTATGTAAGCTACTTGGCCTATGTCATCATTTTAAAATTTGAGGACAATTAGGTTTTCACCTCAGTAATATATTTCTTATCATTGCTAGCAAATAGTATGTTATCCATAAAAAGTGATAAGATCACAAATTTATCTTTGTCTCTTTTGACATACACATAGTGATCTTCATAAAACATGATAAAATCATATGAAATTATTTCTTAATGAAATCTAATATGCCATTGCCTGAAAGATTGTTTAAAATCATAATTCGATTTTAACAGCCTACACACTTTGTGCTCTTGACCTTTGTCAATGAAACCTATAGCTTATTTTATATAGATTTTCTTTTTTGGTCTTCTTTTTAAAAAGGTAGTTTTCACATCTATTTGATGGAACTCTAAATCTAAACTGGCTACAATGACTAGAGTTAAGCATATTGAGGTAAATCTCATAACAGGAAAGAAAATTTCTTCATAACCAATTCCCTTTTGTTATATATTTTAATTGTTCTTAATCTTGAGAACCTTTTTGTTCCAATCGCTTTATGTCCTTTAGGAAGATAAACCAATTCCCAAACACATTTTGATCACATAGACTTCATCTCTTCTTTTATTGTGTTCATCTATTTTTCTTTTGCAAAAAATAAGAGAGCTTCTTTAACATTTATTGGCTCTTAGTCATCTTAAGGGGTAATAAAAAACACTTCCCTTTTCTATGTCAAAATGATGTCAAGGAATATTTTCATGATTACTTCACCTGACTCGTTGTGATTCTTAGAAGACTAATTCACCAAATTCATCATCTTTGTGATGCTCCCACTTGGATGAAATATTGTTAGGAATATGCATTAACTAATTTGGAACTAACAAATCATTTGCTTCTTCAATCTCATAAATATACGTTTCTTAATCTATCTCACCTATTTTTAGAAACTCATTTTTCATAAAAGTGGAATCCCAATATTCAGTTAAACTCTCACTTGATTGTTCACCTATGAACACATATCCTTCTGAATGTTAGAAGTATCTTATAAAAATACTTTTTTTACCTCAACTACCTAGCTTGCCATGTGGATAAGTAGTTTCATGTACATAGTTAGTAGAACCCCAAGGTTTCAAATTACTGAGATTAGGTTTTCTCCTAGTCTGTAATTCATAAAAGGTGGATACAATTGATTTGGAGGGTATTCTATTGAGTATATATGCAACATTTTATAATGCATCACCCTAAAGGTGATTGACAAATTTGCGTAGGCCATCATAAAACTTAATATTTCTAGAAGAGTTTTATTTCTTCTCTCTGAAACACTTTTGCTGTGGAGTCTTTGGAATATTCAACTACCTATCAATACCTTTTTTTATCATATAATTGTTTAAATTGAAAGGACAAATACTCACGTCCTTGGTTTGTTTTTATTCCCTTAATACTTCTATCTAATTGATTCTTTACCAAAGTCACATGCTTTCTAAAGCACTCTAGTGTTTCAAACTTGTGAGAAATCAAATAGATGAACCTGAAGCTTGTAATATCATCAATGAATGTGATGAAATATTGACTTCTTTTTCGTGATCTTACATTTGTAAGGCCACAAGTATCAAAATATATTAACTGCAATAGGATTTCAACTCTAGTTCATTTACCAAATGGTTTGCTTATCATTTTTCCTACCAGACAACTTTTCACATAATGGTAAATTAACTTTTCAATAAGGCCTAGTAATCCTTTTTTATTATTTGTTAACCTATATGGCCAAGTCTAGCATGCTAAATATTCATATCAATATTCGCATCAAAATTAATCAGAAGGGAAAAGCTTAGATTATTATATGAAAAATATCTAACATAATAAAACTATCTACCAAATATCTAGATCCATAATAAGTTATATTCATATACAAACTCAAACCAATATTGTTGAAATTCAAAATATACTAAGAAGAATAGTGACATAAACTAAATTCCATCGAATATCATGAGCAAAAAGTGCATCATGTAGGATAAGGGTTTTTTTACCATGCATGCATAGCTTGTTGTCACAACATGTAGGTCCGTGAACTCGATTGTAGGACATAAAAATTTGTAAATTAAAAAAAATGAAGTCGTCACCAATCTTTTTTGTTACGTGTGATTGGCCATCTAAAAATTTATTTTTAATAAAACCCTAAAACTAGTTTAAAGTTTATCAAAAAGATATTTTGTGTCATTGAAAACAAAACTACATTCAAAAACATGGTTACGCATGGAGAAGGATTAGCACACACATAGGAAAGGATTAGCACCTCCTACAGCGCATGTTTAAAAATAGTACCAATTAATCATGTGTCATCTTTTGGTATTGGATGAAAATAGTTTCAACTTGATGTTTAATAATAGTTTCCTTCATTTATTTTTTGAAAAAAAAATCAATTTTATCTTTTTTTTTTATGAAAGAAAACCTTATTTAGGAATGTTGTAAAAGTCTTTAGGTTAAAAAATCATTTTAAAAATTTTCAAAATCTAGACAAAATTTAAAAATAACTTTTTGTGTTAAGATTCACCATATCATTCTTTTAAAATGAAAATAATATTCTTCGTAGATGGTAATTGCTAGTGACTCTCCAACATCTAAGTATAGTACCATGAATTACTTCTCTTGGAATGTTATTTTAGTTTTATTTCAAAATTCATATTTTTTTACAAAATTTTTCATGAAAAATATTTTATGCAAAAAAATTGATGATGCTATAATTAACAAATAAAAAATAATAATTAAAAGATTTAAGCATGTGAATTGAATGCAAACAACAATCCATTATAAAAATATGCAAATGGGTGTCATACATAATAGTGAGATAAACTTTTGAGATCAGATCCTAAAATATAAAAAGACTACCTAAACTCACAAACCTCTAGGTAGAATCTAGGTATGACTATTTATTTTTAAAATCCCGCCTTTATTTTTTTTGGTTTGATCTTAATTTTTTTTGGGTTAAGAAATCGTATTAAAAACTTCATGAAATAAAATTTTCTAAGTACCCCATCTTCTAGGTGACATTCATGAATAGATTATTTTATATGAGGTTTTCATGCAAATTTTTTGAATTTTAGGAAGGCTTTGGCTATGAAAATGGGTTTAAAGTTTTGGGATTTGAATGGTTTTAGGATCTAGACAATTTAAGGTTTTGGGTTGGATTTAAGGTTTGAGTTAGACTGGGGATTAAAAGGCTAGGTTTAAGGTTTAGGGTTTTTTAAGCTTTTTGTTTAGGATTAGGGTTTGGGGTATTTTTAAGGTTAGGGTTTTGGTTTAAGGTTTTTTTATGGTTTCCATAATTTTTATAAACTTCTCCAAAAATCCTTAACATCTAGGAGAACTTTCGAAACAAACAAAAAACCCATGATTTTATTCTCTAATTAAGGTTTTAATGTGTAAGCAATGAATGACGAATGCTTAATGAATGATGCATGGTATGAGCAAATGATTAAACATTAAAAATGTCATGTAGCCATTTTATCAAACACTTGAAAAACTATTGAAAACTCACACTTTTACTTATCCAAACAATTTTAATACAACATGAACTCTAATTTCTAACTTTATAAATTTATTCAAACACCTAACAAACATTATAAACATTGAAAATCAAATCCAAAAGCTGATACATTTGAAGCACACATCAAGCAATTAAAGAACTATCATTTAGTCAAAATAGAACTTTTATCAAACATTTAGAAAACTAACAAAAGACAAATCAACAATCTAATATTTGTATTCAAGAAGACTAAACAAAAATATAATCAAACCATGAAAACAAGATAATCACAATGCCAAATCATAAAAAATGTATCTAAATCATAAATCAAAGCATGTAAATCATTAAAAATGGGAGGAGGCTCTTGAAATGAAAAACTACATGGAGAAGAACTAAGAACTACATGAAATAGAGATGAAAAATGAATGAAAAAGGTGAGAAAACTACCTAAAAGGCTTTTTTCCATAAGAGAGATTTTTTTTTCAAGAGCTTTTTAATGGTGGATTTTGGGTTGCTAGAAGAGAGAGTCTCTACAGTCCTATGAATGTCCATTTAAAAAGCCAAAATGCCCTCTCAACCATTAGATCAAAATGCATCCAAGGATAGTAATTAATTTGTTTTTTCTTTAAACCTGGAGCCCAAGGCTTGTAATATAGGCCGTATGATCATAATACCTTTAAATCTAATGGCTCTAAAAAGTTATAGCAGACAACTTGGTTGCTGGTGCACCTGTCTTAGTAAAAAAAGATGATTTTACCCTTATAGTGTTTTCAAGCATTTTCCATGATTTTCCTCCTATGATCCAATATTTATTTTCATGATTTTAATGCACCAAAATTCATAAAATAATATTTAATAATGATCTGAAGCTTTTCGTAAAAACCAAACCAAAAAGGCCAAATTACAAAAATGCCTCATAAAAGGCATTTTTGTAATTTCATACCTTTTGAGGTGCAATCAAGATTTTTAATACATAAAAACTTATAAAATAATGTTTAACATAATTTGGAGTTTTTCACAAAAAACTAGCTCAAAAAAGTCAAATTATGAAAATGCCCCCTAAAGGGCATTTCTATAATTTCACCTTTTTTAGGTCCGACATGATTTTTGAAAGTCCAAATCATAATTTTATTAATCCTAAGCCTTAATAATTCTATTCAATCATGAATTCCAAGGGTTGACCTACGTTTTACCAAGTTTGACCATGAGGCATTTTGGCCACTTTAGCTTAAAATTTAATTTTTCCAAGGATTTACTTTCTAAACATAAAGATGTGAAAAAAAAATTTTGGACCAATTCTAGGTAAGCTTGATTGATCTTGACCAACTTTGATTGTGGGCCTCATCAAGGGTATTTTGGTCATTTTACTATCTTTCCTCTAAACTCAAATTTTGTTTTAGAGTCTTCAAGAATCTAATAACTTGGTTTGATTCATACAAAATGCCCTAAATTTGACCGTGTTTCAACAAAAATCGAATAATTTCAAACAAGTTTGATTATGTTGACTTTAGGTTGGCTTTTGACTTTTTTCTTACTTTTTATTATTTTTCTTGCATCTCTCTAAAAATCAACTTATTTTAAAATCTTTAAATATTGATAAATCTTAAATATATATATATATATATCATGTTCAAGAATTGGGTTTCAATTTTTAAAATATCAGATTGACTAGAACATACCCGAACAAAATTAGGTATTTACAATATCTTTTTTTTACATATTTGATAATCAAGAATAATAAAAAGACAAAGTGACAATTTTGTTCGAGATTAAAGGTTTAGGTTCTATTCTCTTTTTTTTGTTCTTTTTTTCTTATTTTTTTTGTTTTGTTATGTTGTTATTTTTTTATTCTTTAATTTTATCACTTTTAATAATTAATGCAATAAACTTAAAGGTTGAACTAAAAGCTCTCCTCACTAAAGGCTCCACAACTTTAGAAACCTTATCTCAAAATGTTTCTTTAAAAAAAGGCTATGTAACTTTAAAAATGTCATCTTAGAAAAGGCTCCTTCAAATAAAGGCTACGCAACCTTAAAAAAACTTGAAATGCTCAGCAATTATGCTCATAAGACTTATGAATCTTTTTTGGAAGACTTAGAAACTATTCCTGAATGTTTTATAAATCTCGACACTAAAACAAACTATGCTCAGAAGACTTATGGATCTTGCCTAGAGGTATTATAGACTATGCTTGTAGGTCTTATAAATCTCCACATTAAAATCAATTATGCTAAAAAAATTCATGAATCTTGTCCAAAAGTCTTAATGATTACGTTTTTTAGTGCTTGAAGGTCTTTGTAACAAATTTTCTTGTTTTTAAAATTTTTTAACTTGGAAATCTTAAAAATTCTCAATATTTTCCTTACGAAAAGACGCTTCTAACTAGTACCATATTTGTTTTTTTTTTTTTTTTTTACAATTTTCATGGAATTGAACCCAAAGATCTTATAAATCTCGATAATAAAATGGATTTTGCTTTAAAGATTTATTAATTTTATCTGAAAGACTTAGAGATTACACTTAGAAGTTTTATAAATATTGACACTAAAACAAATTCAGCTTAGTCGACTTACAAATCTCACTCGAAGGACTTAAAGATTATGCCTAAAAATCTTATAAATCATTACACTAAAGTAGATTTAGCTCGAAAGATTTACGAATCTTACTCCGAATCTTGAAAATCATTCACAAAATTTAAAACTCTATACGGAGATCTTGGAAATCGTTAAAAAATTTAAGATTCTATCTTGAGGTCTTGAAAATCATTCAAGAGTTTAAAATTCTACCCTAAAGACTTGAAAATCATTCAAAAATTTAAAATTATGCTTGGAGATTTTGGAAATCATTCAAATATTTAAAATTTTACTTAATCATCATGAAAATAATTCAAAAATTTAAAATTTTGTGCAAAGGTCTTGAAATCATTCAAAAATTTAAAATTATGCTCAAAAGTCTTGAAAATCATTTAAAAATTTAAAAATTTTGTTCAAAGGTTTTACAAATTTTGCCAAGGGGTCTTAAATGTCATTTAAAAATATAAGACTTAGCTTAGAAATCATGGAAATCTTGTTCTCATTCTTCTAATCATAATCTCCTTTTGAGTTTAAAATTTTTCCATTTCAAGATTTCCAAATTTTGTCTTAAAAAGTTTTTCACTCTTTATTTCAAAACATCTTATCATTTAGATTTGAAAACACTCAATATTTCATTTACTTTAAAACTCTTTTTTTTTCTTCTAGAAGTGCTCCACACCATTTCTCAAGTGTTTTAAATTTCAAAGAAAAAATTTCCTTTTTCTTGTTTTATCATTGAATTTTAGATCCTTTACATCATGGTTGGAAGGATTGTTGGAATGATTATGAAAATACAAATTTTCTACTCCATGCAAATATGCAAGTACTTATCTTTCGGATACAAATGCTCTATGTGAAGATGTAAATACAAATATTTTTCTCTTAATGCAAATGCACCATGCGAATAGAAAAATGCAAATTTCTATCCTAGTTATGCAAACATCTTACAATGATGCAAGTGTAAATACCTTTTCATGATGCAACTACAAATATGGGGATGCACATGTGAAAATCATTGCCATAATGGAAATGTATATTCCTTTTACATGATGCAAATGCCTCACAAAAATGTAAGTGTTAGGATTCCTTTTTCTTTTCATTTTTCAGATTTCAATGCTATTGATTTCTTTTTGCTTATTAAATTAGCTCTTCAACTTACTTTCAAAAGGGTCTCATTTTCAATTTTCTCATATCCTTTTCTTTATTCCTTCACCTATCTTCCTTATTGTATTTTTACAAGTTTTCACTACATTCTCTTTAAATAGTACTTTTTGACTTTTCTTTCATTTTCACTTTCAATTATTCTATCCTTTTTGCTTACATCATTGATTCTAACATACCAAATGTATATGATCGCTTTAAATTTATTGAATGCATCATGTAAAAATCTAGAAAATAAACAACTCTGCTTCTCTAACTTTTAAAATGCATAAAAAGAATCTATTTTTCTTTTTAAAAAATGTTTATTCTTCAATGGAAAACATTTTTTAATCAAAACTAGTCTAAATGTTTCTTTATTCATTACAAAAATGCCTAACTAATCATTCATATTTTTTTTCAAAATGACCAACAAAATTGTCTCACATAATTAAATTTCATGATAATCCAAACAAATGTGACTTTAAAATCTCTTTAAAATTGGCATTCCCTAGTAGAAATGAAAGAGGTGACAATTTACTTTTCAAATGGATTGAATGTTTTAGCATATCAAGGTCTTGGTTCAGTCCAAAAGGCTTTGCAACTCGAAGGGAATAAAAGAAATGTATATTCTTCCATTTAGGCTCATAAATGAAACTTACATTTTTGAAATAAATAAATTCCTTAGAAACCAAACATGTTTGACAATTTTTTTAATCTCCAAATGAGACATTTTAATGATGTCAATACCAGTTATGAGTGGTTCAAGATTTTGGAAGATCATTTAGGAATGGAAAGAAAAAGGCTCAAAATTTCAAAATCAATCATTGTAATGAATTTCAAACTTTTAGTGAATTGACATCTTAAATCTCTCAAAAGTATAGGTTACTTCATGCTGGCTTTTTTAACATTGTTAGGTATATAAATTAACTTAAAAGTTTTTAAATTTGCTCTAGATTGTCCTTGTTTAAGGTTTTTCACCCTAGAGCCGTATTATTTTTTCCTTTTTTTTTTTCATTTTTGATTATTCCACCATGCACCTTAGAATTTAAATTTCATCCAAAATGGGTTGATAATACAAATGGTTTCTTGGCAATGAAAGAAAGCAAAAGGTTCATAGGTTTTGTGGTAGTTTCTCAAGGAAAAGCTCCTTAATTTAAACATTAGTACTTAATCCAAATCAATTTTTCTAAGGATATAACATAGACCAAAGTTTGTGGTTTTAAAAAATATATATATAAATAGGCAAAAAAAGTGTTTAAGGGTGATAAAACCAAGAATCATTCTTTGTCCTTTCATCTTTCCATACTTTCCATTCTATCATCTTATTTCTTTTGTTTTTTTCATTTTTTTCTCTTTTTCTTTTTATATATCCATTTCTAGCTGAGTGGGTTTAAAACTTTTGATACTTTATTTGACATTTGCTTCTCTACCTATAGGGTTCCTTTTTAGGACTTTGCCATGCATGATTCTTGAATGTCCCCCTTTTTACCCTTCAAATGTGGAAGGTGACCCTTAGTCAAGGTTTATTTAGAAAGAATTCATCAAGTTCAAAAGGATATCAATGGCATAATTTCATATTCATGAAGGATGATGAAAGATGACCATTTGTCATCTCAAGCATAGTCACTTAATTTGAATAGCAATTCCTTTTAGGAAAATGAGATTTAGTTTAAAGAAAGGTTTTTTTTTTTTTTTCTCACAACTTCCATTTTTTGGGATTCTCTAGTTTTCTTGACTTTCTCTTTTTTATTTTGGGCTTTCTAGTCTTTTCTTCCTATTTTTTTATTTTTTTATAAAAATTTATAGCTTTTTTTTTTCAAAATTTTCAAGCTTTGTTTATATTTATTCAAAATTTCCAAGTGCATAATATCACAATCATTTTTTTGTTTTTATTCTTTTTTTTTCTGCATGCCACCATAACTTATATATTAATCCATTTTGCCAATAGGGTAATTTATGAAATATGCCCCATTTTAGGATACCACCCCTAATGAATTTATTCAAGATATTAAATTGTTCATATCTCTCCACAAATGAAAAAGATTGGTTATAACATAGGTTTTCTTAGGGTAAGGAATGGTCTTACCTTTTTGGTCTATATGCCCTAAGACATAAAGTAAGGAAATTTTGGTAGAGAATTCAAAGATTGGTGTATTTGAGGTCATTTGAAGAGATCTAGATAGATGGCTTTTTCACTTGAATATCTACCATAATCTTGACACATATCAAATTACCAACAACTAGAAACTTAGAAAATGTCACGTTTGTTTAATTTTCAAGAAATCCACAAAAAAAGATTTTAAATCAATCATTTCATTATTCATTACCTAGAAAAATATTATCACCCAATTTTGTTATGGTACGATCAAGTTAAGATTCAATTTAAGGAATTCAATTGTATGCTCTTCGAAACATTAAAGCTTTTGAGTGATATTCATTCAAATGGTTTTGGCCATGAAACACTTAAGAGAAAAAAATGTAAGGGTATTTATTATGATTGGTTCATTTCTAATAATTATCACTGTAGATACTTGATTTTGGTTACTAATATTTTATTCTTTTCAATTTCTCTAAAGTTGTTAAATTTGAGGATAAGTCAGAGTAGGTGATAGACTATTTCGGTGAAAGTTATTTTATGAAACAAATATTCATAGAAAAACCTTTTTACAAAATAGCTATTTAGAAAACAACTATTCATGTAACAACTCCTTTATGGAACAACAGCTTCACAAAATAGCTGTTCTTGAAACAATTTTTTTAAGGAACAAGACCAACACTTTTACCGAAAACTATTGAAACATAAGTTACTTCACTAAGAGTTATTTCACAAAAGATGCTTCCCCAAATTTTATTTCATTGAAAGAAGAATTGAAAATAACCTCAAAATTTGATAGGGTTTTTGGGTTAATTCCACTATTGGGATGTTTTGAAGAGCTTGGTTTGATGGATCGAATATGGCGATAGTTGAGAGGTTTTCGCTTAACCTTTCCCTAAAATATGAGTGCTTATCTCTTTCATTTATAACAGATAGTGAATTTTAATATTCCAAAATCCTTTTCTCAATCTCATTCTCTTCTCTACTTAGCCTTGCTTCAGTACCTGCCATTGCACTCAATACTTTAGGGTTTACTCTAATCTTTCTCTCCATCATCTCCTAGAACCATTTTGTTTTACTTGTTTGTAACACTTTTTCATCTCAATAAAGAACCCATTTAAAATCACCAATTTTTTTAAGACTCCTTTCATTATTTAAGAAAAATCCCTCATTTTTACTTTTTTCTTCTCCTTGCAACTTTTTTGTTTTGGTAACTAATCATGTGGACCTTTATTCTAAACAATTGCATAAAAAATCAATTTTCATAAGAAAACTCTAAAGCATTCTTCTAGCAATTTTAATTCAAATATCACTTAGCAACACCATATGCATGGCATACACAAAATAAAAGTTCAAAGGTTAAAAAAAATCCCATCTTGATTTTTCAAAACCTAAAACTTCTTCTTATATCTCAACCCTTCTAATGGGATAAAGTCAACTTCCATTGTTCCATAAGTTTCATAGTTAAAATATTACTCTTGATGAGATCCCTAATCCTTTCTTTCAACTACTTGCACTTTTTAATCAAATAGCCAATTGCCCCAGTGTAGGATCATAACTTTTTGATGATGTATTTATAACTGTTTTCAATGGTATATGAGCCAGGTATTGATTTTTTATTAGTAAAGGCAAGTATTAGGAATGGGAATTAGAAATTTCTCGTGAATTTTTTTTTATCCTCTTTGGCTTTTCATTGGCTTGATGGTATCTTCAGATGCGAATCCAAACACAAGGGGTATTGCCAACAGTCATTTGAAGATAAAGATTTGTTTGAAGACCTGGTTGATAAAGATATAGACTTTGGGAGGTGTTATTTGTGATTGGGTAATAAGGTTGATGAAGATGATAAGGATTGTATATGATGAAATTCTCAAATAGTTGCCCACCAAATGTGATTGCTTGCACATAGTAAGGTTGGTGAAGATAATAAGGATTGTATAGGATAAAGTTCTTAGATAGTTGGCCCCAAGTGTGATCGTTTACACCTCTTTTTTCTCTTTCTTGGGTGCATTACCTCTTTTAGTGTCAATTGCATCACTTACTTCAATCTTACCACTCTTTATCACATTATCTCTTATTTCCTAAAAAAATCACTATGTTAGCAAAATTTTTATTAGCATTCCCCACTAATTTGTCATAACATGGAGCCTTAAGCATACTAATGAATAATATTGTTATTTTTTTTTAGTCAATGAGGGATTGAACTTGGCTTACCAGATCCCTTCAATGATGGGTATACTCTTTGAAAGTCTTATTAGGCTTCTTCTCCATGTCCTAAAGGGATAATCTATCTAGCACCATATCCACTAAATACTTGTATTATGTAATCAATGCTCTACCCAAATCTTTTTAGGAGGGGAATTTGATTTGGTCCAACTGCACGTACCATCTTGTTATAGATTTGGTCAAACTATCTTAGAAATAATGGTTTAGTAGCTTATTTTTATGGGTATGCCTTGTCATCTTCTAGCAAAAATATTGTGATATGAGCAAAAGGGCACTTTGTTCCATTATACTTTTCAAAGTCTGGCACTTTGAATTTAGTCAAGGATGACTAGGTCTAGCACCAAAGTAAAATTGTTAGCATCGATTCTTCTAACGGTGTCACTTCCCACCACTGCCTTTAGCCTTTCTTCAAGTCTATCATTTTTACTTTGCATCTCAATGTTTTTTATTAAGGTTAGGAACCATTATGGGATCAATAGGATTAATTTCTAGATTAATGTGGGCCTAATCCTATAGCTGGCTCGTAAAAGGACTCATGTAGTTGTAATGCTGTGTCCTAGCTGACTGCGATGGCAGGTCTTGAGAAGTTTGGTTATGCTACCTTGTATACTCTAGTGGGCACAATAGTTCATCTCTAGCAATTTTTCCTCTATCTTTTAGCTTAGAGATGTCAGCAACTCTTTTATCATTTGATAAACCCATCAACATCTATCTCAATTTCACCATTTTTTTATCAATACTTTCTTGAATTTTAGTCACTCCTTTTCTCATCTCCTCCAAGGTTTTTCAATCTTTTCTATTATGGCCCTATGCTCCTCCATGTTGTGAACAAAACTATTCTTGAAAATTTAGTAAGAAATCAACACTATTGGATCTTTATTTATTG
Organism: Durio zibethinus; assembly: GCF_002303985.1. The sequence goes on from NW_019168159.1 coordinate 19,530,929, forward strand.
AAAGAAGTGAAATCAAATCTACCTTACATGATGGTGTTCACATGAAATGATCATGAATGCATGAGTGATGCATAAATGCTTAAAAATGAATATTTACATATGATGCCAAATTGACAACAATCATGCTTTTTATGGGTAATGAAATATATTCAGATGAAATACAAATTATTTTTTTAAAATCATATCATTTATGAATCTATATACATGAAACATGATTAAATATTGCATAGGTAATGAGAAGTATGTACATAAATGATGAAACATACATACAAAATACCTTACCATACATGATGAGATATGTTTAGATTATATGTAATGCCTATGTTATGCAAATTCACTAAAGTTGACACTATCATTCAAATATGCATAAAATGAAATGTATGTACAACTTTATTATATTAAAATATAAAACATGATGAAAGTGAGCGCAAAAGTAATCAAAGGAAATGCAAGGGATAAAAAACAACATTCAAAATCAAAATTTTCCTAGAAAGAAATAAAAATTCAAGAAAACATTTCTTATGAAAAAGGCACATAAAATGACCACAATTCAAAGATTTTATTCTTACATTTCAAACTCCTGCTTTTTATAAAACAAAGAAATTAAGAAAAAACTCTCCATTTTGAAATTTTTATTTTTTGTTTTCTTTCTTCTTTTTTATTGATTAAAAAATTAAAAAAATTTCTTTTTTAAAAAACATTTTTTCATAACAAGGCAATTATTGGATAAACACTAGATAAATCGAATAGTATACCCAAAGAAAATTTTATTGGAAGAATTATTTTATAATTTTTTCTTTTTTCAAAAATTTAGTTTTTTTTACGTCATTATTACCTCTAAGTATAGTTTGTATCAAAGAGTTCATCTCATGTCCTAATTTGGGTAATTTCTACAAAAAAAATCCTGTATGGCTCTACCCTAGGCTAGCTTCTTATGGCTCATGATATGCTAGGTTAAGATTTATACATATAAAGATTCTTAGATTGTTCCTCACATCATCATCCATTATAGACTAGTAAGACATTCCGATCCTTACCCACTACAGGTTGTAAAAGAAAAGGGTTCAATTAGAGTGGGAGTGTTTCACTAGCCAATGCCAAGGTTATCGCCTCATGTGAGTGTAGCTACTTTATTTCCTTCAAAAAGGGATAAAACCCAGATATAAAGTTCATACATACAAGTGAATATGCAAAGTGTGTAGGGAAGTATACCAATTAAAACAATATAAGTAAAGAAAAAAATGACAAAATCAAAGTATAGATGTAACTAACATGCATTATTTTTCAAAATAACGAAAAGGAAAGGAATTAAAGTTAAATATCAATTAGACCATTAAATCAAAAACTTGGGATAATGAATGATTAATTTTTGTCTTGACTTTAAAAAAAGGGTTCCCATGAAGTCACCAAATTGTCACAATGTGTGGATCTATGAACCTGACCACAGGATATAAAAATTTGTAAATTAAAAAACATAAAGTCACCACCAACCTTTTTTGTTAAGTGTGATTGGCCACCTAAAAATTTATCTTTTTAATAAAACCCTAAAACTAGTTTAAAGTTTATTAAAAAGATATTTTTGGTCTTTGAAAATAGAGATGGATTTGAAAATACAGTTATGTTTAAGGAAAGATTAACACTCCCCAGCACCCATTTAAAATCGATACTAATTAATCAGGCATCATCTTTTTGGTATTGGATGAAAATGGTTTCAACTTGATATTCAATAATAGTTCTATTCATTTTTTAAGAAAAAAATCAATTTTAATTTTTTTTATGAAAAAAAAACTTATTCAAGAATTTTGTGAAAATATTTAAGTTAAAGATTACCTTAAAATTCTTTAATATTTAGGTAGAATTTACTCTTTCCATCTAAGATTCATCATGACATACTTTTAAAATAAAAATAACATTCTTCATAGATGATAATTGCTAGTGACTCTCCAACCTTTAAGACTCAAAGTATCAAAAATTATTTCCCTCAAAATGTTATTTTACTTTTATTTCGAAATCCATAGTTTTTAATAATATTTTTCATTAAAAAACATTTTATAAGAAAAATCGATGATGCTACCATTAACAAATAAATAGTAATAAGTAAAATACATAATGATGTGAATTGAATACAAACAAAAATCTAATATAAAGATATGCAAATGAATGTCATGCATGATGTTGAGATGAAAATTTGAATCAGGTCCTTAAATATAAAGAGACCACCCTTACTCCCCAACCTCTAGGTAGAGTTTAGGTATGATTATTTATTTTTAAAATCTTGCTTTATTTTTTCTTTGTTTGATTTTTTTCTTTAAGGATCATATGAAAAACTTAATGAAATAAAATTTCCTAAGTACCTCATCCTTTATGCGGCAATTAGGATCAAATTATTTCATATGATATTTTCATGCAAATTCTTTAAAATTTGGATTTGGAAAGAATTTGGGTATTGAAATGGGTTTAAAGTTTTGGGATTTTACTAGTTTTAAGGTCTAGACAATTTAAGGTTTTTGATTGGGGTTTGGGTCAAACTTGGGATTAAGATGCTAGGTTAAGGTCAATTTCGTAATTTCACACATTTTAAGATGTACTCAGGATTTTTAATTCATCAATACTCATAAAATAATTTTTCAACATGATATGAAGTTTTTCATAAAATTCAAGTTCAAAAAGGTTAAATTACGAAATACCCCTAAAAGGTATTTTTCTAATGTCACCTTTTCTGAGTTCCGACATGATTTCTAAAAGTCCAAATCATAATTTTATTAATCTTATGCCTTGATAATCTTATTCAATTGTGAATTCCAAAGGTTGACTTGAGTTAAGTTTGACCACATGGTTTTGCTCACTTTAGCTCAAAATAATATGACCAATTGCAAGTAATCTTGACTAATTTTGACCAATTTTAACTTGAGGCCTCATCAGGGTTATTTTGGTCATTTTGCTTCTTTTTCTCAAAATTTAAAATTTTTTAAAAGTCTTCAAGAATCCAATGCCTTGGTTTAATTTTTACAAAATACCCTGAATTTGACCATGTTTCAACCAAAATTGACCAATTTTGAACAAGTTTGACTAAGTTGACTTTAGGTTGACTTTTGACTTTTTATCTGATTTTTTGCTATTTTTTTGCATCTCCTTTAAAATCAATTTATTAAAAAATCTTTAAATATTCATAAATCCTAAAAGAATTTTTTGACAAGAACTGGGACTTGATTGTTAAAGTACACGATTGACTAGAACATTCCTTTTAGTTCAATCCATGAATTATTTTTTTACATAGATCTTTTTTTTTCACGTGGATCCGACAAAAATCCATGAATGCATTCCTATTGTAGATACTTAATTTTGTCTAGATACTTTATCCTTTCAATTTAACCTCGATTTTGCAAATGGACTTAAACCATCATTTTTTGAGCCTACTACATGGCCTATTTTTTGAATGCTCTGAGACAAAGTCTAATGTGGATCCTATAATAAGGCCTGTTGCATAAGCATGAATAAATAGCCCAATAAAAGGCCAAATAAAAAACTCATCTCTAAAGCCCATTAATGGCCTATAATTGGCCATTAAATAAAAGTCAAAACTTTTAGTCCAAGCTTGGCCCAAAATAGAATAATGAGAGTCTATGAAACAAAAAAAAAAGCCCCAAGTAAACCATTAAACTTGGCCTAAAACATGACCAAAGAAAACCAAAAAGAAAACAAAGCGAGAAAGAAAAAAATTTTGAAACTCTAAAACAAATTGAGGTTAGTGGCTAATTACAGCAAAAGTAGTGGGAAGCAAAATAAAAAAAAAGACTAGAAGAAAAGGACACACCAAAAAGTTAAGGATAAAAAAAGGAAAACTAGAGCTTTCAAAAAAGGAAAAACCAAAAAACAAAGAAAAAATAAAAAAGGGTTTTGGGGAACCATAAATCGAAGAGAAAAAAAAAGAAAAAAAAAGAAAACGAGGAAAGGAAATCGAGTAAAAAAAGTAAAGAAAAGGATGCTTTTGGCAAAAAGGGCTTGATTTCACATAAAAAGGAAAAGAAGTGCCATCTTTAAGAGTTTCAAAAGAAAGGTAACCCATTTCTCCCTTTCTCTTCCTTTTAAATATATGTAATATATGTTTTACTTTATATATATAGCTAAAAAAGATGAAACCTAGCTCGGTTAACTCTAGTGCTCCTTATTTTTTAGTTTTGAAAAAGAAATATGACAACTTAGTTAGATATTAAACTAGAGGTAGGATTCATGACTTTTCTTAAGGCACCAAAGCACCATATTGGTCTTATTTTTTAGCTTATGTTTATTGGAAACATTGAGAAGCCCAAAACTAGTTTTGAAAAAAGAGAACTATCAGTTAGGTTTCGATTTATGGCTTATAAAGGGTTAAAACTCTCTCCATTGGTCATTACCTCCCTTAGTTTATCGTGAATAAAAAAGATCTTTTCCTTTGTTTGAAACCAAAAACTAGTTGAAAACAATGAAAAAAATCTTTTTTCTTAAGAAGAAAAATAAAGTCTCTAAAATAAAGCATGGTAGTGGGCTGTAAAAGAAAATGCTTTAAAGTCTAGGCCTTTTTTTCTTGCTTACTGTTTCCACTTGAAGATTGTTTGCAGAAACCTTTTAAACTTCAGCCTTTGTATGTTTTAATTTTTTGGGTATTCTTTTTCTACATGAAGTCAATTGGTTGAACTTAAAGTTCCATTTGTTGCATGCTCTGTTTACATGAAGTTCATGCTTTGTGTTAGACTTGCCATGTTTTTCTTTTTCTTTTCTTTTGCATTTGCTTAATATATCAAGGTTGCATGGAGTCTAGAAATCTCAGTGAGGCTTGTGTTTACTGTTGATTTTTACAATAACTTGAATCTATGTTAAAAATGTAAAGCTTGAGTTTTTATGGTACCCGAGAGTTGGTGTTAAAGTTTCTATTCTTGCTTAAATGGCTTTTGGATGAAAACTTATGTTAGGTTTGTTTTTGCATAAAAGTTTAGGGCTTTCATGGTGAAATCTGATTGTTTTTCAAACCATAAAACTGATGGTTGGCTTCTGTGCCTAAAAAAATTAAATAATGTTCTAAAAAAATAAATGATGTTTTAAAAAAGCAAAATTTTAAAAATTAAATTTTTTTTAAAAAAAAGAGAGAGCTTTAGGTATTATGAATTTTTTAAATAGTCTATTGCATGCATTATTGTTATTGTCATTATTATTTGATCGTCTTTGCTTATGTTTGCTTTTGTTTGTTTCTAACATTAGCATTACAAATTCACATGCGTATGTCACATTTAACTATGCATATTTCATACCATTCATGTCAATGTACACTTTTTTTATGTTGTTTAAATACAATTTAAATTTCATGCATATTTAATTTCCTTATTGGTTAAATTTCTATGCTTATTTTAGCTTTTAAAACAATTCATTCTTCATACACTTTAAATTTATTAATTCCATCATGCTTTTAAAAAATAATAATAAATATATATTTTTTAAGATGATTTTGAAAACCTTATCTAGCTGTTGAAAGGAATTCAAATCATATTTTGAAGAATTAATTTTCTCAAATACCATCTAGTGTTGGAAATTTAAAGAAAATTATTCTTCATAAAATAAATAAATAATAAAAGAAAATAATAATAACAATTATTTCTATCATCTATTTACTTTTTGCTTGTTTAATAACTTGTTACATTCATTAATATTATAAATTATCATTTATATGTCCTTTTAATTATGTTCATGCATTTACATTTGGTATTTGCATTTTTTTAAATGTCTCTTTAAATGATTAGTAAAAATCCAATTTTTTTTAAAACATGAAAATCGAGCCTACTTTGAAAGTTTGCCTAGATGTTAGAGATTTTTATAAAAGTTCATAAAAATCATGAAAAACCCTAAACCTTAAACCCTAAATCTATCCCCAAAACCTTAAATCTACCCAAACCTAAAATCCAGTTCAAATACTAAAAATTATTCCAAAATTAAGGATTCGTATGAAAACCATATATAAAATAATCTATTCCTGAATGCCACTTAGAGGATAGGGTATTTAAGAAATTTTATTTTATTAAGTTTTTCATGTGATTCCTTAAAAAATAATAATGATAAAATTAAACGAAAGAATAAAAATAAAAACGAGATTTTAAATATATATAGTCATACATAAACTCTGCCTAGAGGTTAAGGAGTTCGATGGTTCTTTATATTTAAGGACTTGATCCCAAAATTGCATTTCATTGTCGTGCATGCCATTCATTCACACATGTTTATTTTTTTATTATTATTTGCATTCATTTCATATGCTCTTGTTTTTAAATTGTTATTATTGTTCTTTTAATTATGGCATCATCCTTTTTATGGATAAATATCTTTTTATCAAAATTCTTATAAAAAATGGATTTGAAAATAAAATTAAAATAACATTTTAGGGAAAATAATTCTTAGTACTCTGCCTAGATGTTAGAGAGTTACTAACAATTATCATCTCCAAAGAATGTTATTTTTATTTTAAAAGAATGTCGTAATGAATCTTAGGTGAGGAAAGTTATCTTTAAACTCTACTTAGATATTGGAGAATTTCGAAATAATTCTTTAGCTTAAAGATTTTGATAATATTCCTAAATAAAGATTTTCAATAAAATTTATTTTCTTTTTAAAAAAGTGAATGGAATTATCATTAAATTTCAAAATTAAAACTATTTTATCCAGTGCCAAAGATAACGAACAATTAATCTTTTCCCGCACGCAACTATACTCTTAAACTCAATTCTATTTTCAAAATCCAAAAATATCTTTTTAATAAACCTCAAATTTAATTTTTTGATTTTATTAAAAAGATAAACTTTTTAGGTGACCGATCACAGCTAACCAAAAATATTAGTGGTGAGTCCTTGTGTTTCTCGATTCCAAATTTTTACGTCCTTTAATCAAGTCCATGTATTTGCACTATATGATAGCTTGGCAACTCCACTGAGGACTTTTAGAGTCAGGCCAAAAAATTAATCATGCTTTATCTGATGTTTTGGATTTAATGGTTTTAGTTGGCATTTATTTTTAATTCGTTTCATTTTAGTTTTTTTCAAAATGTTGCATGGTAGTTAGGATCTTATTTTGATTTTGTTATGTGTTCGACCCTTACAATGCTATTAATTGATATATATCTTCGCACTTACTTTGTGTAATAACTTGTATGCATGAGCTCTAGACCCGAGCTCTGTCCTTATTAGAAGGAAATAAAATAGCTATGCTCTCGTAAGGTGATAACCTTCGTATTTGTTAGCAAAACACTTCCACTCAGATTGAACCTTTTTTGTTTGAAACCTGTAATAGGTGAGGATTGGAAAAACAATCTAGGAACCTTTAGATGAATAAATCCCTAATCAACATATTGTGATCTATAAGAAGCTTGCCTAGGGTAGAGCTGTGCAGCTTTTTTTTTAAGAAAACCATTAAAAAATTAAGACACTTCATATATTTTATTATATTATATATTTATTATGTCATTTCCATTATTTATTTGCTTTAAATACTGATTCATTTTATTTCTTAATTTTGCTAAATACATAATGTAAGCATCACATTTTAAGGGGTATTGTTTTTGGTCAATCATCAGCAAAAGAAACTCTCATGAAGCCATCAATAGTATTAGTCTTCTGTAGAAATTATTTAGAAGTAAAAAGCCAATAAAAAAACATCTAGGAAAATAAAAGGGACTACTTAAGGGTTGGTTATATCTCTATACTTTCACAATCAGTGTATGTGGATCTGAGTCAAAGTGATATAAACAAGTTATAAGCGATATGGAAGTAGTGGAGATTAGAGAAGAACAAGTCTTTCTCAAAGAAGCATGAGAATGTGGCAATGCTTATGTTAGTAAAGATTGATGAATCACTAATTAGGGCTACAATACAGTTTTTGGATCTATCTTATTGGTGCTTTGTATTCAACAAAGAAGACTTAACCCTCAAAATTGAAAACTACTCATACCTACTTCAAATAGAATTTGTTGGTCAAGAAAAGATCTACTAAAAAAGGTAAAAGACCACCAAATATAGAAAAAAATTAGGAAAAATCTTAAAAATAAGGGTGAGGAAAAAGGCAAGTACAAGAAGGAAAAGATAGCGTCAAGACTGTTCTTTCAACATTTCTATTAGAACATGTAAGGAAACATCTTAATGATGACTATGGATTGGATTTGTTTTCCCTAGCCATGTATGGATTGATGACATTCCCCAATGTACTGGGACATATAGAAGCATTAGTGGTTAATTTCTTCGATCAACTAAATAAAGGCATAAATCTTTCACTGACCATCTTAGCAGAGACCATCAGATCTCTAAACTTTTGTTGAAGAAAAAGTAAAGATAGATTTATAGGATGCACTTAATTGCTTTATATTTGGATCCAAAGTTATTTTTAGGTAAAAGAGAAGATATCATTTCGGCCTTTCTCCATTCATTTTGTTTTGATCAAAAAGTTCATCACCAAGGAATGGTAGAGGGATTGGACAAAAAAATAATGGATGGCATTCTTTTTGAAGCTCATTGGTAAGGTCATAACATGAAAAGTACCATGATGCTTCCCATAGCCATAATGTACAGTTATGGAGACAAGTCATGGATACTATTGCTAGAAAAATCGAGGACAGTGAGCTATGCACCTTTTATAGTCCAGAAACAATATGATTCCCATCAATTCATCCCTATGACTCATGGACTAAATTTGCTTGAGTTTGACTATGGGGCACCTAATTATATGAAAAAGGTTTGAGACATCATTAAGGCAAAAAGTAAATTAATTGAATAAACCTAGCCAGATATGCGAATAATGTCACAGAAGGGTACCTTTCATGAAAAGTGAAGAGAGTTAATAAAGTTAGGCCTTTGCTAATAGATATTTCAGATTAGCTACCTATCTCTACATCAAAGTTTGTATTGACAACTCTTAAGATCACCCAACGAGAGTTTGAGATTAAAAAAAAAAAATGAAGAAAGAGATGATGATAATGATGATCAAGTCAACCGATTGAGGTATGGTTTGATGATGAAAGATGATGCATTACAAAAGTTGACCAAGGAATAAAAAGTATTGAAAGGAGATTTGTAAGATCTTCACCAAGAAAATAAAAGATTGAGGATGGGCATTTGACCTTCAAAGGGATGTAAGAAGGAAATAGAAGAATTAAGAAAAATGGTAGAATATTGGAAGAATAGAGCTCGAGAAAACAAGAAAGCTGTCATTGCACTCATTCAAAAGTAGCAAACATAGAAAGACAAATTTTTCGTGTCTCTACAAAAGTAACTAAGTGCCACAAGGAAAATGAAAAGTTAAAGGCCAAATTAAAGGAAAATAAGAGTAGAAATTCCACTGTACAAAATGAGAAAAAGATATTGGAGCAAGAGCTAATGAGCCTAGAAATCCAACTGGTTGAGAATTAAAATTAGATGGATAAGATTCTGACCAAATGGTATGAAAGAGAGGATGAATAGGGCCTGTGTTTGCAATATAGAAGTAAAGGCTCAAGAAATGTGGAGAGTAAAGCTTGGGGAAGCAACAATATATAGAACAACTAACTTCTCACATCTACAAGGCTATACAAAAGGCAGTAAATTGGTGGAGAGATTTGAAGAACTTGAACAAGAGGTCTTACTAACTCAAACTTATAGCCAGAGACTGTTAAGCCTTTTATGCGAAGCTAGGAAGCAGTATGCTCAAATCAAGTGTTTTTATAGTTTTAATAAGTGAATGATTGAATGATGTATAATGATTTCTATTGGTTACTAAAAGTTTCCTTTGTTTTGAATTGATCTAAAACAATACTCCATTTGCATTACATTACATTCATTTCATACATGCAATTTAATTAATAATAGTAATAATAACAATGACATTATACCATGCACTCTAATTCATGATTAATAAAGGTTCAAAGATAGCAAAGTCAAAGAATTAAAGTCAAGCAATTTCATACAAATATAACACCCATTCTGAATCTCGAATCATGGAAAGAGAGAACACAACCAGGTTTGAGAGGTTCAAAAAGGCACATGAAGAGATAAGGGAAAAAGTGATGGAAATACAACTGAACATTGAGGCACAGATGTCCGAATTGAAAAAATTGTTAGCTAGCTCACTAAAGGGCAAAGGATTTGCTGGCACACTAAGACCACGGGATAGGATTAGTACAAAGAAACCATTGTACCCTCCAAGGTTCACCCTACCACAAATTTAAGTTTTTTAAGGAATCGCATTTGTAGCTACCAACCACAAAACCTTCTACCTGTACTGGCTCATATACTAGTCAACCCTAGATTGACATAAATGTCAACTAAAGATTGGGCCCTATCGATCCCATCATAATACCAAACTTAGGTGACCTTGCTAAATAGGAAAAGCTCTATGGCATGTCTGAGCCAATTATGAATGATGAAATGTAAAACAAGTATGACCTACTTGAAAAAAAATTCAAAGTGATGGAAAAGAATGGCATTTTTAGGAGCATGGATGCGAATGAATTTAGTTTGGTGCCTGACTTGGTTATTTTAGCAAAATTCAAGGTTTCTAATTTTAAAAAGTTCAATGGAATGAAATGTCCTACTACTTATATTACCATATCTATCATAAGATGGTAGGTCATACCCAAAATGACAAACTTCTTACACACTGTTTCCAAGATAGTGTAATTGGGTCGACAGCAAGATGGTATGTCCAGTTGGATCGAAGCTGGATCCATTCATGGAAAGACTTAGCTATAGCTTTCATGGCTTAGTATAAGCACGTCATTGACCCGACCCTAAATAAGCTACATTATAGAATATGGAAAAGAAGTCAACAAAAACCTTTAAGAAATATGTGAATCAATGGAAAGATAGAGTGGCCTAGGACCACCTATCGCTAATTGAAAAAGAGATTACAGTGCTATTTGTTAGCATATTGAAAGCCTCATATTATGACAAGTTGGTTAGAAACGCTACAAAAAATTTCTTCGATGCAATGATTTCAAGAGAAATAATTGAGAATGCTATCAAAACTGGCAAAATTAAAGGGCTTAAAACTTCTAATACTAAGAAGACAACTAATCGAAGGAAAAAAGAACAAAAGACACATGCAATGACTATTGGAAACCTTTAACTCTACCCATTCATCCTATATAACCAAAAACCACAATTCCCCACTTGTTATTCGACTACTAATCAAGTTACCTGGCAACCATTTCACTACTAAGCACCCTAACATCCACTATACAAGTCAAACTTTAATCCACAATTGCCTAATTTCACTCTTATACTGCCAACTCAACCAACCAATTTTGCTCGTAACCAAAAGAACCCATACAGCAGCAATTGCCTAGAAAAGCCTCAATTTGACTCGAACTTTATGTCTTACACCAATTTGTATTCATAATTGGTGAAAGGCCATCTTTTTGCCCTTGTTTATGTAGAGCCCTTAAAGCTACCCTATCCGAAATGGTATGATCTCAGCGTCAAGTGTGACCACTATTATGGTGTAATGGGTCATTCTACTAAAGATTACACCACTCTAAGACATAAGATACAGGGATTGATAAAAGTAGGACTATTGAATTTCAATACTAAGGCTAAGCCTAATGTTGGTAGAACTCCTCTCTCCAATCATACAAGTGGTGCCACTAATGTAGTAATGGATGAGTAAGGGTTAAAAATGGAGAGATGGATCAGTAAAGTGAAAACCCAAATGAGAAAAGTTTTTGATTGCCTAGTTAAAACAAGAATAGTTCAATCTATAGTTCCTGACAATGGTATATGGATAATGACCAAGATTGTCAATATCATGAAAAAAATGTAGGGCATATGACCTAAGACTGCTATAGGTTTTAGATGGTGTTGTAGTAGTTGATGGATGGAGGCATGATAGATTTTATGTTGAGGACAATGTTAGTAATGTGAGCATAATAAATAACTATTTAGAAGTGCCTTTCATTCCAAAGCTCATCACTATATTTTATAATAATGAAATTGAGCTGATTCTGGAAAAACCGATTCATCTCCCTAGAGCACTATTGATAGTTTGTGTTCCTAGTCCATTCCTTTATAAAAGTGATAGTCAGTCCTATGGGATTATAATTGCAAGGTGAAAATTCAAGCGCTTAGTGATGAAGCAACTTTAGAAAACACAGAGTTTAAACATACCATGAATATAATAGTAGTGGAAGGAATGACTAGGAGTGGTTGCTGTTACACACCTAAAATGCTAAAAAAGGTCAAGAAAAGTAAAACGAAAAAAGAAGAAGAAGTCATAATAGAAGGAGAATTTGATCTTGTTGTGACAAATTAAAAAGTACAATATAAAAAACCTATGTCTAAAAAAAAAGCCAGTGAATTTCTCAAGATTATTAAGCACAGTAAGTATAGTTTAGTAAACCAACTGAACAAGCTGTTGGCTAGTATTTCATTGTTATCACTACTATTAAACTCCAAACCATAAAGAATGCTTTTTTGAAAGTGTTCAATCAGGTTTACATCAAACATAATATTTTCATTGAAATATGGATCACATGATGAGGACCATCATAGCCTTAAATTTTATTACTTTAAATGATGATGAGATACCTTTTGAAGGATAAGGTAGTGTCAAGGCCTTGCATGTTATTGTTAAATGTAAAACCCATACTATGGTCAAGGTGCTAATTGATAATAGGTCATCTATTAATGTAATGCCTATGACTACACTATCAAAACTTTCAATGGACCATTCCTATATGAGAAACAGCCATATAGTGATAAAGGTTTTTAATGGGGCATGAAAAAAAATTATTGATGATATAGATATTCTATTATAGAATGATCTGTGTACCTTTAATGTCCAATTTTAGGTAATAGATATAGTGCCATTATATAGTTGTTAGCTTGGAAGAACTTAGATTCGTACAACATGGGCTATACTATCGTCTTTACACTAGAAAGTAAAATTCATCATTTAAAGGAAACAAGTTTGTCTGGATGAAGAAAATGACCAACTCATAACCAAAACCCTAATTGCTCCTTATGTTAAGGTTATAGAAAAAGCATTCGAGTGCCCATTTAGAGCTTTTAAGGTAGTAAGCACTACATATGTTGGAAAAAGGTTAAAGATACATGTCCTCTAATTGTCAAAAACCATGGTCCTAGTAATCAAGTAGACCATTGGCAAAGGTTGACTAGCTAGATAAGATTTGGGAGTAGCATCGCAAGGAATCAAAAAAATGCCAGTCACAACCAAAAATAAGGAAAGATGGGGTTTAAGTTGCAAACTTACTGTTGCTAATAAAGAGAGAATGATGATGGAGAAGAGAGAAAAGAGAATAGCATGCCTCAAAAAGCATGATTTAGCTAATGGAAAAATGGTATTCCCTATCTATACGAGACATTTCATTTTGGCAAATATGTCTATCCTAGATTGACAAGTGTGGAAAAGGGTAAACCAACTATTGGCATAGAGGAAGCCTTCTTTCGAGTACAGATTAAGGAAAATGAAAAAGAGATGCAACAAAAAGAGAAATTCTTTTCTCATTTTCTAGGTTAAGAGATTGAAAAATAGTGTACTTTTATTGTTATCCTTGAAACATCTAAACTTAAAATTCCAATTGCTTTTGCACAATAGCATGCAGAGGTCAAATATATGGGCTTACTTTTATTATCTTAATAAAATGATGAATGCAACGTAATCATATATATCACCTTCTCCATTTTTCTTCTTCATTATTTATATCTTTTTCTTAGCTTTGCCTAATTTATCTTATACTTCCTTGTGATTATACCCAATTTCAAGTCTTTAAATAATGAACCTTATGGATAAACAAGACAATAATATCAAATTTTATTTCAAAATTTCAATTTACATTAGTGAACTTGATAATGAAGTTGACTCAAAAGATTATGATTTGCCTCACGATTTGTAAAAATGGATGAAGCAAGAAAAGAAACTTATAGAGCCCCACTAGGAGACCAAAGATTTGTTAAATTTAAGAGATGATGAAATAGGAGAGAAATTCGGATCGATACTTATTGTCGATAACTAAAAAATAGAAGCTAGTGGATTTGTTACAAGAATATGCAGATATATTTGCATGCTCATATCAAGATATGCCTAGGCTTAGCATGGATATTGTTAAACTTAGACTAGCTCTAGAGCCAAATTATGAATCAATACAACAAAAAGTAAGGCACATAAAGTCAAAGATGTTGTTAAAAAAAATGAAAAATAGTTCGATACAGGTTTTTTTAAAGTAGCCAAATACCTTAAATAGGTGGCCAATATAGTCCCGGTTCCTAAAAAAGATGGAAAGGTGAGGATATGTGTAGATTATTAGGACCTAAATAAGGCTAGCCCAAAAAATAACTTCCCATTACCTTATATCAATACTTTTGTGGATAATATTGCCATGCATTCTACCTTTTCATTCATGGATGGGTATTTTGGATATAATCAAATCAAGATGGCTTAGGAATATATGAAGAGAACCACATTCATGATGATGTAAGGTACATTTTACTACAAAGTCATGCCCTTTAGGCTTAAAATTACTGGTGCCATTTATTAAAGAGCAATGGTTATTCTTTTTTATGACATGATATATAAAGAGATAGAGGTGTATGTTGATGATATTATAGCAAAGTCCTGAGAAGAAGATGAAGAACATGTTGCTAACCTTAGAAAAATCTTTGAAAGATTGCAAAAGTATCAACTCAAGTTGAATCCTGTCAAATGTACATTCGATGTCAAATTGAAAAAGTTACTAGGGTTCGTAGTTAGTGAAAAGGGTATCGAAGTAAACCCTGATAACATTCGAGCCATTCAAAATTTAGCAATTCTATACATGTAAAAGGAAGTAAGGCTTTTTGGGCCAATTAAATTTCTCACTTTATATCCTAACTTTTTTAAAAATATGACCTAGTCTTAAAGTTGCTATGTAAGAACAATCCTGGCAAGTAGGATGAAGAATGTCAAAATGCTTTCGAAAGGATTAAGGAGTATTTGATAAGCTCACTAGTGTTGGTACCACTCGTTACAAGAAGGCCATTAATTTGTATTTAATAGTGCAAAGGAATTCGCTAGGATGTGCATTGGGGTAAAAAGATGAAACTTGTAAAAAAGAATAGGCTATTTATTACTTAAGCAAGAAATTTACGAAGTATGAAACTAAATACTCCTAGTTGGAAAAAAGTTGTTATACAGTGGTGTAAACTACTTGTAATCTTGGTAGTATATGCTCTATCATACAACCTAGCATATATCAAAGTTAGATCCCCTCAGTTACATTTTTTAGATGCCATCTCTATCAAGTAGAAAAATCCAAAAAAGAGGTGCGATAGTTGATTTTGTTGCCAATAGGGCTATAAAAGACTATAAGCCTATAAAATTTGACTTTTCAGATAAAAGACGAAGATGAAGAACCTGTGAGAAAATTATGGAAGATGTTTTTATATGGGGCATCCAATATAATAAGGCATAGCATTGGGGCAATATTAATATCTCTAGATAGAAATTATTACCCTAGCATTGTAAGAATAAGTTTTAATTGCACAAATAATGTAGCTGAATATAAAGCATGTGTTATGGGATTACAAATTGCCATCGAAAAAAGATTGACGTGTTAGAAGTGTACAAGGATTCAACCCTAGTAATCTGCCAACTGAGAGGTGAATGAGAGACTAGGGACTTGAAATTGGTTTTATACCAAAGGCATGTAGCTAATCTGATAAAATAGTTCAACCAAATCCAATTCCAACATGTCATTCGAGAACAAAATCAAATTATTAATGCCTTGGCTATTTTGGCCGTGATGTTTAAGTTAAATGCCAATGTGGGAACCCAACCCTTTAAAGTACAAATGTAGTAAACCATTAGCCCTGGTATCATGACATTGTACAATACATTAAGTGTCGAGAATATCCCAAATAAGTTTTAGAGAAAGACAAGAAGGTTATTCAAAGGTTAGTAGCAAGATTTATACTTGATAGGGAAATCTTGAATAAAAAAGGTTAAGATTAGATATTACTGAGATGTGTAGACACCAGTGAAGTAAGAAAGATACTAAAAGAAGTCCACGAGAAGCTTTGTGGATCACATGCCAACGAACATATAATGGCTAGAAAGATAATGAGGGTAGGTTATTACTGGTTTACATAAGAAAATGATTGCATCAATTATGTCAAAAGATGCCACAAGTGTTAAATTTATGCAAATAAAATTTATTCCCTTTCAGTCCCACTACATTTGTTGGCACCTCCATGGTTGTTTTCCATGTGGGTAATGGATATGATTGGTCCTATAACTTTAAAAGCTTCAAATGGGCATCATTTCATCTTTGTGATAATTGATTACTTCACCAAATGGGTAGAGATAGCCTTTTATGCTAATGTTACATGATCAATGGTATGTAAATTTTTAAAAAGAGAGATAATATACTAGTATAGGCTCCCAGAAATAATTATTTCTGATAACTTGGTAATTTGAATAGTAAAATGATGAAATAAGTGTGTGTACAGCTCAAAATAAAGCACCATATTATCCGAAGATGAATAGTGCAGTGAGGCTGCAACAAAAACATAAAAAGGATATTGGAAACGATGATTGACACATATAGGAATTGGCATGAGAAATTTCCCTTTACCTTACTTACCTATAAGAGATCAGTCCATACTTCAATAAGAGGCACCTTATTTTTACTAGTATATGGAATGAAGGCAGTGTTACCGATTATGGTAAAAATTCCTTCTCTATGAGTTTTGATGGAAGTGAAATTGGATATGATAGATTAGGTTCAAGATCATCTTGAACAAGTAAACTTTATAGAGGAAAACAAGCTCTCAACATTTTGTCATATGCAGATATACCAAAAAAGGATAATACGGGTGCATGATAAGAAATTACAGCCTCGACACTTTTATGAAAGTGAAATGATTCTAAAAAAGATGTTGTCAAATCAACATGACAGTAGGGAAGAGTGGACACCTAATTGGGAAGGCCCATATACAATGAAAAAGGCATTTTTTGGTAGAGCCCTAATCCTAGCAAAAATGGATGGCAATGAATTGCCAAATCTAATAAATTCATATGCTGTAAAGAAATATTTCACTTTAAAAAAAAGATAAAGATAAATAAAAAAAGAAAAAGATTCTAATTAAAAACCCAAAAGGGCTATTTAAACCAAAAGAAGGTCATTTAAGTGAAAACCTAAAAAAGCAACTTAAATGAATAAAAAGATAATAGGAAATCATTTAAGGAAAAAATTAGTATAAGGATAGATGGATCAGAGACAGGGTAAAAAAGGAATGAGTTTGGGGCAAGCTTCCATTAGTTATAAGCTCTGGGGCAAATGTTAGTTATACAAGTCCAAATATAGTAAGATCACAAATGTAATGAGTTATTTAAAAAAGATTTGGTCTTAATTGACTCAGTTTGTCAAATGTTCATTATTTAAAGAAATGATCTTTGAATTACTAAATGTCTTTTGAATTTTCTAATCCTTTATAATCGTTAATGAAATCTCATATTCAACTTTAAACATGGAATCATTGTATTTGTCACTAAAAATTGGGGGAATCACTTATAACGCTTATAATAGAACAACGTGTTGCTCAAAAAGAAGAATGGAAAGATAACAAAAAATAACAGTATAAGAAAACAAGAACCAATTGATTAGTAAAAAGGTTGAATAGGAAAAGAATTGAAAATAAGCTTACAGATAAATAAGGGTCATAGAAGGGATTTGTTAAAAAGAGAAAAAAGAAAAAGAAAAAAAGAAAAAAGAAAAAAAAAAGAGGTGAATGAAAATAAAAGAAGGATTCAGAAAAGGAAAGATATTGGGAGTGACCTCTAGAGTTTGACAGAGCTGAATCAATCCTAAACATTGAACTACATAATTAAGAAATGCATGGTATAAATCATTGATTTCATATCCACATCCAGATTCATTATAGTAGTCACATGCATTGCATACATTCTTTTAATAAATCATGTTGAAGCTCTTTTAGGAGAAGATGTCAAATGAAACCAAAATGTTTTCTTTAAAACATGGCTTCATTGGCCTAAGGAAAAATGTTTGCCCAAAGGTGAAAGTTACCTTAAGTATAACCCTCGAAACTCTGAATATATAATTATAGAGCACTTAACTCATCCTTGATTCCTAATTTATGGTTCTTTCATAGTCTCCCTTCTTATTTTCTAACTTGCGATTTAATATTGATCCTTTATTTTCTAACTTACGATTTAATCCTGATCATTTTATCTCCCTATTCACGATTTAGTCCTAGTCATTCTTCTTAGTTTTCTACTTGTAGTTCAATCCTAATCATTTTATTTCCCAATTCACAATTTAGTCCTAGTCATCTTTCTTAGTTTCATACTTGCATTTCAATCCGGTTCATCTTGTCTCCCAATTCATGATTTAGTTTTGATCATTTTATTTTTGACTTGCGATTTAATCTTGTTCATTTTATCTCTAGATTTATGATTCAGTCCTAGTCATCTTTCTTATTTTCTAACTTACAGTTTAATTTTGATAATTTTATATTCAGATTCACGATTCAATCTTGGTCATTTTTCTTATTTTTCAAGTTGCGATTCAATCTCAATTGTCTTATCTCCTATTTCACAATTCAATCTTGGTTATCTTTTTTGTTTTTTGACTTATGGTTTAGTCCTAGTCATCCTTTTAATTCCTCAACTTATGGTTTCGTTTTGGTCATCATATCTTCTGATTTGCGATTGAATTCCAATCATTCATCCTTGTTTTTTAACTAGCAATTTGGCCTCGACCATTCTTATTTCCCAGCTTGTGGTTCAATCGCAATCATCCTTGTTTTTCAAGTATGCGATTCAATCCTAATTATTTTATTTCTCAATTTGTGAATTAGTCTAGATCACTTTTAGCATAGATATACAAAAAAAAAAAAAACAAAGCAAAACAAAACAGAACAAAAAATAATAATAATAAAAATCCTCTCCCTACAAAGCAACATTCAAACAAAATTATTGTCTATGTCTTTGCATTACTCCTAATCCTCATAAATATAAAAAGAGGGGTAGCTATAGATACCTAATTTTATCCAAGATAATTTATCCTTTTGATTTGACCTCGATTTTGCAAATGGGCCTAAACCATCATTTTTTGAGCCCATTACATGATCCATTTTTTAAATGCTCTAGTTGAACTCTAATATAAACCCTATAGTGAGGCCCATTGCATAGGTTTGAATAAATGACCCTATAAAAGACTCATCCCAAAAGCCCATTAATGGTCTATAATTGGCCATTAAACAAAAAGCCAAAACATTTAGTCCAAGCTTGGCCTAAATTAGAATCATAAAAGCCTATGAAGTTAAAAATACAATGGCCCAAGTAAACCATTAAACTTGGCCCGAAACATGGCCAAAGAAAACAAAAAAGGAAACAAAATAGGAAAAACAAACTAAAAAACTTTAAAACAAAATGAGGTTAGCAACTATTGTAGCAAAAGTAGTGGGGAGAAAAATAAGGAAAAAACCAAAAAAAAAAAAGAAACACCAAAAAGTGAAAAGAAAGAAAAAGAAATAAAGCTCTTGAAAAAAAAAAAACAAAAAAAAAAGGTTTAGGGGAACCATAAACCAAAAATGAAAAAAATCGAGTAAAAAAAAAGAAGAAAAAAGTCTACAAAAGAAGCTCAATTTGGCAAAAAGAAAAAATAAAATGCCATCTTTAAAGGTTTTAGAGGAAAGGTAACCCCTCTTCTTTTTTTTTTCTTTTTAAATACATGTAATATATGTTTTACCTGATATATGTAGCTAGAAAAAATAAATTAGGCTTAGTTAACTCTAGCGCTCCTCTTTCTTAAGTTTTGAAAAGGAAATGAGACAACTTAGATATCAAACAATGGCCAGGGTTCATGATTTTTCCTAAGGCACCAAAGCACCATGTTAATATCATTTTTTGCTTAAGTTATTAGAAACATAGAGAAGCCTAAACTAGTTTTGAAAAAAAAAAAAAGAAACTCTTAGTTAGGTTTCAGTTCATAGCACACGAAAGGTTAAAGCTCTCTCCTTTAGTCATTACCCTCTAATTTATCATGAAAAAAAAAAGATCATTTCTTTTTTGAAATAAAAACTGCTTAGAAATAATGAAAGAAGTCATTTTCTTAAGTAGAAAAATAAAGTCTCTAAAACAGAGCATGATAGTGGGCTGTAAAAAAAATTGGTTTAAAATATAGGTCTTTTTTTCTTGCTTGCTATTTTCATGTGAGGATTGTTTGTAGAAAAACCATTTAAACTTCAACATTTGTATGTTCTAATTTTCTAGGTACCCTTTTCCTATATGTAGTCGATTGGTCAAAACTTAAAGTTCCATTGGTTGCATGCTCTATTTGCATGAAGTGCATGCTTCACATTAAACTTGCAATGCCTTTATTTTTCCTTTTCCTTTTCTTTTCGTTCCATTCACTTAATATATCAAGGTCACATGGAGTCTAAGAATCTTAGTGAGGCTTATGTTTATTGTCGATTTCTGTAATAGCTTGAATCTATGTTAAAAATGTAAAGATTGAGTTTTGTATGGTGCCTAAGAACTGGTCGTAAAGTTTTTTTTCTTGCTTAAATGGTTTTTGGATCAAGACTTAGGTTAGTCTTGTTTCTACATGAAAGTTAAAGGCTCTCTCGATGAAATCCAATTGTTTTCAAGCCATAAAAGTGATGGATGGCTTCTGTGCCTAAAAAAATAAAATGTTATTCTAAAAAAAACAATGACGTTTTAAAAAATATTTAAAAATTTTAAAAAATTAAATTTTAAAAAATAGGGCCTTAAGTATTATGAATTTTTTAAATAGTTTATTGCATGCATTATTGTTATTGTCATTATTATCTGATCATCTTTGCTTATATTTGTTTTTGCTTGTTTATAACATTAGCTTCATAAATTCACATGTATATGTCACCATTAACCCTATTCATGCATATTCATGTCCATGCACATATTTTTATGTTGTTTCAATACAATTTAAATTTCATGCATGTTTAATTTCCATAATAGTTAAATTTCTATGCTTATTTTAGTTTTTATGTAATTCAATTTCCCATTTTAAATTACTTTTGATGCAATTCATTCTTTGTACACTTTAAATTTGTTAATTCCATCATACTTTTTTTTAAAAATAAATATTTTTTTAAACAAAAAAAATGATTTTCAAAGCCCTACCTAAATGTTGGAGGGAATTCAGATCATGTTTTGGAAATTTTAATTTTCTTGAATTTCGCCTATATTTTGAAGAATTTAAAAAAATTATTCATCACAAAATAAATAAATAATAAATGAAAATAATAATAAAAATTATTTCTTTCATCCTTGCTTATATTTACATTTTGCTTGTTTAATAACTTGTTGCATGCATTAATATTATAAATTATCATCTATATGTCGTCTTTAATTATGTTCATGCATTTACATTTGGTATTTGCATTTTTTTAAAAAAAAATGTCTCTAAAAAATTAATAAAAATCTAACTGTTTTTAAAAAAAAGATGAAAATCAAGCTTTTTTTGAAAAGTTTGCCTCGATGTTAGAGATTTTTAAAAAGATTCATAAAAATCATGAAAACCCTAACCAAAACCCTAAACCCTAAATCTATCCCTAAAACCCTAAATTTACCCGAACCTGAAATCCAATCCAATAAAAAAAATCATTAAAAAATTCAAAGATTTGTATGAAAACTATATATAAAATAATTTATTTTAGAATGCCACCTAGAGAATGAGATATTTAGGAAATTTTATTTCATTAAGTTTTTCATATGATTTCTTAAAATATAATAATAATAATAATAATAATGTGATCTTAAATATAAATAGTCCTACCTAAACTTTGTCTAGAGGTTGGTCATTTTGGACGACCTATTTATATTGAAAGACTCGATCCCAAAATAGCATTTCATTGTCTTATATGCTATTCATTCACACATGTTTAATTTTAGATTATTATTTGCATTCATTTCGCATGCTTTTTATTTTTAAATTGTTATTATTGTTCCTTGTTTAATTGTAGCATTATTCTTTTTCTACATAAATATCTTTTTACGAAAAATATTATTAAAAAATGGATTTGAAAATAAAATTAAAATAACATTTTAAGGGAAATAATTTTTGATACTCTACAAAGATGTTAGAAAATTTGCAACAATTATCATCTCCAAAGAATGTTATATTTATTTTAAAGGAATGTTATAATGAATCTTAGATAAGGAAAGTTATCTTTAAATTCTGCCTAAATGTTGGACAATTTTGAAATAATTCTTTAGCTTAAAGATTTTCACAGTATTCCTAAATAAAGATTTTCAATAAAATTGATTTTATTTTTCAAAAAGTGAATGAAATTATCATTAAATTTCAAATTAAAACCATTTTTATCCCGTACCAAAGATAATGCACAATTAATTGATATTATTTTTAAACGAACGCTATGTAGGTGCTAATCTTTACCCACACGTAATCATACTCTCGAACTCAACCCTATTTTCAAAGGCCAAAAATATCTTTTTGATAAATCTTAAATTCTTTTTTTTATTTTTTTTAAAAAGATAAACTTTTTAGGTGGCCCATCAAATCTAACAAAAATGATTGGTGGTGACTTCTTATGTTTTTCAATTTTTAAATTTTTACATCCTGCGATCACATCCATGGACTCACATGTTGCAACCCCTATCTCATTTTACATTGTTTGTGGCGTCTAAGTCTACAATCCACAAATGTGATTCAATCATCATAACAGTACTAGAAACAAACATAGTACTTTTAGCATTATGCAAAAATGCTTTAAGGGTTTGTACTTCTTTTAGCTCATTAGATTCACAAGCAAAATGACCCATTTTTCCATAGTTAAAGCACTTGACTCTTAATTTTTTTCCTCTTAAAATAAGCTTTAGGACCTTGTCCTTGGTCGTTTTGGCCTTTTAGGAGCTTTCTTCTTATACCCACCATATGGCCTATACTTAAAGCTGGAAGCATTTTTTTAACTAAATAATGTCATATAAGCATCAACACTAGGCTTAGATGCTTTCATATGATTTTTCTCCCTTGAAGATGACAAGAAATATCATAGAGAGTCTTTATACTCTCATTGTGGTTACAGTGCACCTTAAGTGCTCCCAATTATGTAGCAAAGAATAGGTAATAGCTTGAACCTATTATTCATTTGTCAAAGTGTGGCCAACTTCTTTCAACTCACTTATCATGTTTGATATCTTTCTTACATATTGTCTTATCTTATGATTAGACTGCTTCTTGTAGGTGTCAAACTTGATAGTAAGCTACCTCAGTTTCACAACTAAAGTTGCACCAAACTTTGCTTGTAAGGCACTCCACATCTCTTTGGCTATTCCATGAGACTAAAACTTGCGCACAATATCATTCTCCATACTACTAAGCAACATAATACATGTAGTGGAGTTTTTTTTAGGCCCCATAAGCCTCTCGGTCTTCCTTATGTTGGAACGTGTTCTCTTCCTTGAGCTAATCAAAGACATATTTCAAAACATGGAGAACCGTTTGTTATTCAAGTATATACTAGATTTTTATACTCTAGACCTCATAATTATTCCTATTTAGCTTCTCACTCTTATTTTACTCAGTAACAATGTTCTTAGAAGTAAAAGCAATTTCAAAGCATAATTCTATATTCAAGACACATGAACTAATCAATGCCTAGCATCGCACACTTTTCATTTTGCCATAATGTTATGAATAAGACATTGACAATTGTTCACATAAAAATGAAACCAAAATGCCACTATATTCACAATCAAATTCCATTTTTTTAATTTGTTTGATTATCACTAATTTATTTCATTATGCAAAATCAATCATTCTATGATAGAACAAATTTATTATCTTAGAACTCCCACTAACCATAAGGTTACTAACATATAATTAATAACACATATTGATTTCACCAATAAGTCTTACAAAACATAATTCAAATCCATAAACATGTTCATAGTAAAAAATATATACATACTGAATATCAATTAAATATGTTCTGAATCATTTACCAATGACTTATTTAAGAATAGGCATTGATTTTAAGAACTCCTCTGATAGCTCTTCAATCACATTGCCCATTAATGGATGTTAGGAATTTTGTATTTCCCATTATGGTGACATAGGTGGACTAAGATGGTTGCACTATTTTTTGTCCCGATTCTCATGTATTCCTTGACTATATCCTTAATTAATATTTCATACTTAGGATCACTTTACCAAGATATCCAAATATCTTGAAAAAGATTCTTTTATCTACGAGTCAAATCTGTGCCATCAATATTTTATATTTTATCTAGTCATTCCTAATGTGCATGTAGACACGTAGATTAATTCTTGGATCATACCATTGACCTTGATGATATGCCTCTCAATATTATCATTTGAATCCATTCGGTAATTAGTATTTCATATTTTATCTTGTCATTCCTAATGTGCATGTCACCATATAGATCAATTATTAGATCATACTATTGACCTTGATGATATGCCTCTCAATATTATAATTTGAATCCATTCAGTAATTAGTATTTCACATTTTATCTGGTCATTCATAATGTGCATGTAGCCACATAGATCAATTCTTAGATTATACCATTGACCTTGATGATATGCCTCTAAATATTATCATTTGAATCTATTTGGTATTGCATCAATTACACCATCAACCTTATAACTTTAAAAAATTGTGCTTATGTCCTCATAGAAATGGGAGCCCTCATGAAAACAATCATGATTTTTTAAAATTAAATACAAGAACAATCATGAATTCATCAGTCAACACAAGTGAAAAAATGATTAAGACTCATCTCTATAATTTTTGTGTAATCTAACATCCAAAGTTAATCAAGGATAAAAATAATTTTTTTAAAAAAATTAAAAAAAAAAGAATTCAAATGCTTTACATAGGGCACTTGAATGCTTGCTTTTTATTTTTTAAAAAATTAATTTTTAAAATTTTTCCTATGTCATCCAAATGCCTATCTAAAAACTAAAAAATACTTATCCAAAATGGCAAAATATCAATAGCATTTCCCTTTTTTTTATTCCAAGAATTATCACAACATTAATTATACTAAGAACATAAAAATTATGTCAACTCCTATGGATGTTCACAAGCATGCAAGAGAATATCATCTTACCAGTTATGAAAAACATACAAATAGACCAGAACACAAGCCAACCTAGCTTTGACACCAATGAAAGATAAACTCGTGCAAGATATATATACGAACATAATCATATATACTTGTTTTGGAAGCAGAAGCAAAAATCTAACTTGAATTATTGGTCATTGAACAAGATCATAGTTCGAAAGTTATTTGTTCCCATAACATAAATCCTTCACACTGAATGCAAGACTTTCTTCATTGAAAGTTGTTGACTACCAATCTCTTTTTCTTTCTTTCTCTTTTTCTTCTTATTGTGTAAAGAACTTATATTTTCATTAACTTTTTTTTAATGGCCAAATGCTATACCATATATGAGAGATTGGGGTTATAAACTACTCAAGGAAGTTTATATTCAAGAAAGTAAACTACCTATTAGTAGTTACTTCATGCATGGGGATTACACCACCCATTATGAGTGGACTTGTATCTCCAACTTCCTTCACTTATTCATAGAAGATAGAAGATTAGGAAATCTTTTATTAACTAACTAGATAAAATTGACATGAAAAAAATATAATAATATAACATAATATTAAGGATAGTCCCACAAAGAACATGGTAGAAAAGATCTATATAATAATTTTTCCTCATATATCTAGTCATTTTCTTTTATCTTTGAAGATATAGTCGATTTAAAAGGCACTACTAGAAAATGGGCTAATAGTGGCATTTATTTAGTGGCATTTCACTAATAAATGCCAATAAATTTTGTGTTTTTAAAAAGGTAGGGGCATTTTTAATTCAAATACCACTAAATTTCAAATAGCGATATTTGTCCAAAAAGCACCACAATCAGAAATATATAGCGACACTTATAAACATAAAGGTCGCAAAAAAAATTTAATATCAATTAAAATAAAATTTTTTAATTTTTTAATAATCAATTAGTGGCTTTTTTTTTATTAGATGCTACTATTTCCAAATTTGTGGTGGCGTTTGAAGTAGCAAACACTGCTAAGTTCAAATGAGCCTTCATTTCTCTTTACCTAGAAACATTCAATCAAAGGTATTTTTCCACAAATAGTTCCCCTTTCATAAAAGCCCTTTTTCTTTGTTTGGTCGTTGGTGAGTTTGTCATTCAATTTCCTTTTCTAGTGGTGGCTCTTTGGTTGGATTTTGTTTTCCCACTAATGGCTCTTAGTTCATTATCTATACCTACTTCAAAATGTATATACATCAACTTAACACTACTCTAATTGTATATAGTCTTTTTTTTTCTTATTAAAATTTTCTACCATCCTAAAAGAGATTCCTAGGTTAAGTAGTTTGGAAGAAATGTGTGAAGAAGAAACAATGACTAACAAAATTAAAGATGTTATTATCAAGATCATGTCTACCAGTGTGATAATTAGATTGATGACATTGGTTGGCTTAAAGTTTTTACTTGGTAGATCTAGTTCATCCGTTATTGGCAAAGAAATTAGCCAAACTATAGCATCTAATGTCATTATTGTAGGTTTGACTTTAATAATTCATGTGATAGATAAGTGAATAGTCAACCTAATGTAGCATTATTGCCATATAAGGTGAAGTATTTTGTAAATATCTTAGAACTTGGTTGTGTTAATGATTGATCCTTAAATTTAAGCTGTGATATGTGTATTGCTATTATTGCATCTATTATTTTTATTATAATGTCAAAATTGTAAGTAATAGAAAATTGTTTTTCCTTCTAAATAAGTAAGATTAGTAAAATCCTTCGAAGTTATCCTGCTCCTCCATAATTAGTGATGCTCATAACTACCTTAAATTTGTAGGGTCAATAGATGAAAATTCTTTGTAAGAATTGCCTAGAATGGATGCAATAATTGCAGAAGGAATTGTTTGCAAATGGTAGAACATTAAATCTCGGCATTTAGACTAGATCACTATCTTGATAAATTGCCAAAGGTAAGATACTTTAATTTTCATATTTTCTTTTTGGAATTTCTACAAGTATAAATCTTGAAAATTGCCATGCAAATTGGACATTATTCATCTTGGGATAACCGCTTATATATGGTTTTTACAGATCTTTTAATGTGATTCAACTAAACAGAGCAGGTGTCATGGTTCTAGAGAGAGCCATGAATCTCACATCGACTGTGTACTAGAGTTGATCTTGGGATATAAGAGTTCACACCCCTTCAACTTTTGAGGCACCTTTTGTAGGATAAAACTGTAAGGCTAGCGGGCTAGAGCAAACAATACCTCATAAGTTAGTATGGATCGTGACATTTGGGATCAGAGCTAGCTCTAAGAGTACTAGCGATGTGCCACCGAGGACAGTGGGCCTCCGTTGGAATGAGGGAAGATGCCATGGTCCTAGAGAGCAATCATGAATCCCATATCAGCTGTGTACTAAAGTTGATCTTAGGATTTAAGAGTTCACACTCCCTCAACTTGTGAGGTGCCTTTTATGGGACAAAACAGTGAGGCTAGTGGGTTAGAGCGGACAATACCTTACAACTTAGTGTGGACCATAACAGTAGGTATATAACTTTTGAAGGCTGTTCATTACTGCATTAAGAGAGTGTTGTTAGCTTTATAAGTGAGATGGCGATCCAAAAAAGGGGTGAATTGGATTTCTCCAAAATTTTCTCAAACAATGATTTCAAAGTAATTGAATGGAAAATTAAAAAATAATATCAAAATATGATGCAAATAACAATAAATTGATAATCTTAAACCAAATGTAAGGTAAAGAGATAGGGATAAAGAAATCAAATACATAGATTTATAGAGGTTCAATCATTCTCTACAAAATACCTACATCCTCTCTTTATGGTTGTCAACACCAAGGCTTCAATCCATTAATCTTGAATTAAAATTACAACCCTATCTTTTTCTCTCTAAAGCTTAAGATAGAAACCTAACACACTTTACTTTTCAGGTTAAGTAGCAACCTCTTAATTCCACAAATTAAATAGGACACCTCACCTCTTAATTACAAAATCACTTAATAGAAATGTAAACTAAAAACACTTTTCAAAGGTTAAGTATTCCGTAATGAAGTACAAAGAAATTTGATGAATGAACAACAACAATGATTCGGATACAACAAATGTAAAGATATAGACATCAAAGCTCTAAAATTCTTGATTTCTTTGAAAGAATGAATATATGGCTTGTTGAATCTTGCTCTCTTAATTCATCAACCTTTTTGGTGTGTTACAGTGGCCAATATATAGAGAAATTGAATAACTAGCCATTAGGAAGCTTGGGAAGAAGAAATACCCATTAAAAGCATGAAAAAGTAGCTATTGGAGTGACTTTACCTAGACCTAATCAATCTCTTCCATAAGGGGATCAATTGATTCATGTTTTGGAATCAATTCCTATCTTGAAAAAGCCTACTTGATTGATCCCTTCCTTGAGGGGATCGATTGGTTCAAGTTTTGCTACCCATTTCATGCTTGGAAAATAAGACCCGATTGATCCCTTTATATAGGGGATTGATTGGTTTAAGGGGTTGATCGATCCTCTACATAGGATAATCGATCCCTTCTTCAATTAAGAACACCAACCTGTATTCTGTAAGAAAAATCAATCAATCAATCCCTTCCCTGAGGGGATCGATCCTATCCATCTATGTGAATGTCTCTTATTTTACACTTTAATTAGTAATTTGATCATATCATGAGTTATAAAAATCCAAATCATAAACTGTTTAAAGATTTAGAAACTAGAATTAAAGGGCTTTCTATTCATATAAAATTCATCACCTAATTCATTGTGCACGAATTATAGTGAATTTTCAAATCTACCCTTTGTGTAGTTTTTAAACAACTGTAAATTGTTTAGTAAAAATTAAAAAATCTTTTCTTAGAAAATTTGAATTTTGATTTTGTTTAATCTATTTGAAAGTAGACTCAAAGAGCTTTCCAACCATATAAAATTCAAATATTAAAGCTTTATGAATTAATACAAAAAAATAAAATAAGTTCAATGTTGAAAAACTTTGTTCTTGTAAAATAACTTTCTTAAGTTAATCTATTTCTCAAAACCAATATTATTAAAATTGTATTAAGTCCAAAATGAATAAGTTCACTTAAAAAGCAACAATGGGACTTTCATTTAAGCTCAAATAAATAATGTTTAAAGATAGATTTTGTTTGAGAAATATGAAAACAAAGAAAGGTTTGTTTACTCTATGAAAAATACATTATTTATTTAGTATCAAAATATAGAACTTAAGAACATGTACTAAATAAATCTTTTTCAAAATCTTGATCATGCTTATTTAGCTTAATATTTTGTCATTTCAAAATAAGGATCAATTCAAGGTAACAATCTCTCCCTTTTAAATATGACAAGACTTAAAGATAAATTTGCTTAATGAAAAACTTTCTTTGAAACATTTAAGATTTTGAAAAACTCCCCCTTAAACAATGCAAGGCAAAACTCTCTCTCAATTAATGCATCCTAATTAATGCATCCTAATCTAACGCAACTAAAAAAACATATGTTATTCAAATATATGAAATAAGCACAATCAAATATATGTATGCCAAGCACAAACAAATTTGTCTATATGATATTTTTCCCCCTTTTTGTCATAACAAAAAGGCATGAGCATATTAATGAGCAAATAAACACAAAGAGGAATCATAAGCAAATATATTCATGAAACATTTCTCCTCCTTTTACTTTATGCTCTTTATACCAAATGTTTAAGCTCCTATATCAATTGCTATAAGCATATAAGAAGAAATATCTTTAAACTCTCTCCCCTTTTTTATCATTTAAAAAGAAAAAAAATCAATTCAAGTCATGGGACAAAATGCTTGATAAGATATTTCTTTTTAAATGACAAAAAATGGGAGATATGCTTGGTAGGATAAAGTAAGATATGCTTGGAACCTAAAACATTACTAGCAATTAAGATATGCTTAAAGCCTAAAACATTACTAGCAATTACTAGCAATTAAGATATGTTTGGAACCTAAAACATTACTAGCAATTAAGCATAAATTCAAGTACATGCAAACAAGTTCATACCAATTGTAATGGATACCAATTATTAAATATATGTTATCATAAAGCATATCAATTGTTATCACACAACAAATCAAGCAAAATTATATTCTAAAATTTCTCCTCTTTTTCAAAACAAGGATTAATCAATTTAAGGCACACACAATTTTGTATGAAAGGTACAAGCTATATCAAGGATAGGTACATAAACAAGTGTCCATGAAAGTTAAAAAATTATTTAGCAATTTTGATACCAATTGTTAGCAATTTTATTCAACAACTTTCATAGACCACACATACTTCAAGTATATGAAAGATTCATTCAATACATGCATAAATGATAATCATAATCTTTCATAAGCTATCCTATCCAAACAAGAACCAAAAATTTATATGTATTTAATAAAGCATGAATACTAATGAGTAATAAGGTTCAATCATCATATCCTAACAAAGATTATATAAGCATGATTTTCCAAACATGATAAGCACATATGCTATAGCAAAAAAATAATAAAAGTATAATTATTCAAATATATTTCAAATTATGTCAATGCATAGCAATGTACGTAACTCAAACATATGCAAGTATTCAATCATATATTTCAATTAAAATCATACAAGCATATACAAAAATATTTCAAATCATAGATACCAATATACCCAAAAAAATACAAATCTTTAGATAGAATATAATACATGCTATCTCAATGGACTCAATCGATGAACATGTGTAAAGAAATCAATCAATTTAACTCATATGCATGTTCAAGGATTCATGTATTGACCAAATATTCATGCATTAAAACTATCAATCTCATCAAGGCAATTAAGAACTAGGCATGAATATTAATAAATGTGAGTTAATCAATCCAAGCTTTCAAAAAAAATATTAGAACAATATCTACTAAGTGGCTTGGTGATTAATTTGTGCAATGTGTTCATATATTCAATCACAAAATCATATATTTGCACACATTAAAGCAAGCATTTATCAAACCATGCATTTAACATTATAAATTATAGGCACATAGCATAGATTCAATACAATTTCCCCATCCTTATCAAGTTATACTATTGTGGTCATTGTAGTTGAGTGAGGCTTTGAATCCTCGTTCCACATCATTTAAGCTAGTCTTTTATGTACTTAGGCTTGATTAATGAGGATGACATGCTCTGCTTGTAATTCTTGAAATTACAAAATGTAGGCTCATTTAAGCTCATTTAAGCTCATTTCAAGTTCTCCTAGTATAGACTTAGAAAAATTTCTTGACAAAGAATTGTCATTAGAAGAATTAAAAAAACTATACTAATTGTTAGAAAATGAATTCCATATCCTAAGTCATTATAGGCAAAAGAAAATTTTGCTCATTAAATGCAAGTTGCCAATTGCAAAGGAGATATATACTTAAGCTAATGGCCATATATCAATTTAAACATCAAATAGCACAAGAATGGCACTAAAGTAAAAGCTCTCATGTAACGTGTAAAAGTAAAACTTTTTAGATAATTCATGAACACAAAATAGACATATTCAATATTCATGTATTTATAAAAAATCACCTAAGAATATGTCAAAATAAATTTTAAGCCATATGAAAACTAAAAACTCGAGGAAGATATATTTATCATCAAAAACATATTTAAGAAAATTTTAGTACAAAAGCATAAATATATCTACACAAATTATAAGCCATAATTAATAATGGCATAAGCTAAAAATAAGCATAATAAGTCAATCACTCATTTAAGTCATCTTGCAAGAATGTCAAGTAAAGATAAAAAACATTTATCACATAAGCATATACTTGACAATAATAATAGATGAACCAATAACACATCATTTACAAGCAAGTAGTTCATCATATTCAAAATCACAAATCAAGAGATATATCAATTGAACATAAAGATCTAAACTATTTCACAAAATTAATAAAATATTTAAGCACAAAAATAAGCATATTTCACAAAAGTATTTCACAAATTAAAAAATAGACAATTTAAGCACTTTCAAATCACAAGTATTTTGGTCAAGTTGAACCAATCATCATATAAGCACATACCTTAGACTAAAAACATAAATGAACAAACAATCAATATATATATATAAATATATATCACTTAAGCAAAAGATGTTCATCAATTCACAAATCAAGAGTTATAACAATTTAGAATATAACAGTCAAGTTTAAAAAAATATTTCACACTATCCAAGCATTGAGAACAAATTGAGTAATTTTAATCAACATGGTCATATAAGCATTTTCAACAATTACAAATCAATATGCATAAAAATCACAAAAATCATTCAAACAAGTATATTTATGGAAAATACCATAAGATAAATCATTCGAAGCTTAATATGTCTAGGATTTTGATTTTTGCACTTAAAAATCATTTTTGCTAGAAAAATACCTTAATAAATCTCAAAACTAGTCAAGCTCATTTTAAACCAACTTGAACCATTCCAACAAATTTCAAATGACAAAACAAAGTTGTTCAATTGATCATTTGGTATCAGAAACAAGAAAATCAAAAAGTCAACTCTTAATCCCTGTATTTCTTTAAAAAAGGCTATTAAGATGGATAAATATATTTAAACACACATTTAAGCCCTTCAAACCATTTAGAAAAGTTTTTATATCACACTTTGAAAATGTCCAAATGGTTTTTTATGCCCATGAATGTTCAAAAGCAAGATTTGATATTTTAAGCGCCAAAATCTTTTGAAACTTGTATGTAACACTATGAAAAATTAAAACCAATGCAGGCTATCAAGTTTTCTTTGTTTGAACAAGTTTAAATCACTAAATTCAAGATATTAAAATTCATTTTACAAGTAAAAGCTTGTTAAAAAAAATTTCATATTTTGAAGCCTGACTGTAGCAAAAATCATTTTCAAGGCAAAACATAAAATTTCAAAGTCATTAAGCTTTGTATGCTCTCTCTAAATTTGTGCATAAAAAAAAACTAATTTAGCACAAAAATAATCACTCCAAGCATCAACAAAAAAAAATTCATCAATAAAATTATACTCAAGCAATTTAACATCACAATCAATTTCAACAAGCATCTCAAACATATTTGAGAGCAAAATAAATGCATATTCAATTCAAGCTCACATTTTCTCAAGATTATGCAATATATGTCTTGTAATCAATGTCAATCAAATTTTGCATAATCAATCAAGCATTCAAATTTCATCAAGAATAGGTAACCAAATTAAAATTCTCTTCAAATAAAAGTTTAGAGGTTACTTATCTTTATTGTACGTTTAGAGTATTCAATCTTCAATCTCACATTATAGCTCTTTGCTCTAGCACACTTTCAAGAGACAATCTCATTTGATTTTTAGTACCCAGATTGCTTTGGATCTTTAAGAGTTAGTCACCAAGTCTCTTATTCCTTTAGGAACCCATACTTGTCTAATTCTAAATGGGACTTTTCTTCTAATAGGACAAGTATGTATAATATGACCATAAGAATTACAAAAACTGCATTGAATCATTTTAGCACTTAATGAGTTTTTTAAAACCTTTTGTTTTTCATTCATCAATTCATCAAATTTCTTTTTCAGAACAATAATTCATCAAATTTTGTAAGAAAAATCAATCAATCCCATACATAGGGTGATCGATCCTGTTCATTTAGGTAAATGTTTCCTATTTTGCACTTTACTCAATAATTTGATTATATCTTGAGTTATACAAATCCAAATCACAAATTGTTTGAAGATTTAGAAACTAGACTTGAAGGGCTTTCTATCCATATAAAACCATCACCTAATTCATTGTGTATGAATTATAGTGAATTTTCAAATCTACCCCTTGTGAAGTTTTTAGACAACTGCAAAGTGTTTAGTAAAAATTCAAAATCTTTTCTGAAAAAATTTGGATTTTGATTTTGTTTGATCCATTAGAAAGTAAACTCAAAGAGCTTTCTAACCATATAAAATTCAAATATTAAAGCTTTGTGAATTAATATAGAAAAATAAAATAAGTTCAATGTTGGAAAACTTTGTTATTGTAAAACAACTTTCTTAAGTTAATCTATTTCTCAAAACCAATATTATTAAAATTGTATTAAGTCCAAAATGAATAAGTTCACTTTAAAAACAACAATTGGACTTTCATTTAATCTTAAATAAATAATGTTTAAAGATAGATTTGGTTTGAGAAATATGAAAACAAAGAAAAGTTTGTTTACTTTATGAAAAACATATTATTTATTTGGTACCAAAATATAGAACTTAAGAACATGTACTAAATAAATCTTTTTCAAAATCTTGATCAAGCTTATTTAGCTTAATGTTTTATCATTTCAAAATAAGGATCAATTCAAGGCTAACAAGTGTCTTTAAGCTTTTTCTAAAGCTTAGAAAACTATCAGGTTTTGGATGGTCAGATGTTGAACACATGGATTAATCGTGCAGCTAAAATTGCTCAACTTGGTTGGATATGATGAAGACAACCTGAAGTGTTAATTCAACCTTATGCTATCTTTACTTTCTTATTAAAATTTTTATTAACAAATAAGTCATGAGTTTTTGGTTTGGTGAGCCATATATTTTAAATTTTTTGTTAATGTATTGAAATAATTTGAATGTTATTGTATAAAATTTTGTGTTACATACATACATACTTTAACAATTTTATGTATTTAGATATTTAAATATTTATAATATTTAGTTTATGAATTTAAATTCATTTTATTTCTTTCAATATTTTTTATTTAATTATAGTAGTAAATATTGAAAAAAAAATTTAAAAAAAAAATAAATTTCTTGATTTAATAGTATTTGTAGTGAAAAAAGGCCACTAAATTTAGTGGCATTTCTGTCTACAAACGCCACTAATTCTATAAATTAACGGTGTTTGTACACATAAATGCCGACTAAATTTAGTGGCGTTTATGTGTAAAAATGTCGCCGCTATTTTTTCTGACATAGGTATAGCCAACATTCTTAACAACATTTTTGGCAAATGCAATAAATCTTTTAGTGGCATTTATAAACGTTGCTAAATGTAAAAAAAAAAAAAAAAAAAAAAAAAAAAAAAAAAAAAAAAAAACACTGTTAAAGACCTATTCTCCTATAGTGAAGGTATGGCTAATCACATGCATGGTGTGCCATTAAGGTAGATGGGGATTTCTACATGCACCCTTTTTTTTTTTTTACTTTTATTTTATTTTTTTAAATTAAGTGAAATTATTTAACTATATTTTTTATATTTTTTAAAACATTTCGGGCATGCATCTCTAGTAAGTCAAATAACTTACCGAATATGCATTTTCAATAGGTTATGCATATCCCTTAATTTTTACAACTTATCAAAAATGAATATCATGTAAATTATTTAAAGTTGGAAAATCCCTAAAACTTAAACTTTGAATTCTAAATCCAAAAATCCTAAACTATAAACCCTAAATCCAAAAAATCAATTAAGGAAAAAAATCTAAGCTCTAAATCCTAATCTCATTAAACTAAAATTTCAAAAGAATTTTCACAAGTTCATAAAAAAAAACACCATTTGTTTCAAATAATTATAAGTTCATTTACAAATTAATAGACAAAAATTGTATAATACCTAATTATAGCATATGAGTCTTTAAATTTCTCTCGCTTTCAACGATGTGAGAAAAAGGGATAACCAATACTCATAATGAGATTCCTAAGCCTTAAAATCAGAAAATTTTAAAAGTTTTCAAATTGGTGAATTTGAAAATTTTTAAAATTTTCCAAATATGTATATTTAGGAGTTTTAAGAGCTTTGGGATTTAAAAACTTTCAGATTTCCATATCTTAAAGCTTTAAAAATTTTCTAAGGAAGTAAAATTAAGTAATTTTGTTGAAAGACAATTTTAAAAAACTGGGTGTAAAGAGTAAAAAAAGTGGTGTAGTTAGAACCATTCAAGATAGAGTTCTTTAGTTTGCATATTGAGATCGGCTATTAGCCTTACTCCTATCTCTGTTTTTTTTTTGGATGGAGGAATAAGATTATTTTTTAAAATAAAAGAAATGAATGGCATTAGTGGTATGTTTAAAAAAATAATTAATTTTATTTTTATTATTTTTATTTAGAATTTGAAATAAAATATTTTTTCACACAATAAAATAAAAAAATAATTAAATTTTTTAATGAAATATTATTTTGCTTAGATGGAACATTCTGTTTTCATCTATTGGTGACAAGAATTGCATAAAAAATGTAATAGAATGGTGAAATTGTATGAAAAAAAATTAGAGTGATAAATATGAAATCCTCTATCTAGTAGAGTGATATATTTGACCTTTATTCAAAATTTTTTGTTTTGAAGTTTTCAATTATAAAATTTAGAGAAAAATAAGTTATTAGGTGTATGTTTGGTGCATAAGATTATGATATGATAGAATAAGATCATATTATGAATAAGATTAGATTAAATAATGGCATCCTATCTTTATTTGATGTGAGCAATAATTAAGATAGGATAATTTTATTTATCAATCAAAATTATCCTTCCTCAAAGTTTATGCGAATTAAATTAGTGATTAATTTTTAAAGTTATAATATGATATATATAAATTTATTAATGGCATTTTTGGGTGTCTTATTTGGAAGAAACTGGTAGGAGGTTGAAGGTAAGGTGACCTGAACTTGTAGCCAAAATGCACAGTCAAGGGGCATAAAAGTTGTTCTCTAAGACGTGCTCTGTCACTCAAGTTATTGAAGTATTTAGGGTTTAAGAAAGAAGTATGTAAGGTGTGTGAAGGAAATTACAATGGAATGAATGCATAAATCATAAGTTCTTACGTACTCGGTCATCTTCCTTACCTTATATATAAGATACTGTATGGTGACTCAACTAAGACAATTGGCAGTTGTTGGTAAATTTATGTAGAGCTCTAGAAAGGTTCATGTGTGTGACTCCAAGCGGCATTTAATGATCCTAAGCAAGCGTGGATTGCATTTAATGGTCCCAAGCAAGTTGGAAATCAAGTATTTAGTTTTGAAGTGATGCCTTGATGGGATGTCAGTAAGGTAATTGGGCAAGCCCTTCTTTGACGAAGGTCGAATCTGTTCTTAAAAAAAAATGACATGACAATTGAGCGTATATTAGCTAGGTGCCCAAAGGAATTAACCATATTGACCAAGTAAATAGATATAACAATTGTCCTCTAAGAGATTATAAAGTGATCACCCTCAAACTGTTATGGGAATACGTGCTATACTGATGAGGCAACTTTAACTTGACGAGTTGCTTTTGATGACGTGTCCCTACAAGGCAAAGAGGAAGTGTCTTTACAAGGCAAGCAGTGCACTCTTAGCGAGCTGCATTGATGATATGTCCTTGTTAGGCGAAGAGCGTGCTCTTGGCGAACTGTGTTGTTGATCAAGGCATAGGGGTAGTGGGGACTTAAGAAAATTATAAGGGAAAAACTGATGCTCTGTGTTGAGTGCGCATAGGTGGAGTGCATCTGTTGAGGCAGTGCAGGGCACGTGCCCGTGTTTTTGAACGGTGTGGCTGTTAAGAACATATGGTGTGTAGGAATTGGAGAGTGGTTAGGTGTAATTAATTATTTTAAATTTTTAAAATGAATCACTTTTGCAAAGGGGAATGGATGTGTTTATTTGAAAGAGGGTAACCAAAAGGTCTGAGTTTTTATGAGGAATTAATTTGGACCATTTAGGAATCGATTGAAACAGTTCGAATTTGTGCCATTTCAAGGTGTCATTTAATGTTTAAAACAATCTCAATTGCCACCGTTTCACTTGTGGTGTTTGGCTGAGTATAAATGGAACATTTAGAAATTTTTTAGACACCTCTTCTATTTGCTTTCTAAAGAAGTTTTGCTACTTATGTTTATTTGCTATTGTTTCTGTGCTTCTTAACTATTCTTCGAGTTTTCTACAAAAGGTTTTTTGTTTGGTAAGAAAATTTTTTTTTGTTTAGCATTTTTACTAGTCATTTGAGATAAAGAAATAGCACCTAAGAGAAAATTTGTGATTGAGAGCTCCAGCCACGACGAAATGGCTAGGGTACTGGCCATCAACACTAGTGACTAAAGTAGAGGGGAAGGGACTCAAGGTAAAGGCCACGGAGGCCAACTAAGTAGGGTAGTTGGAGGCCGCAGGCATGACATTGGGATTAAGGTGGTAGGGGCCCCTCTTACTGATGTGAAAGCCCTAGTAGCTGGGAAGGGGAAAGGGAAGAAAAGTCAAGGCAAAGAAGTGATGGTAGAGAAGCCTAAGGATTTGGCTCTAAGGACATGGCCACCAGATGTGTGCCCTTCCCATACTATGCCAATCATGGTAGAGCCAATGCTAGATTGTGTAGCCTTCGACCCTTAAGATCCCATGTACGAGATATCCTTGCCAACTCTAGGCTTCACCATTAGCCAACTGGGGTATTTTGAAGAGATGGCAGGGTTCTACCTGTATCATTTCAGGCACAGATTTGACTTGCTATTGCATCTTTCCTACATTTGGTTCTGGCCACATTCAGTGTCATGACGTAGCAGATAGCGCCAAATACATGGGCGATTCTGGTCACATACCTGATCCACTGCAAGCCACAAAATTGGGTGCCTTAAAGGGAACGTGATCCTGGCATTGTACATGCTACAGGAGATTAATGGATGCCTCTACTATCTCAAGGCATGTAGGAGGTCTTGCATAGTAGAGTTACTTTCAAACAGTCACTCCCACTATGACCGGTACATTGTGGCATTTACCAGGATGCTACGAGTGAGGTTTCTATTCAAGATTATGTGGTTTTACACCAGCGCGCTAACCAGGGGATCCTTGAGCTTGGAGATGATGAAGCCAAGCAAGTCAACGCCTCGAGGGATGCCAAAATTTCCTATCAAGAGATGACCATGTGTGAGAATGTCCGTGACTATTGCCTAATCTTAGGGGAAGACCAGGCCTTAGTCTAGGGAGTGTTGGACAAGCAAAAAGGTGGGAAAAGAGGAGTAGCCAAGGACAAGGAGGAGGTGGCTTCCCGAGGCAAAAAATGTAAGTCCACCATTTACTTATTGTGTAGTATGTTGTTGTTGCCTTGAATTGTGCTGTTTTTAGGTTGTTGTGTTGGTTGACTTGTGTTGTTATGTTGTACTGGCGCTACTTTGTAACCTGTGATTTTCTTCTTCTTGTTGTTGTGAAGAGGGTTTGGGAAGGCCAAGAAGCTTAAGGCCCATTAAAAGGGTCCACCTGTAGAAGGCGTGCAACAGGTGCTTGAAGATAGGCCGAATGAAGCTTAAGAATTTAAGACTTAAGCATTCCTAATTTCTAGCTTCCTCCACACACCTCACTTCCTTCCTCCTCAAGCCTTAAATACCTTACTACTTGAGTACTGGAGCGCATCTTGGAGAACCAACTGTGTTGCCCTCTAATCATACTTTTTGGCAACAAGTTCAAGTCACCTTACCTTAAGCCCTTTACCAGCTCCTTCCAGCTAAGACACCTAAAAATACTATCAACAAAGTTTAATCTCATATATTACAAATAATTTTTTTTACTTTAGGAGGATTGAATTATCCTATACTAAATGAATGATTAATTTTTCTTGTAATTTTATCTTTTTTTTTAGATTCAAAGCAAAAATGTTATATGATGATTATGATCATATCCTATCCATTATCCATACAACAAACATAACTTTTAGGCCACCTTTGGTGCATAAGATGATAAATAAAAATAGGATTCCAATCATCTTATATTATATTTTATTTGTATCTAAAGAAAGGGATATGATTGAAAAGAGAATTAATCATCCTCTTGGCATTAGATTATTCAATCCTTCCAAAATAGGATAAATTTTTAATTCATGAGATTAAATTTACATGTCTTATTATATCCTTCAAAATTATATTAATAATTTAAATTTTATAAACTTTAAGAAAGAATAATTTTGACCACTAAATAAAATTATTATATCATAATCCTTGCACAAATTAAATACAAAATAAAATGATATTATTTAATCTAATCTTATTCATAATATCATTTTATTTTATCCTCTCATAACTTTATACATCAAACACATTTTAATCTCTTAAATCAAGATTGAGATATGTTGATTTCAACAGAATATGAAATTTAAACATTTAAAATTAGTATGAATAGGAAACCACCATGAATAAAATTCAAACTCAAAATTATTTATTAATGAGACATTCAAATTAACTTCCTAATTCAACCAATTCCTTGTTAGCAATATTCAAGACACCGTTGCATTAATGTTTAAATTCTTTCATATATTTTAAATTCTTTTGTGAGTGTTTTGGGGCATATTCGAATGTTGTTTTGCTTGATCCATGGAAACTTAGCGTCAACTAACACAAATTGCATGGACGCTTGCAAGGAAGAATATTCACAAGATTGCAAAAGAGGACGGCAGTTGTGCAAATGGACAAATAGGAAAAGGTTAAAAACAACTTTCCCCAATAGAAACAAGCAGTGTATGTTAACAGACAACTCATCAAATTTAATTGCAAAACATTAGTGTTTATCGTTTATCAACTATGCCGGCACTAAGCACAAAAATGAAATTAGATGAGCTCAATATCATCTATGTTAACGGACCAATGGAAAGTAATTATATAAATGAATAAAAATGATGTTAGGGAAAGATGGCCAATGCTTTGGGACGTGCAGACTTGGTGCAGATACATACTATTTTACTTTAACCTTTTGAAATTAGCTGCTGATATCCTGACAAAATAGCTTCACTAAGATAATTGGTTTTCATTAATTAGAACAAATGAGAATTTATAGCTTTAATTAAAATGAATTGACTTAATTCATTATATATTCTCTGCTGGTGAATTAGATGGTGAAATCGAGCTAATAATCCAAGTAAATAGGTACGCCCCAGCTCCTGGAGTACACGTAACTGAAAGCCCCTGGATATGAGTATAATACCATTCTACATATAGAGAGAGAGAGCAATTAGGGCCCTATAAATAATCTGTACAGCAACTTCAAGAGGAAGATCTTTGTAGAAATGGAGTCCAATGTTGAAAAGAAGAATGATGAACGTGATGATGGGGTTGGTGACAAAGTAGAGGCAAGAACAGCAGCGGGGTCATTGCGCATGGTTTTGAAACTGGCAGACTGGAAAGACATGGTGTTGATGGTCCTGGGGACAATAGGGTGTGTTGCAGATGGGTCGGCCATGGCTTTGATCTTGGTCGTTCTTAGCAAGCTAATGAACAGTTATGCAGCTGGTGCTTCTTTCAACTTTGGAGTCATAAATAAGGTTTGTCAATAACACATGCTGGAAAACTAGTACCATTATATATTGAAGTAACCTAATATATATAACCTCACTGTATCTATTTTTCTACGGACACCACAGTTTGCATTGGATTTAACCTACGTAGCTGTTGGAGTGGGTTCTGGCGCATTTCTTGGTACCTTTTATGTTTTTCAGTTTATGTTTTCACAAATTAATCACTTCACGAGCTTTAAGTGTAGATCAATCATTCATGCCTTAATTAAGTCGAGTCGATCCTAACCAAGTACCAAACCCAAAATGAGCAGTATTTAGGATATGGGATAAAAGGATAAAGGCATATAAATAATGTTATAAGGATACCGAGACTCATATTGACTGGATGTGTGCTTTATACAAGTTTTGGCCATGGATAAAGTACAATAATAATAATAATCTTTATTCTCAGAACCACAAAACCAGGCATATACTTTTTTGCATCAATGACATGAAAGGAAAAACCAAGTACAAGAATGGTTTTTGACTTTATATTGTCATCAAACAAGCTTGAGAATCAAACGCATGTTTAACTGCAAGTGCATCGTATGTTTCTGAAATCAATATATTGAAAAATATATATATTTTATCTGCTCCAAGTCTATGTCTAAAACAGACAGGCAACGCCTTGACTCATCATGGTTTTTTTTTTTTTAATTACCTTTTGGTCTTTAATAGAAGGATTCTGTTGGGCTCGAACTGCGGAAAGGCAAATCTCCAGACTAGGTAGGAAATATTTAGAAGCAGTTCTGAGGCAAGATGTTGGGTTTTTTGATATAAATCATGGGGCATCCATGACATCCCAAGTTGTTAGCAGTATTTCTGATGACACACTGACTGTACAAGGTGTTCTTACGGAGAAGGTCCAAATCCTTAACATATGCTTTCATCATAATCAAAAACTTTTTCTCGTTTATGCCAACTCTCAATCAATTAATATGCAACATACATGTACAGATAGCAAATTTCATCACAAATATATCGATGTTCATCACAGCTCAAATTGCCGCTGCGTATCTTAGTTGGAGACTGACTATCGTTGGTGTCCCTGCATTGTCAATGTTGATCATTCCTGGGATAGTATATGGCAAGCTTTCCGCAGAGATTGCAAAGAGGATGCAGCAATCTTATGCAAGTGCTGGTGGAATAGTGGAGCAAACATTGTCCTCCATAAGAACCGTTTACTCCTATGTTGGAGAGGATCAAATGGTGAAGAGCTATAAGTCTGCACTAGAGCCTACATTGAAGCTTGGTATCAAACAAGGATTAATCAAGGGAATGGCAATGGGTAGTATTGGAGTTACGTTTGCAGTGTGGGCACTTCAGGGTTGGTATGGTAGCACCTTGGTCACCAACAAGGCAGCCAAAGGCGGGGATGTATTCGCTGCTGGAGTATGCATTATATATGGAGGGCTGTAAGTTCGATATCCTTCCTTCCAACTACAATTTTACATTTCCTGAAACGCGGTTACGAATAAAATATATTCCCATCTGCTCAAGTTCTCTCGAACAACTTTTATCAATGTAATAAATTGATCTTGCAGTTCTCTTGGGAGTGCTCTAATAAATGTTAAATACTTTGCTGAGGCAAACGTGGCAGCTTCACGGATATTTGAGATGATTCAGCGAGTTCCTTATATCGACTCTGCAAATCAACAAGGCAAGATGATATTAGATGTCAAAGGTCAATTGGAATTTGAAGACATAGACTTTGCATATCCTTCAAGACCAGGTAGCTTGGTATTACAAAGGTTCAGTCTAGCAGTAAAAGCCTGTCAGATTGTTGGTTTGGTTGGCAAAAGTGGATCAGGTAAATCAACGATCGTAAATTTGATTGAAAGATTCTACGACCCTCTTATGGGAGAAATCCTCCTTGATGGCATTAACATAAAGGAGTTTCAGCTGAAATGGCTGCGGAGTCAGATTGGTTTAGTTAGCCAAGAAACTATTCTTTTCAGAACCTCAATCAAAGAAAATATTCAATTCGGGAAAGAGGATGCGACAATGGAAGAGATCGTTAGAGTGGCAAAAGCAGCCGATGCCCACAACTTCATTAGTCAACTACCTGATGGTTATGATACTCTGGTGAGCATAAGGCTGCAAATGTTTGTTTCTTCCAGTGTCATGCATTATTTTATTCATCAATCAAATCTCTACTATCCGTTACCATCGAGTGATTACGAATTACTAAGACGTGAGTTTTATGATTGATCTTCAGGTAGGAACACTGGGAATTCAGATGTCTGAAGGGCAGAAACAAAGGATTTCCATAGCAAGGGCATTGTTAAGGGACCCAAGAATCCTGCTGCTTGATGAAGCTACGAGCGCACTGGATTTGCATTCAGAAAAGGCCGTTCAGGTAGCCTTAAATCATGCCTCAGAAGGACGAACCACTGTTATCATTGCGCATCGCATCTCAGCTCTCCGCAATGCCAACTTAATTGCATTTATACAAGCAGGACAAGTTGCTGAATCTGGTTCTCATGACCAACTTAT
Organism: Durio zibethinus; assembly: GCF_002303985.1. The sequence goes on from NW_019168159.1 coordinate 19,574,801, forward strand.
GCAAAAGAGGAATGGCCTGTACTCAGCAATGGTGCAGCTGCAAAGAACTTTAATAAATAATGAAGTAAGACCAACATCAGCTGCTAGTGAATTTAATAGCTTTGTTTCACAGGAAGAAGGAACTGCTTGCAAACAAGAAATAGAGGACAAATTGGTTCATGACAATTCCATTAAAGAGAAGAGTATCGTCCAGTGGCAAGAAGATCAACAAGACGATCAAAAAGGTTCCCCATCTATATGGCAGTTACTTCGAATGACTGCACCAGAGTGGAAGTCAACCCTGATAGGTTTCATGGCCGCTCTTTGCTATGGACTAATTCAGCCATTGCACTCTTTCTGCCTTGGTGCTCTTCTATCTGTCTATTTTATAGACAAGCATGATGAGATTAGGTCACAAACAAAAATTTACTGCTTTGCCTTCTTGTCCTTTGCTATATTTGCTCTCATCACCAATGTCATTCAGCATTACAGCTTTGGGATCATGGGAGAGCGCTTGACAAAAAGGGTGAGAGAGGCTCTTTTTGGCAAGATTGTGACGTTTGAGATGGAATGGTTTGATAAAGAAAACAACAGTACTGGGGCCCTCTATTCAAGACTAGCCACAGACGCAACTATGGTAAGAACTCTTGTTGCTGATCGCTTGTCATTTTTGACTCAGTCTATCTCAGCAGCAACTCTATCAGTTATTTTGGGCATGGTGTTGTCGTGGAAACTTGCACTTGTATCCATTGCTCTGCAGCCACTCATCATTGGTTCCTTCTATACTAAAGCAATAATAATGAAGAGCATGTCTGAGAAAATACTCAAAGCACAGAACAAGAGCAGTGACCTAGCAAGTGAGGCGGTAGGAAACCATAGAATCATTACAGCATTCTATTCTCAAAAAAGGGTGTTAGAACTTTATGAAATTACACAAAAAAACCCAACTAAAGAAAGCCATAAGCAGTCTTGGATTGCAGGGTTTGGATTGTTCTTCTCACAGTTCCTCACAGCTGCCAATCCAGCATTAGTATTCTGGTATGGTGGGAAACTGTTGTACCATGGGGATGTCTTGTACAAGCACTTATTTCAGACTTTCTTCATCCTGACTACAACTGGAAGAGTCATAGCAGAAACAGGAAGCATGACCCTAGACTTAACGAAGGGCACAACAGCATTGAATTCAATTTTTATGATTTTGAAAAGAAAAAGTAAGATTGATCCGGATGATGTAGATGGCATTAAACCAGAAAAGATTAGCGGAGATATAGAGCTTAAACATGTGGATTTCTACTACCCATCCAGACCAAAACAGATCATATTAAAGAATTTATGCCTACGAATTGATGCTGGAAAAGTTGTTGCTTTAGTTGGACAAAGTGGGTCCGGAAAATCAACAATTATTAGATTGATCGAAAGGTTTTATGACCCATGGAGAGGATCAGTTGAAGTTGATGGACTCGACATCAAGTCCTATAATCTACATGCTCTGAGGTCACATGTTGCATTTGTAAGTCAGGAACCTAGTATTTTTGCAGGAACAATTCGTGACAACATTGCATATGGCAAAAAGAATGTAACTGATGCTGAAATAGTTGAAGCAGCAATCACAGCAAATGCACACGATTTTATAAGGTTTGTTTCAATTATATACAAATCAGCATGTTCAGTATTCTCTTTATTTATATAATTCTTTGTCCATCAACCGATTCTCTTTCTCGGTTCCTAACTATCTATGCAAATTTTTTGTCAAACAGTTCCATGAAGGATGGCTATGCCACATACTGTGGAGAAAGGGGCACACAGCTATCAGGGGGACAAAAGCAAAGGATAGCACTTGCTCGAGCCATCTTGAAGAATCCTGCAATATTGCTATTAGATGAGGCAACAAGTGCACTGGATGTCAATTCAGAGAAACTCATTCAAGATGCATTAGAAAAGACAATGATAGGTAGAACATGTGTTGTTGTGGCTCATCGACTATCTACCATTCAAAAGTCAGATAAAATATCCGTGATTGACAACGGGAAAGTTAGAGAAGAGGGAACCCACGGTGAGCTGCTTGCTAAAGGAGAAAATTCTGCTTATTTCACCCTGGTAAAACTCCAACAGCTTGCCGCCATGTGACATTAAGTCCTCCAGATAACTGGCTATACTAAGAAGGAAACAACTAGTTAATCCTGAGACTGCATAGAATTAGGCAAACATTTGGCAGCTTTCACAGGAAAATGTATAAAATCAGCAAGTCAGCTTCAGTCTGCACAACTTCATCTTCTTTTACTTCATTTTAGCGAGGAATGCAATGTTAAGCATGTATTAATTACCTCTTTGACTGTGTCCTATTAGCTGTATAGGTTTTTTAGTTCTCCTTTTCCACAAAAAGAGGTGCATCAATTTTCTCTTTTGATTTTTATCACTTAAAATGAAACTAGAATATAATATTCTTGGCCAACGCTGCCTAGTTTTGACCCCAAGTGGACATCCCAGATGGTTCGACGAATCTTACAAAGGAGAGGTAAGGTTTACAAGATCGGAGGGAGCTACCTCATCGTAGGGAACTAGGGATGGCAGTATAGCCCAAGGTCCCCAAGCCCAACGAGACCAGACCTTGTAGTCACGGTTTTTCTTACTTTAAATCGAAGTTGAGTAGGGGTGAGAAAATTTGGATCAAACTCATTTAACCAACTAAAATTGACCGAATTTGGTAAAATCAATTTTAATTTTATGTGATTTTTTTATTAAATTAATTAAATTGATAGGTTTTTAATTTTTAAAATTAATAATCGAAATAATTAATTTTTTAATAATTAAATAGTAAAGGGCAAACATGTAATTTCTCATTTAAAAAAACCTATGTCTTCTCCTAATCCCCTAAGACCCACACCCCCAAAACCAGAATTGCTTTGCCCCTCCCGTCTTCTTCTGAGTTTTGCCTCTCTCAGTCTCATTTCTTTCCTTCTTTTCTTCTACTGCTGATTTGTTACTCTGCTGCTAATCCCCTCAAGATGGCCCCAAAACAAAAACATGATCTCAAATCAAGATTCCATCATCGATCGATTTGCACGAGATAAAAAAGATCGAGGACAAGACTTTCCTGCTAATCCCTAGTTGAATCATGGCTAGCACCACTGAAAGTCACTACCGTGAGTACCAACCCAGCCACTTTGACCCATTCTCCAGCCACCATGAGTTCTCTCTTACTTGCTTGTAATCCATCCTTTTTTGTGTTGTTCTTCATTGCTGGTGATCTTAAATTTATTTGATTCTGTTTTGTTTATGTCTATAATTAACAGAAAAAACTAATTTTCAAGGTTTTGTATAGTTAAATTTGGTGATTGTGATTCTAAAAACATAGGGACATGATTAATTGCTCGAAAGATGCTTTTTGGGGGGTTTTGGAATGATGATGCTAGATTACTTAAATTTTAATTTACTTTGTCCTTTTTGTGTTCTTAAAGAATATTTGACCGAACCGATCAAATCGATCGAACTGAATTAACTTAAGTCGTTTCAATTATGATAAGTTATTTGAAAATTTTCAATCAATTTAGTTATGTGGAAAATGAGGATTAGTTAAGTCGATTATCGATTTTTTTAAATCGAATTGATCAACTGTTCACCCCAAAGTTGAGTTGGATGGGATGGATTTTTTAACATAAATAATAGAGTTGGGATAAAGGTGGATGGAGGTGAAATTAGCCTTGCCCTGACTAGGATATTTACAAATATGCTCGTAAAATTTTTTTTTACCTCTTATAAACTTAAGTATGCACACACTTAAAGTTAAGTTTTTGTTTTACTCTTTCCCACCTTTGATATGCTAAAGTATGAAAAATATTTTCTAAGGGAAGCAATTCCACATTGAAAAAGAAAAACCAAAAAAAAAATAAAAACCATTTTAGTTAGGAAGATCGGAAGCCTTTTGTAATTGAACTAAAGTGGATAAAGTACAAAGTTAAACCATGGGTTTCAATTTCATATGTTGTTGACTTTGCATTAATTAAATATTTAATAAATATTTGATGGAATTGGTAGTTAATTAAATAATAAATTAATATTTTATTTTAAAATTTAATTTTTGAATTAAAACAAAATTTAATTAATTGATATATTTGGGTAATTATATTTGTTCAAAACAAATAATTTTGTTTGGATAGATAAAAACAAATAATTTTGTTTAGACAAATAGTTATGATTGTGCAAATAGACATTCAATTTACTTTATAAAACTTGACTAATTTTTTGAAAAAATAATATAAAAATAATTTATTGAAACACTTTCTCCTCCAAATAATTCTTGAATTTCTTATATAACGTTTCACTATAGAAATTCTTTACAGAAGTGCAATAATCTTGTTATATGTTGGTGAATACTCAATTGATTGATTTTATCAATACATAACACAGTCGATCACTAAATTTTATTGTATCTTTGAGCTTATCATTTGTACCCTTTTTATATACTTACTAAGTAAATAATATAGATAGAGACAAATATAATATTATGAAAAGTGACATTGTAACTTATTCTAACATATCTTCAAGCTTTTTCTTAAATTTTGAAGATTTTTCAAAAATTCTTTGAACAAAGCCACCATTGCCTTTACCTTTTCCTTTAGCCACTTTCATTACTTTGTTCACCTTACCAATGCCCTAGTTTGCTGCCTATTACTACTCCAATGCCATTCTTGTCATCTGCTCCTTTGCTTTTTTCTTGTTTATATACCATTTAAGTCAACTAATGTTCTAACATCAAGATAGTATTTGGTATGAAATGATCATTCAAAAAATCATGATGATCTATGCATGGTAATTAGATTACTGTATTTGATAATCATTTAGTGATTTTATGTGATAGTGATTTTGGATTATCGAAAGTAATTAGATCATTACCTTGGAAGGGGATATAATTCTCATCTAAAAAGATGAAAAACTTTTATCATTGAGGTAAAATAATATATAAAATTAACAATAATCAATATACTCATTTAATATGTAAATTAAAAACTTATTTTTTAAAAAATTAATTGTAATTATTTTATATTATAATTTTTATATTTTCAAATTCATATTAATTATAACAAGTTCAGAATTATTTTGTGTGATTTTGTTAATTTCTTAAAATTTATTTAAAATATACTTTTGATTTTAATATATTAACTTTATTTTTTAATTTAAATATTTTTTACATAATTTATACTATAAAAACTAATTTACTATCAAGAAATATATTTTTAATTTAATAATTTAAATTATTAATATTTTATATAAATTATTATTTTTAAATAAAATTGAAATCATTAACTTATATAGTTTTTATAACATGCATGGCTATTTTGATATTTTTAAACCAAATAATATTTTATTTTTAGTAATACCAAGCATAATGATCTTTAATTACTAAAAATTAATGATTTTTATAGATATTTAATTTTGTCCAAGACGATTTGATCATATTCATTTTGATTTTAGTTCAAACATATCAATTTCGAATGATTCGAATGTTTTGATTTGATTGGATTCATTTTGATTTCATATTAGATATTTGAGATTCGTTTATATGGGTTAAAACCCGATCAATTCAATTTTAAGTCAATTGAACTTATGACCTAATAAAAATCCAAGTTAATTGTTCAAACTCAAAATCCATTTCTTAGCCCAAATTCAATTTTTGAAGCTCAATTCAATTTTTGGTTTAAACTCATGATATGGGCCTAGAAGCCCAAAATCCAAAACTTTCTTTTAGAGTAAAAATGAACAAAACAAAAAAGGGAAACAACAGAGACGAGGTTGGTTAGCAACCTCCTTACTTTCCCTTCCTCTAATTTGTTACACCATTTTTGGCTCTTTCATATTTTACCATTGTTTTTACCTTTTAATTTATAGCATAATTGGAGAAAGATTTTGTAATCAACAAAAAAGATCAAAAGTCGATCTTTTGCAGTATCAACTTTGTTCTTCCATTGAAAGTGGGGTTGAAAAAATCCTTGGAGGCAATAAAATGAAGGTTGGTTTTTGGAAACAAATGACAATCGAAAAAAAAAAAAGCCCTTACTTGGCATTCACCACCCCAGCTCTCAACATCCAGCAAAAAAAACCCACTAATCTCTTCCCTTCTCTTAATCGAATAATGCCTAAGGAATCATCGAAAAAAAATTTTTTTGTCGGATTCTTCACTAAGTAAGGATCATGATATATTTTTAGTTTTTTTTTTTGTGATTTTTGGAAATAAAAATGAAATGGATTAGTGATATTTTTTTTTTTTTTTGTTGGTGTTGAGGCCATGGTTTTAAAAGGAATTGGTGATGGCCAAATGAGTTTGTAAATGTGGGGTGCAATTCATATGTGGGTTTAAGCTGGGATGATTTTTTACTATGACGGTGGGTTAAGATAGAGGTTGTTAATCGGTGGTTCACTAGGGAGGGTGGTGTTTTCAACTGGGTGTGGAGGCTGTGAATGGGGGTGGGATTCAGTTGGGTATGGGAGTAAAGATTGGTGTTAAAATGCTGATGGTTGTTTATGATGAAAAACAGGTGAAGGAGTTGGGATTTTTGCTGAGTGTTTGAAGCTGTTTGAAGGATCTTTTTCTTTTTCTTTTCAATTTTCATGCATTCTTCCCCTTCATTTTTTTTTTTTTCTCTTTTTATTGCCTCATAGGATTTTTAGCTCTATTTTCAATAGAAAAACAAAGTTGATACCACAGTTAAAGATTGATTGTTGGTTTTTTTTTTCATCTTTTTTTTTTCTTTCTCTTTTTTCTTTTCTTTGCCGAACACCCAAATAGTTCACCAATTTTTTTTTTGGTAGGTTCCTTACCAGATTGGTTAGGATGGTGGTTTGATCTTTTTTCATGTGTGATTTTTGAAAAAAAATGAAGGGGGATTTTGCTTCTTGGGTTAGATTTTTAGTTAGGGATTTTTAGGTGATATTTTTTATTTTTTGTTAAGTTATTTATTTGCTTATCTATGCATATTTAATTTTCAAAATTTTTAAAAAATGAATTTAAGTTAAAAAAAGTTGTCAATTTTTTTTAAAAAGAAAAGAAAATTAAAAAATAATAAAAATGAAAATTTTTTCGATGATAAAATTTTTTAAAAAATCATTAGTAATTTTTTAAAAATCTCTAAGTGAGAATATTTTCTTAAAATACGAACAAAATACTAAAATATTTAGAAATATATTTAATGCAAAAAAGTTTTCATTTACTTAAAAATAAAAAATAAAAAAATAAATGTATAAAATAACAAAAAGATTTTTTTTATAAAAAATAAACTCTTAATTCATTGCTTACATGACAGCTTAATGAGATTAGCAGCAAAATAGTACGTGTAACTAGATCGAAACCAAATACACTCATGGAAAGATTTTTCTCAAGCTTTCATTATTTAGTATAAACACATGGTTAACATGGCTCGCGATAGGTTGTCACTCCAGAATATGGAAAAGAAGCCTAATGAAACTTTTAAAGAATATGCTTACTGATGGAAGGATGTAATGGCACAAGTGCAACCACCACTAACAAAGAAAAAGGCAACAATGCTATATGTTAGTACATTTAAGGCACATTATTATAAGAAATTGGTGGGAAATGCTATGAAGAACTTCGTCGAAATGGTAATCTCTAGGGAAATGATTGAGAATGCCATAAAAAATAACAAGATTGAAGGACATGATGCATTTACTACTAAAAAGGTGACTATCCCACAAAAAAAGAGAAAAGACTCATGTCGTGACTTATGAAAATCTACCATCAAGACCATTTATCCTACATCAGGCTTATCTAACTTATCGATACTATTAACCCTTTACAAACTAGGTGTCTTGTGGATCGTACCCCTACCAACCACTCTAGAAACCACCATATTAGCCAAATTTACGCCCTTAAATATCCAGTTACACTTCCATCCTAATAACCCAATCTTTCATTCCTCAAACTAGCCAAGCACGTAACTAAGAGAGTTCGTATAGTAATTTAGAAAAAACCCATTTTGATCCAATATTGATGTTTTACACAAACCTGTACTCACAACTTTTGAAATCTCATCTCATCACCTTTGTTTACCTTAAGCCTCTGAAACCACCATACCCCAAGTGGTATGATGCTAATACTCGGTACGATTACTATTATGCGAATATGGGACATTCCACTAAAAACTACACAACCTTAAAAAATAAAGTACAAAGTCTAATAATGGCTAGGTTGTTAAATTTTGATACTAAATCCAAGTTAAGTGTTAGTGGAACCCTCTTCCAAACCATAAAGCGCAATAATGTTATGAGCAACGAAAAAGGAGTAAGAATCAAAAGATGTGTGGATGAGATAAAGGCTCCTTTAAGTGAGTATATGACTATTTGGTTAAAACAAACATAATTCAATCAGTGTCTGGGTATACTAATCGTAATCATGAAAATCTTGACTAGATTTGCAAGTATTATAAAAAAGTGGTTGGATATTCAATTCAAAAATGTGAAGCTTTTCGTCAATTGTTGCAAAGTTCAATGGATGCAAATTTAATAGAATTTTATGATAAGCATGATGAAAGTGCTATAAATATGATAGCAGAAAACCCTTTGGTAAGTCTTTTATCCTCAAACCTATAACTATATTTTAAGATGAGAAACTAAATCCTATAATAGCGAAACCTGTTTCTCTCCTTACGGCAGCTATGACAATTTACGTCCTTAGCTCGTTCCCCTATCAAAATGACAAACTAGTCCCACAGAAGCACGACTAAGATGTTGTGATCCAAAAACCCAATACGAATGTTATTCCAAACAATTCAAATATGAAAAGTGCCAAAAGCATAACAAGCATGGAAAAAATGACTAAAAGTGGTTGGTGCTACACCTTAAAAATGTTAGAGAAACCAAGAAAGGCAAAAGAAAAGTGGGAGAAGAAAATGTAGAGGAAAGTGAAACTACTCAGCCAATACTAAGTCCAGTGCAAATTAAAAATGGGTATCGAAAAAAAAAGCCTATGAGTTTTTCAAGATCATTAAGCACAATGAGTATATCATTGTTGACCAATTGAACAAGATGCATGCTTACATCTTTTGACTATTGTTGTTGCTAAACTCTAAATCACATCAAAATATTTTGTTGAAAGTGTTAAATCAGGCTTATGTGGAACATTATATTTTGGTCAAAAATGTGAACCATATGGTCAAAAACATAATGGCCGCAAACTTTATAACCTTCGATGATGATAAAATGTCACCAGAAGGACAAGGCAGTGTGAAAGCTCTCCACATCACTATCAAGTGTAAAACCCATACATACAAAGGTTCTTATAAATAATAGGTTATTAATCAATGTCATGCCTATAACCACTTTGACAAGACTACCCATTAATTCATCTCATATGAAAAATAGCCATATGGTGATGAAAGCTTTTGATAGGTCCCGAAGAGAAATGTTATGGGATATCAAGATTTCATTGTAAATAGGCCCATGCACCTTTAATATAGAATTCCAAGTGATGGATATATTCCCATCTTATAGCTGTTTGCCAAACAGGCCTTGGATTCATACAGTGGGTGCTATACCATCATCCCTACATAAAAAAAATGAAGTTTATTGTTGAAAGAAAATAGGTATTTTTGGCAAGAGAAAAAGATTTTCTTATGACTAAGACTCTAACCACTCCTTATGTTGAGGCTACAAAGGAGGTGTCTAAATACTTATTTAAAGCTTTTTAAACTTTTAATGCTACCTCTGTGGACGAAGGTTTTAAAAATTAGTTCTATGTTTATAAAAAATTACAAGGTTCGTAGTTAAACAAACAATTCAAAATGGATGGCAACCTAGAGTAGGCTTGGGTAGGAATTTGCAATGAATGAAAAGGGCACCCATTGTTATTGAACATAAGGAGAGGTTTGGTTTGGGTTATAAGCTTATTATTACTAACAAAAAGAATATGTTGTTTGAAAAAAGAGAATGGAGAATGGCACACCTCAATAGACGTAAGCTGGATGAGAGCAAAATAGCGTTCCCTTATCTCTATGACATATTTCACTCCAACGAATATGTTCACTCTAGGTCGATGGAAATGAAAAATAAAGGCCCAATAGAAAATAAAAAAGGGCTTTCTCTAATCTACAAATAAATGAATGAAGGCAAAAATAAAAAAATGGATGAAGATGTTTTCGTTTATCCTTTTGGCTATGAATTTTAAAGACTAGTAGAAAGCACAATCTATTTTGTTTTTCTTACCCTTGAACCTAGATAATGTAATAAATGGGATCCCTAATTACCTCTGCCCAAGGGCATGTGGAAAGTTTGTATGGGCTTATTTTTTATTATCATTAATAAAATGGAAAATGCAATAAATTTTTTATTCTACATTCTATCCATTTCCATTTGTTTCTACATTTCTTAGCATAAATTTATTTTTGATTTTTTGCTTCCACCAATATATCCACCTATACCTTTGTGATATTACCTATTTTCAAGACTCTAAATAATGAACGTTAGTGATGGTTTCAATAATAATTCTAGATTCAATTTTGAAAATTTCATTCACATTGATGAGATTAATAATGATAAGGATCTAAAGAATTACGCCTTACCTGCTAATTTGTTAAGGTTGATGAAGCAAGAAAAAGGTTGATAGAACCATACCAAGAGGCCACAAATACAATTAATTTAGAAGATAAAGAAAATAAAAAAGAGGTCAAAGTTGGCACATTATTTACTTTGAAAATATACGGATGTGTTTGTCGTACCAAGACATGCCATACAACAATGTGGAACATAAACTACCTTTAAAACTAGGATGCAAGCCAATGTAACAAAAATTAAGGTGCATGAAACCAAAAATGTCAAAAATCAAGAAGGAAGTAAAGAAATAGTTTGATGCTGGTCTTTTGGAAGTAGCCAAATACCCTGAATAGATTGCCAACATAGCCCTAATCTCAAAAAAGGATAAAAAGGTGAGGATGTGCGTAGACTACCGGGACTCGAAAAAGCTAACTAGAAAAATAATTTTTCACTACCTCATAGTGACATCTTTGTAGATAACACTACCAAGCACAATATGTTCTTGTTGATAGAAGGCTTTTCTAGTTATAACTAGATCAAAATGGCTTATATGGAAAAAACTACATTTGTGACAATTTAGGGGACGTTTTGCTATAAGGTTATGCTATTTGGGTTAAAAATTGCTAGTGTTACATACCAAAGAGTGATGGTAACTTTTTTTCTATGATATGATGCATAAAAAGATACAAGTGTATATTCACAATATGAAAGCAAAGTCTTGTGAAAAAGAAAATCATGTTGCTAGCCTTAGAAAAGCTTTTTGAAAGGTTATGAAAGTATTAGCTCAAGCTAAATCCAACAAAATATTAATTTGGGGTCAAGTCAAGAAAATTGTTAGGATTTATAATCAGTAAAATAGGAATTAAGGTCAACCTTGACAAGATTCAAGCCATTAAGAACTTGTTTCTGTCACACACATAAAAAGAAGTGTGAGGATTGTTGGGAAGGTTGAATTATATCTCTCTCTTTATCTCCCAACTCACCTCAAAATGTGATCCAATTTTTAAGCGACTTCGAAAAAAAATGGAATAAAGTGTGTGTTAGAGTACTTTTGAAAAGATTAAAGAGTATTTGTACAATCCACCAGTGTTAGTATCACTTGTCATTGAAAAACTTTTGATTTTGCATTAACAATTCATGAGAATTTCGTGGGGTGTGTGCTAGGCAAAGGGATAAAACTGACAAAAAAGAATAAGTCATTTATTATCTGAGTAAGAAATTTATTAAGTATGAAACTAAGTACTCACAATTAGAAAAAATGTGATGTGTATTGGTGTGAGCTACACATAAACTTAGACAATAAATGCTCTACTATACAACTTAGCTTGTGTCAAGGTTAGATCCTTTCAAGTACATCTTTGAGACATCATCTTTGTCAAAGAGAATAGCAAGGTGGTAAGTGTGCTCTCCAAATATGATATTATATATGTAGCATAAAAGGCCATTAAAAGGAGTGCGATAGTCATTTTTTGTAGATTGTGTTGCTGACAATTATGAACCCATGAAGTTCGAGTTTTTTGACAAAAACTTAATGACAATCTTACAAGTTAAGGGAGAAAAATTTGAGAATGAAGCATGGAAAATGTTCTTTGATGGAGCATCTAACATTATAAAGCATGGTGCTAGAGCATTGCTGATATCCCGACTAGAGACTATTATCCTTACATTGCAAGTTTAGGTTTTAATTGCACTAATAATATGACAAAGCATGAAGCTTGTGTCATGAGTTCGCAAATTTCCATTGAAAAGAAAATTAAAACATTGGAGATATATAGGGATTCAGCTTTAGTAATTTATAAACTACTAGATGAATAGGAGATGAGAGATCAAAAATTGGTCTTATATTAGCAGTGTATAGCTAATTTGATCAAGCAATTTAAAAAGGTCCATTTCCAACATATCCCTAAAGAGAAAAATCAAATCGTTAATGCCTTAGCTATATTGGTTGTAATGTTCAAGTTGAACACCAGTGGAGAAGTTTAACCCATTAGAATGCAAGCACGAGAATTGTCGACACAATACTTGAGTGTTGAGGAAGAAGTTGATGAGTAGTCATGGTATTATGATGTCATGCAATACATTAAATATTAGAAATACCTAGAAAATGTACTTGAAAATGACAAAAGAAGAATTAAGAGATTGGCGATGGGGTTCATTCTTGATAGGAAACTTTTATATAAAAGAAGTCGAGATCAAATTCTCTTAAGATGTATAGACGTTCCTAAAGCTAGGAAAATTCTTGTAGAAGTGCATGAAAAAGTTTGTGGAACACATGTAAATGGACTTAGAATGGATAGACAAGTCATGAATGTAGGTTGTAATTGGTTGATATTAGAAAATGACTATATCAGTTATGCTAGAAAATGTTATAAATGTTAAATTTATGCAAATAAAATTCACTCTCTTTTAGCCCTTTTACACCTATTGGCACCTATTTGGCCATTTTCAATGTAGGGAATAGACGTGATCAGACCCATTACCCTAAAGGCTTTGAAGGGCATTGTTTCATCTTTGTAATAATTGACTTCTTTATGAAATGGGCTGAAGCAGCTTCCTATGCCAACGTCACAAGGGTGGTGGTGTGTAAATTCATTAAGAGGGAAATAATTTGCCTAAATGGACTTCTGAAAAGATTATCTCCAATAATGCCAACAATTTAAATAAAAAAATGATGAAGGAAATCTATTCACAATTCAAGATAGAACACCACTGTCATAAAGTATAGATACGTGGACCTATCGCTAGACATGGATTAAAAGAGTTTTCACCAATCCTTTCTATTTAAGTGTGATTCGTTAGACATGGATTAAAGGAATTACCACAAATATTTTTCATTTAGATGTGATTGGCCACCTAACAGAATATGTCCCATTTAAAGATGAGTCTCAAGATTGACTTAGGTATCTTTAAATAGTAGATTCTAGTCCATAAAATCATATTTTAGGTTCAGGGGTACAATTATGTATGAGAAAGGTTATATATGAAAGATCACTATCATCATTTATGCTTGTATTGAATGAATCTTTCATATGCTTGATGTATGTGTGCTCTATGAAAGTTGTTGAATAAAATTGCTAACAATTACTAACAATTGTTATCAAAACTCTAAAGAATTTCTTTTTAACTTTCATAGATGCTTATTTATGTGCCTATCCTTGATATAGCTTATGCCTTTCATGCAAAATTATATGTGCCTTAAATTGATTAATCCTTATTTTGAAAAGCAGGAGAAATCTTAGAATACAATTTTGCTTGATTTGTTTTGTGATAACAATTGGTATGCTTTATGATAACATAGCTTTAATAATTGGTATCCATAACAATTGGAATGAGCTTGTATGCATGTGCTTGAATTTATGCTTAATTACTATTGATCTTTTAGGTTTTAAGCATATCTTATGATAACATGATTTATGAGTAGATTGCATATCATTTATTATCCTTTACTCATAAATTTCATGTAGTAAATTTGATGATTTGTGCTAAAATGCTAAATTTGGATACACTTATATTTTTGCACTTGAATAAATGTATATGAACTTCATTGTGCATATTACACTTGAATACATGCATTCAAAATACTCTTGATATTATTGGTATCAAGCACTTTGTCTCATGCCTTAAATTGATCTCTCTTTCTTTTGAAATGACAAAAAGGAGAGATAGTTTAGAGATATTTCTTCTTGTATGCTCATAGCAATTGATATAGGAGCTTAAACATTTGGTAAGAAGGAAAAATATTTTATGAATATATTTGTTAATGATGCATTTTTGTGTTTATTCGCTCATTAATTTGCTCATGCCTTTTTGCTATGACAAAAAATAGGAGAAATATCATATGGACAAATTTGCTTGTGCTTAACATGCATATGTTTAATTGTGCTTATTTCAAATATTTGACTAAGAAATGTTTGTTGAGTTGTGTTGGATTAGGATGCATTAATTAAGGGGGAGTTTTGTCATGCATTGTTTAAGGAAGAGTTTTTCAAAATGTCTTTCAAAATCTTAAATGTTCCAAAAAAAGTTTTCATCAAGCAAATTTATCTTTAAGTTTTGTCATATCAAAAAGGGGGAGATTATTAGCCTTGAATTGATCCTTATTTTGAAACGACAAAACATTAAGCTAAATAAGCTTGATCAAGATTTTGAAAAAGATTTTATTTAGTACATGTTCTTAAGTTTTATATTTTGGTACTAAATAAATAATATGATTTTCAAAGCTTAAATAAACCTTACTTTGTTTTCATATTTCTCAAACCAAATATACCTTTAAAGATTATTTATTTGAGCTTAAATGAAAGTCCAATTGTTGTTTTTAAAGTGAACTTATTCATTTTGGACTTAATACAATTTTGACAATATTGGTTTTGAGAAATAGATTAACTTAAGAAAACTGTTTTACAAGAACAAAGTTTTCCAACATTGAACTTATTTTATTTTTATATATTAATTCACAAAGTTTTAATATTTGAATTTTATATGGTTGGAAAGATCTTTGAGTCTACTTTCTAATGGATTAAAAAATCAAAATCCAAATTTTTTAAGAAAAGATTTTGAATTTTTACTAGACACTCTACAGTTGTCAAAAAAATTGCACAATAGGTAATTTTAAAAATTCACTATAATTTATACTTAATGAATTAAGTGATGAATATTTATGCATAGAAAGCCCTTTAAGTCTAGTTTCTAAATCTTCAAACAGTTTGTGATTTGGATTTGTATAACTCAAGTTATGATCAAATTAGTGAGTAGAGTACAAAACAGGAGACAACCACCCAGCCATTGATAGGATCGATCCCCTCATGGAAGGGATCGATTGGGTCGTGTTCTTTTAAGCATAAAATGGCATAAAACTTGAACCAATTGATCCCCTCAAGGAAGGGATCAATCAAGTCTGGGCAGAATTACACCAACGATTATTTTTTCATGCTTTTAACAGTTATTTTCTTCTCACAAGCATCCCCAACGGCTGCCCCTTCAATTTCTCTATAAATTGGGCACTCCAACATACTAAGAAAGTTGATGCATCAAGAGACCAAGAGCCAACAAGCAATGTTTTCATTCTCTTAAATAATCAAGAATTTTTAGAGCTTCAAAGTCTATATCTTTGTATTTATTGTATCCAAATTATATTTGTTGTTCATTCATCATTTTCTTGTACTTAAACTTAGCAAACACTTAGCCTTAGAGAGGTTGTTCTATTGTTTGCAAAATTACCTTTGATATACAAAGGTGGAAGAGAACAAGAGGTAAGATATCCTCTTGAGAGCTTTGTAGTGAGATTGGGTAAAATACTATAAAGGATAGAGGTTTCTATCTTAAGCCTTAGAAAGAAAAAGATAGGTTGTATTTTTAATTCAAAAATAGTGGATTGAAGCTTTAGTGTAGACAATCAAGAAGATAGGATGTAGGTGCCTTGTGGAAAATGACCAAACCTCTATAAATCATTATGTTTGATTTCTCTATCGCTATCTCCTTTCAATTTACTATTGTTTATATTTGATTTTAGGTTCATTAATTGTTATTGGTTGTATTATATTTTCATCAAAAGTGCTTATTGTTTTAATTTCAATTCAACTATATTGAAATCATTGTTTGTGAAGAATTTATAGAAATCCAATTCACCCATGTCTTGGATCATCATCTCACTTAAAAAGCTAACACCATATCACCTTAAGATGAATGCTGTAGTGGAAATAACCAATAAAAATACCAAGAAGATACTAGAAAAGATGATTGACAATTATAAAGGTTGGCATGAGAAATTACCTTTTGCTCTACATACTTATAGAACATTAGTTCACACTTCTATCGAAGCCACCTTGTTTTCGTTGGCATATGGGATGGATGCTATGTTGCCTATTAAAGTGAAGCTTCTTTAACTAAAAGTTTTAATATAAGTAAAACTAGAATAAGTGGGAATGGGTTCATAGTTGCCTTGAATAGTTGAACCTCATTGAGAAAAATAGGCTTACAGCACTTTCCTATGGCCAAATATATCAAAGAATAATGATGTGTGTGCATGACAAAAAAATGTGACCCAAGAGTTTTCATGAGGGTAAGTTGGTGCTAAAAGGGATCTTGCCAAACCAACATGATAACAGGGACAAATGGACACCCAATTTGAATGGGTGTTATAACCTTCCTTATATGTAACCGTACTCTTAAATCTAAAATCTAGTTTTGTAGACTAAAATCTACTATTTAAAGATACCTAAGTCAAGTTTGGGACTTTTTTTTAAAAATGGGACAAATTCAATTAGGTGGCCAATCGCACCTAAAAAAAAAAATTGATGGCAACTTCTAAAGTCTGTGTTTAGTAGTAGGTTTATGGATCTATACATTATGACAACCATAATTTGGTGCCGTATCATCCTAAGATGAATAGTGTAATGGAAATAGCTAATAAAAATATTTAAAAGATACTATAAAAAATGATTGACAATTATAAAGATTGGCATGAGAAATTACCTTTTGCTCTACATACTTACAGAACATTAGTTCACACTTCTATCAGAGCCACCTCATTTTCACTGGTATATGAGATAGATGCCTTGTTGCCTATTAAAGTGGAGCTTCTTTCACTTAAAGTTTTAATGGAAGTAAAACTAGAATAGTGGAATGGGTTCACAGTTGCCTTGAATAATTGAACCTCATTAAAAAAAAAAACCTTACAGCACTCTTCCATGGCCAAATATATCAAAGAAGAATCATGTATGCACATGAAAAAAAGATGCAATCCAAGAGTTTTCTTAAGGGTAAGTTGGTGCTAAAAAGGATCTTGCCAAACCAACATGATAATAAGGGCAAATTGACACCTAATTGAAAAAGTTCATACGTGGTGCAAAAGTTTTTTTCAAGTGAAGCACTCATTAATCTTGGTAGAATTGGATGGAGTTGAGTTGCCAAATTTGACAAACTTAGAAGCTGTAAAAAATTTTATGCCTAAAAGTAAAAAAAAAAAAAAAAAAAAAAAGAAAGAAAAAAAACTCAGATTGAAAACCTAAAAAAGGTAATCTAAGTCAAAAGTAGGACATCTAAGTTGAAAACCTAAAATAGTAGCTCAGATGTAAGAAAAATCAAGAAGATGTAAAAAGGATCAGTGTCAAAAAGTAATTTGAATCAAAAGGCATGGCTACATCAATCTCATATTATAGGGGGCAGAGGTTGTCTAATAAACTAAAAAAGATTAGTGTCACTGATAAGATGAGTTTTTGATAGAAAATCTAGACAAATTTGATCTAAGTTGTCCAAATGTTCATTATCTAGGGAATTGATAATTTATTACTTAAATTTTTATCTTTTTAATTATTTTTCCTTTTAGTATTTCAAAGGCTTATGCCTTTTTTTAATATTTTAACATAATCTCTTTCTGTCAGTAATGGATATCCCTTTTCTTGTGATCAAACTCTTCTTACCTATCTTTTGTAATAAATTTATTACATTTGTCATGGAATTAAAATAATGATCGATATGTTCATAACAAACATTGATATTACTTTGGAAGGATTCAAGGATAACAAAATGAAAAGGGAGATAAATGAAAAAAATGAAAAAAGAAGAAATAAATGAAAAAGGGCAAAGAAATAAGTAAAAAAGAAAATCAAGGAAACACCAATATTTAAGGATTATAAATAGACAGTGAACATCTCTTAAGCAAATGGATTCATGTGGGAATCATGATTTGCAAATTAATTCTAAAATTACTTGAAATAAAAAAAATAAGAGCAAAGGCCAATAAAAAAGAATCCCAACAAAAGTTCTAACAAAATTCCCATTGCCTCCACCAAAAGCCACCGTTAGCCAACCAACCTCGATCACATGAACCACCTACAAAAATACCCCAACCGAAAACCTTTTCCCCAACTTACATCGCACACCCAACAACCCAAACACAAAATACCCCACCCTAATCACCTTGTATCCAAACCCAAAGACCCATCATTGAACACGATAAAAACAAAACCAAAAATCAAACACATCCATTGGGAATAGGAACACCAGCACCAAGAAAAGTCATAAAAAATAAAACAAAAAAATAAAATCACCGAAACAAAAAAGAAAGTGAGTTTCAATTTTGAGGTGTTTGGAAGGGTTTTAAGGCCTAATTTTTGGAGGAGGTAAAGAGCTTACTTAGGAGGAAAAACATAGTGGAAGTTCAAGGTGGTTGGCGGAGTTGAGAAGGGTCATTTTGGCTTCAAAACCCATGGTTTTTAGGGTAAATCTAGAACTTTGGGGTTAGCTTTAGCGAAAACTAAGGTCAATTATGGAAAGAGGAGGAAAATAGGAGTTAATGATTGAATTTTGGGTTCAAATTGGTAACTGATAGTGGAAAACAGCAGCCATTGGTTTATTTCTAAAATTGAATTGACCAGACCTTTTAGAGTTTTAGAGAGTTTAAAACTTTTTTTTGGTGAAAAGTTTGAAATGATTTAGAAAAAAAAAAGAAAAAAAACTTACCTAGGTTTCGTGCGTGGACCTAACCTGACCTAGGGTTCATACGTCCAACCTAGCTCTTTCTTTTTCAGACCAACCTTGAACTGGTCTTACTGAACCAATGCTAGACCACCCAAGCCGTTGAACCATTAACCTTCTTTCAACTTGAACCGATTTGAACCAAGGCGAACTGCCTAAACTATTAAACCAAACTAGTGAACCGCTCTTAAACCATTAACTACCTTTGACCAGTCTTTCTAGGTAATTTTTTATTTTTATTTTTTGTTAAGTTATTTATTTACTTATCTATACATATTTCATTTTTAAAATTTTAAAAAATGAATTTAAGCTTAAAAAAAAGGTGTTGATTTTTTTTAAAGAAAAAAATATTTTAAAAATGAAAAAAAAATAAAATTTTTCTGATTATGAAATTCTAAAAATATGTGTAGTAATTATTTAAAAATCTTTATGTGAGAATTGTTTTTAAAATGCTACCAAAATATTAGAGTATTTAGAAATATATTCAATACAAAAATACTTTTATTTATTTAAAAAATTAAAATAACATAATATATATAAAATAACAAAAAATATTTTTTTATAAAAATAAAGTTACATAATGCATAATTAGAAATACAACCCTCCGAAGATGAGATTCTAAGGAAATCCAAATAGTGATTCCTAAAAAATCTGTAGATAAAATTTTTTTTTTTTTAATATTACTAACATACTAAAACATTTTAAGAGTTTTTCAGTAATGTGGTTCTAATTTATTTTTTTCAAATAAAAATAAAATATTATTTTTTATAAAAAAAAAAAAAGAAAAAAAATTTTGTGAAGAAAATCAAAATAAATAAATAACCAAAATTTTGACAAAAAATAAATGAAATCAAGGAAATTATTTTTAAATGTTAAAATTAAGACCATTTTTTACAAGATTAAAAGATAATATATAATTAATTGGTACCGTTTAAAGATAGGCGTTGTGGGGGTGTTAATCTTTTTTCACATGCAATTGTACTTTCTAACCCAAACTATTTTCGCAAATCTAAAATTTATCTTTTTAATAAAATTTTAATTAATTTTAAAATTTTATTAAAAAAATAAGTTTTAATAGGTGTCCAATCACACCTAACCAAAAAATATTAGTGACGACTCATTATTTTTAAAAATTCATCTAGAAGTCCTAAAACCATTATGACAATTCTTAATCAAACAAAGTGATTCCAGATCACGAGTGAAAAAAATTACTTTAATAATAAAATCACTTAGATGATTAAATTACTATAGTGATCTTGAAAATGATACCAAGCGCTACCGAGTGAAATCTTGTCTCTCCTTCCTCATATCTTTTCCTTCTTCCTCAATTTGTTGGGTAGATTTATAAATTTTTTTCTTTATTTTTTTTTATTTTGCTTTTCATTTTCTTGACTTCTTGTATTATTTATGATCTTAATTTGATGTTGCAAAATTTTTTATGGCTGTTGTTAAAATGTTTAATTCATGCTTTTGTTAGAGAATTTTATTTTAGTGGATGTTAGAAAGAAAAAGTATACTCGGAGCAACGCAAGTGGAGTTGGACAAAGATGGATCCAAGATTTATATTAAGTAGGGACAAAATTATTAAGTAATATTTGTTTACATAATTTTATTTAAAAATTATTATAAGTTAAAATAAATTTCATTAAAATGTATAATGTCAAATACTTCTACAAATATAAAAATAATAAAATGATTATATAAAAATAAAAAAGTATAAAATTTCATTTTTATATAAAAACAATACATGAAAATTTGTGTTTATTTGTCTTAATTATGTATTAACACATATATAAGTAAATATGAATATGATATGATTAAATAAACAAATTAAAAATTTAAACATGCACACAAATATATATTTATTAAACAGATTACATAACACCACACGGTTAATAAATTTATCATGAAATCATATTAAACATGACATGGCACAATATATTTTGTAACCCATTTAAAAACTCATTTTAACTCCATTAAGATTAGATAAATTTTATATTTACATTTGAGCCATTAACTTACTTAATTACTCTTTTTATTTTGTTAATGCATCCATATATATTTCAATATTATAAACAATTCATACTTAAATGTTTCTTTAACATTTAATGGGTAAAAGTTTTGGACTTATTTCTAATCATTTTAATTTTTTTTTAGGATTAGTGGGGCAAGACACAATAAATATTCAAATTTGGGTTCAAAAAAAAAAATTCAATTTCCAAGATTTTAGTGAGGGCAACCTCCACCTTAAATCCGTCCCTGGAGTCAGAAGTAGCTTCTTCCTTTAGGAAGCAGGGATGGTTTAAAATTTCAAAAACCCAAGTGGGCGGTTTCAATTAAGAGGATTTAATATTAGTATAAATACTTGGTTTGCTACTTTAATCCATGTGCCATGTAAAAAACTCTTCAAATGCTTCACTTTCTCTTAGCTCTGAATTGCAGACCATGGACGAAACTACATTTTCTTCTCTCAACTGCCTATCCACTTGATACCTACAGAGACAGATACATGCTTTGAAATAGGGTGACAATGGACACCTCTTAAAAATTAGAAAATAAAAAAATTTAAAGAAAATTTTTTTCTCAAATACCCTTAAAATTTCTCTTGAATATCTTTCTTTTTTTTTTTTTTTTTGACAAAATTGATAAATTCATCGATAGTTTTTTATATCTCTCTTGTGAACTCAAAAAATACTAAAAATGATTAACATAAATACTTTTATGAATTTTTAAATTATCAAATTTATCCTTAAATATATAACTTTTATTAATTTATTTAAGTTTAATTTAAATCAACAAAAATTTAAAATGGAGTCTATGTGCAACTAAATCACATAAAATTTAAAATTTTAATTCTAAAGTGTTAAAAATTATTGACTAAAATACTCTAAAATTTTAATTCCAAAAATGTTAAAGTTATGGATTAAAATATCCTTAGTAAAAATTTTTTATAAATTTTGATTTAAATGAATTTTTGTTTTTACTATTAGACTTTTTTTATAATTAGACTAAAAAAGTGTTTGATTAAAATATCTTTAATAAAATTTTAATTCAAAAAAATTAAAAGTGATTGATCAAATAAATTTTAATTTAAATAAATTTTCTTTTCTATTATTAGAATTTTTTATAATTAAACTTATTAAGATACAAAATATGATTTTTTACATAAAAAATATAAATAAAACTAAAGCAAAACTTATAAGTTTGCATAGCAATAAAACAATTACAAAGAGTTTGTTTCTTTAGTTGTTGTAAAAATCATTACTACATAGTTTTGTTGATAAATAAATTCATTAAAGATAATCATAAATAAGTCATTAAATCTTTTTTTCTCTATCTTTTGCCTTTTAATTTTTTGTTTTAATTGATTTCCTAACTATATATGTATATTAATGATTTTATTGTTTTTATGTTTTATGAGTTGGTCATTTGAGCATTGATAATATGATTAAATCCTTAGTCCCTTTAAATAATTCTTTAATATATATCATTCTTACAATTTAGTTTGACCTTTATTTATTAGATTTTATATATTTTGCCTTCAAAATTTTACAATTGTTATTCTCATGAACAATTAAATCAAATGCAAATCAATGCACACCCTCCACCAACAATTGTACTATGTGATTCATTGAATACTTTGAATACTTTAATTGGACTTCTCACCTGAAGAATTAAAAGATTTAAGAAGCGATGGAGCTACTAATAGTTGAGGATTTGGTCTCACCAAATGGCCATAGGAATTGTTTGCCTTAATTGAAACAATAAGTGAACTAATTTTCTCTTAACTTTTATCTTAATGTACTTATATATGATTAATTTCTATCTCAAAATGATGTAATCATTCTCAATTGCATTAAATTGCTTGCTTTTTTTTTTTTTTTTTTGTTATTGAGGTGTTTGAACCATCTAATGTGAATATTCAGTAGAGAATTATCAAGTAAAGTAAGATTATTATATTTATATATTGTGAATTCTTTCAAGGTGTGACAATTTATTTGAATCATCTTTTGAATGTGTTTATGCCAAAATTACATTTATTCATTTATGTTGTTAACGATAAAAATGAAATTATTATAAATTGTATATATGCTACATAACAAATTTGTTATTCTAAGAATTGAAATTTCCTTAATAAAAAAAATTACAAGTACTAAGATTAGAAATTTATTTTATTTCATTTTAATTTTTACAATTATGTATTTTAAATTTTTATATACTAAATTAAATTTTTATATACTAAAAATTTATATAAAATAAAAGTTTTCCAATAAAAGAAATTTAAAACTTTAAATTAGTAAAACATACAATTACATTATCCATATGAAGAATATACACCAATGAAAGATTATACTAAGCAAAAAAAGGAGACTAAAAAGTAATTGATTATGCATAGCTTTATATTCTCCATATGACCAATAAAGTTAGTGCTATATGATGTTTCAACAAAGAATATACAAACGTATTGATTTCAAATTTCTTTGTAATTAATATGAAACTCTTTTATTAGGTGAAACATTATATACTCCTTCATTTTCCCAATTATATCAATTGAAGAAGGTTTACTGTTGTATCAAAATATTTAAGGTTACCATATTATATAATATTTGTTCAAAGGGATTGAAATTCATCAAGTTACTTATCACTATTACATTTAATATAAAAATATTATTATAAAATATAATTTAACTAAACTTAAAATTGATTTAAAGGCTACATTAGAAAAAATTCATTTTATAAATTTTTATTTGATTGTGTGTTTAGTATTTCAATCATTTTGAATTTTAACTTTTCATAATTTTGTGTTAGATTTTAGACATAGGATCAGTGATCAATTAAGTTGAGCAAATTTTATCATCTACTACTATTCATAATGTACTCAATTATTCACTTATGTATCTAAACAATTTTTTTTTTGTTCAGGAAAGGACGTAACCTTTACAAGGGGAAAAAAAAAAGGAGATCTTAGCTTGAAACCAAGACCTTTATGTCCTTATAAAGCCTCCTTAGCCACTAGACTAAGAGGTGGTGGACATATCTAAACACATTTGGCTTAATGATTGGTGTTTTTCTTTGTTTAAGTATCTAGATTCAAATTATCTTAAATTCAAATAAAAAATACTCAATTACTTATAATTGTAATTTCACTTTAGAAATATTCTTAAAAGTTAATTAACTAATTCAACCACAAAAACAATAAAAATAAGACATTGATTATGAAGGGAAAAAAGCTTAAATAAGTAATATTTAAATTGTTACAGAAGATGAATAAGAAATATTGGATTTGGATTGTATTAGTATTTTAATCTGAATTTTGATTATGTTTAATCATTTTTGGCTTTAAATAACTTCTAAGTTGCTAATTTCTTTAAAATCAATCAAAATCGAGTCAAGTTAATTCATTTTTATAATTATATGTATTATTATCTCTTAATTAAATTAAAATTTAAAATGAGTAAAAATTTTATATATACTCAAATTTAGTTTTGAATTGTTTTAAGTTTGAATTGATTATTCCATATTACTTTTAACTATACTTTTATGACACCGTAATTAGCTTCAAAATAGAATGAGAATACAATACAATAAAAATTTAAGTGCAAAAGTTATAGAAATATTGATAATAATTCAAGAATAAAATCCGTATACTCATGTCTTGCGGAGATTAAATGATATATCTTCTTTTAAGACTTCTGAAATTTGTATTGCATAAATATTAATCTAAACCAATGAGTTTATAATCTTTCATTTGGAAATTAAGTTGTTGTATGAATTAAGTGAAATAGCTCAAACATTTCATTTGAAAGAGATATCATAGTTCATACTTATGCAAAAAGACAATATAAAGTTAAATATAATTTAGGTTGTTATGATCCCATACAATATTCTTTATTCTTTCCAAATAAAGAAGTTGGTTCACATCAAAATATCAATAAAGTTATTTTGAATGATGTTAATAAGAATGAAGCAACAATAACAAAAAAAATTTTGAAGGAATATGGAAGGTAATCATTACAAACTTAATAATTTTATAAAATTGTTATTTTTTTAATTTTTATAAATTTTATTTACTAAATTTTTTGTTACTTTTATCATATATATAACAAAATTTTTACCCATAATTATATACTTAAAGATAAAAACATAAGACAAAATTTATTACTTTTATTATTGGCAGAACACTTTAAAATTTTTAATCTTTTATATGTAATTGTACTTAACTAACAAGTATGAAAATATATACATTAATCATTGAATCAAATTATCAATAAAGTTTATCTTAATATGTATTAATTTACCATAAACTAAAAATTTGAAGAATATCTTAAAAATACTAACTTAATATACTTGCATTAACATAAAAATTACAATTTTAACTTAATATGATGTGTTAAACTACATAAGATAAATTAAGAGCATTTACGCATTGCTTTCCAAATCGTTTGTACTTAAACCTTATCTTAATCTCTTTTTATACCTTATAAATTATCATCTAACACTCAGTGTGGTTACTTTCTTTTTGGATATACACAAATCAATAGAACATATTAGTAAATAATCGATAACTTAGTAATTAATCACCATAACTTAAAAGTAATCACTATAACGTAATAGTAATTATCAATAACTTAATAGTTAATAAGTGATAACTTAATAGTAAATTATGATTTGTTTAGTAATAAATTAATGATAACTTAATATTAGCTTAATGTCAATTTAAAGCTAATAATTATAACTTATTAGTAAATTAGTAATAATATAATAGTAAATGTATAATAACTGAGTGGTAAAAAAATTTATAATATAGTTGCAAATGCATAACAACATGTAGTAAAATTAAGGATAACTTAATAAAAAATAAGTTCTAACTTATTAGTTAATCATCAGTAATTTAGTAATAAATCAATTATAACTTAATAGTAAATTAGTGATAATTTAATAGTAAATAAGTTTTAGGTTAATAGTAATTAATTGATAGTAGTGAATCATAAATAACTTAGTAGAAAATCAATGATAATTTAATAATAAATAATTGATAATTTATTAGTTAATCATTAGAAATTTAGTAGTAAATTGATAACTTAACAGTAAATCACTAATAACTTAGTTATAAAGAGGTGATACTTTAATAGTAAATTAGTTAATCACCGATAATTTTGTAATAAATTATTGGTAAATTAATTTTAAATCAATTATAACTTTATAATAAATCACCAACAATAAAATAGTAAATTAACTTAGTAGTTAATCATTGATATTAGTAATAAATCAATGATACTTTAATAATAATTAGTAATAACTTAATAATAAATTAGCTTCAATTTAATAGTAATTAATTGATAAATTTAATAGTAAATCATAAATAGCTTAATAGTAAATTAATGATAATTTAGTAGTTAATTATTGAAAACTTAAAAGTCAATCAATATAACTTAATAGTCAATTATCGATAACTTAATAATTAATTGGTAATAACTTAATGGTAAATCATGAATAATTTAATATAAATTAGCAATAACTTAATAATTTAGCAATAAATATGTGTTAATTTATAGTAAATAATCAAAAACTAAGTAGTAAACCAATTAATGATAACATAGAGGTAAAAAGTAATAGTAAATCATTGATAATTTAATAAGAAATTATTGATAATTTAGTAGGAAATCACTAATAACATGGTAGTAAATTACTAATATTTTAATTATAAATCAGTAATAATTTAGTAGTAAATTAGTTAATCATTGATAACTTTGTAATAAATCATTGATAAATTAGTAGTAAATCAACTATAACTTTATAATAAATCATCAATAACTTAATAGTAAATCAACAACAATTTAGTAGTAAATCATTTATAACATAATGATAAATCATTCATAAATTAATAGTAAATTATTGATAATTTAGTAATAAATTTTTATTAGCTGCTCAATAGTAAATTACTAATATCTTAATTATCAATTATGAAAATTTTTTTATAGATGAAATTGTCAGAGATTGAACCTTACTTACTATTAAAAACAAATTAAAACTTTCATATTGTGAGATTGAGATAAACCTATCATGAAACTATTTAATAAAAAGTTTCAATAAAAAATTCTAAATTTGGATGAAGAATAAGGTTATTATATAAAGAGAAATTTATCCTATACTATAATAGAACCAATGCTTTGCTACAGGAATCCATTTTTAAATATATGATGTTACAAATTTTATTATTGATTACAAAAATTATATCATAAGTTATCAAAATTATATAAAAAGTTATCAAAATTACATCAAGATGTATCAAAGTTTATTAAAGATGACCTAAATTGTATCAATGGTTACCAAAATTATCTTATAAGTTACCAAACTAATATTGAAGGTTACTAAAATTGTATCAATGGCTACCAAAATTATATTATAACTTACCAAATTAGTATAGAAAGTTATCAAAATTGCATTAAAAGTTATCAAAATTTTATCAAAGATTATCAAACTTCTAACAAAGGTTACCAAAACATATCAAAAGTTATCAAAATCAAAATTATACCAAAAAGTTATCAAATTTTACTTATATTATACAAAATATAAATTAAATTAATAGTATATATCATTATTATTATAGTATTTCAAAATTTTATTTATTGAATTAAATTTTTAGAGATAAAATTACACGTTCATCACATATATACTAAAAACTTGTATATTATAAGAGAATACCTCCGAAAAAAATGAGTCCACCACTAAATCTAACTAACTAAATTAAAAATCCCTAGGCTGAAAAAAAAAATTAATTAAATTGAAGCTCAAGTTCTCTCCAAAATAGTGTTTTTATTGGTGAGATAAAACTTTCAATTATTTTTTTTTATTTTTAATTTTTAAAAAATTATTTTTAGTTTTATTTATATTGATAATAAAATTAATAACTTAAGAGAAAATAGATAAATGCTCAATTAATTATTATTTTTATAAAAAAAATTTCAAATTGTTGAATGAAATAGATACATACATTTACTATTAAATTTTTTTTAATAATTTATATTATTTTAAAATAAAACATTATACCCCGGCGTAATGGGAAATTTTCTAGTAAAAATAATAATAAGGGTTCGTTGTGTAAAGATTGTTTGATTGTGAATAATAATAAGTATAATTCTCCTCCGCGGGTTGATCGTTTTGTCATTTTTTTTATTTTTAATATAGTTGTTATTTTAATATAAAAATTAAAAATTTATTATACCTGAAATATTACAAAAATATTTAATATGTTGCTATTATTTTTTTTATGCTATGACGGGAATATTGTGTTTTTTTTTTCAAGTATTTGATTAATTATATGATATTTTTTAATTTATCATATATTATAAAAGTTTTTTATGAAAATAAAAAAAAAGTACAAAAATTATAATTTTTAATAAAATAATTTTGATTTTTTATGTATTTATATTTCTATTTATTATTATGTTTTTTAAGACCTTTATGTTTTGATCTTTTCTTTCCTAGCAATCAATTGAACACTTGGACAAAACTAATTTAGGTTCTTCCTTGAACACCAAGAAAATTAATTTTGTTTTTCGTTTTACCCCTTTTAATTATAAGTACTAATCCTTACAAAGTACTTAAAAACTGTAGAGAGTTCATGAATTATTACTAATATAGAAAAAGGAAATTTGATTGAATTGAAGCAGTTGGGCAATTGATGAGTTCTTTGGGTACTATGATTCAAGTTGTCCTGATGGGGCAGCCTCTAAGAAACATCTTTTCCGAGAGAAACGGAAGGAAGAAACTTAACGAACTCCTCTTTGCACTCAGCAAGGTGAATATCTATATATAACAATAATCTCTCTCTCTTTCTTTTTTCCTTTAAGAAAAGGAAATGGGATCCTTTAAAAAATCCAACAACAATTGAAATTCACAAAATAAAATAAAATAAATCATTTTATCTAATTAATCAAACTTAAATGATCTAACCAAAAATGTAAAATTCATCTCTAGAGAATTTATGAAATTAGAAAGTAATCCATCGCTTATACTTAATATAAACAATAAAATCACATTAAAAGTTCATTATTTATAATCGAGTTTGAGTAATTAATAGTAATTAAATCCATTTATCCATTTCTTATTCCAATTAACTGGAAATTACGGTTAAGTAGATTATATATAATCAAGTTTGAGTAACGTTAATGCCAATATTCGTTTTACAAGTTATATATATCTTCTTTTACCTAGGTGTTTTAATTAATAATAAAAAAAAAATTCATCATTGAGCAAGCACACCTCATTATGGGCCTTAGTAAATCAGCTGGTAGTGGTACTCCGAAATAGGTCAGAAAAAGGTAAGCAACATTAAGTATAACTGGGATTTGGACATAAAACTCAAAGCCCAACTCTCGATTTCATCATCTTCTCGTTCTCTTAATATAGAGGAGGATCTATTTACAGGGAGTAAATTTTTTTTAATATTTTATTTTAATAGATTTAAAAAATAAAGAGATAAAAAAATTAAAAAATAATTTAATCTTATCCTTTAGATTAAAATAATGTGTAAAACTAAAAAAGTTTCATAATATATAAGTGGATCGTTCTTCATATATATTTCTATTTATTTTTATCTCTCTTATCTTTTAGATCTATTAAAATTAAGGGTTAAAAAAATGTATAAAACTTTTTTAATTTTACACTGCGTAAGTTGATCCCTTCTCATATATATATATATATATATATATTGTCTTTTAGACGAATATTGAAATTCAAACTCAAGAATTCTCAATCCTAAAGTATGATTTCAATACTACAAACTAACAACTTATTGCTATCATTCTTTGGATTGTTAGAAATAAATAAATAAGAGAATAAAAAAACTAAAAAAGAATTTTGATTTTGAAACGTGAAAAATAATTTTTTTAAAAGTAATTATATCTCTAAGAAACAACAAAACCTTAAAACTCTCCAAGCAAAAGTAGTGAAAATTATTATACTAAAAAATCTATTTATAATAAATGAACAGACATAAATTTTTATTCAAATGGTTATGACCTTTTGTATAATCATAACTTTTATAAAAAAAATCTAGTTATATTCAAATAATTATGACCTTTTATCATATAATAATTATTTCTGTTCAAATATAATTATTTAAAATATAAATAAAATTAATACAAAAATTAATTTTATTCATCAATAATTAAATCTTGCTATCAAATGTTGGGATGCACCACATTATAAAGTACTAACAATTCTCCACTGGTTTGAAGTATTGGTGCTTAATCTTTAACCTTTCACACAAATAAATATTATAAAAATAAGAAGGTATCTTTCGATTTAAACCTTTAATTAGCATTTTTTTCTTAGAATTTTAATGAAGTTTATGCTGTTCGTGGATTAAACCTCAACTCTTAATATTACACATCTAATACTTATTTATTCTTATGTTAGAGATTTATAATCGCTTTAGCACTATTATGGTCATTTGCTTATCCTATTCATAAACATTTACAAAAAATATCATAATTCTTCTTATTGAAATGGCACCACTTTTATATTTATATAGGTAGAATTTTTATTATGTCTTCATTGTTTTAGACATTTAAATAATAAACTCCATTAAAAGTATAAAAACTCATCGTCCCCATGCAATGGATCACACTAGTTTTTAAAATTTTAATGGATTTTACTAATGCTTAACAGACACATAATAATAATTTATTTTTATCTATTAAACTTTGTAATTAGAGGTTATTAATTCAAAGTTGGGTTCCCATTATTCATATTTAATAGCAAGGGTTTAAATCCATTTTACTTATAGTACTACTAATCAAATATCTTGGAAGTCAATTTTCTTTTATGATAATTACACCTACATGAGATTAAATCTCTAATATAACCACTTTATGTTGATATGTCCAAACTTTTCATTTTGCATATCATTTATATACTCTAGACATTGTTGCCTTGTTCTTATCATTTTAAGAATTAGATGGTATTGGTTGTGGCTATAACTTTATCCTCATTAATATAAAATTTCAACCATTCTATTTCTACACTTTTATCTATTTTAATATAATTATTCTTTTAGTATAATTGGATAAACTGAATGAATAGACCAAACCATTTTAGTCCTTTTAAGATATGTAAGGATTTTTTTTATGGTTTTTACTTTAATCAGTGTACTAAACTTATTAGTTGTATAATTTGCTCATAAAATTATACTAAAATCATACAACATTACGATGGTAATTATTATTATTATTATTTTATTCTTATCATTTCCACTATGTGCAAATATGTATTCTTTTATTAAAGAATGTCTCATTCAATTATCAAGATATCATATATACTTAATCAAGTTGTTATTTCATTTATCTTTTCACTATTTGATGGGTTTTTTTTTTTTTTTTTAAGTAGGAGGCCTTCAAATCCATCCTTAGTGAAAGATAACTAGCAAATATTCTATAACTTAATATTTTCTTCTCATAAAAGTTTCAAAGCTTTTTTTTAACCTCAATATGAGAGTATATGTAAAAAAGAATGATGTCAAATATAATCGCTCTCAATTTTTTTGTTTTTTTTTTAGTATACTCATGTTTTTTATAATCTCTTTTTGACACTTTCATGTCAACTCATGGAAACCTATAGATCTATTTCATCATGGACACCAATCACTAATTTATTGCTATGAGCAAAACCATGTCCATCATCCAAATAGGTTAAATAACATTCATTTTGCTATTTTAATTTTTTTATATTCATAAAATTTTTGAATCACGCATGGCTTTCAGAGTAAATATAATTTTATACTTTCACTATATCTCAAAACTAAAATCATGAGATTTAGATCATTTATACAAACTATAATTATTATCAAATAAAATTAAACAAATATCACTTTTATGCAAAGACCACTGAGAAAAACTATTTATGTATTACTTATAAATAAATCATTTTCAAACTTACCAAAAGCACTATTCATTTAAGAGTCATACCACATTCTCCATGGATAATTCATTTAATGATCAATTCTAAGAATTAAGGCTATTGTAAGTGAACATCATTATCAATACACACATTAAGCATGCATGACCAATATACATCATTACCATGAAATTATAAAAACCCATGAAGGTGGGTGCATTTTCCTTTTTTAATTAATCTATGCACAATAATGCCATATATCCTTACAATTATTTATATTCTCTATTTGCATTAAAACAAACTTTATTTATATTGTTTTAATTGCAAACCATGTTATCTTCTTCTTGGCATTCCAAAATAAAACTTTTCAAATCCATAAACATGGCTAATAAGACATTCATGGATTGCCTTCAAATTATTGGTAATTAGCAATAACCTTTAATGTTATTAATGATGTGCCTTTTCCATTTAAACTTGAATATCACATTTAACCCAATTTGTTGGCCAAATTTTCAGTTTGAAATAATAACATAAAATTTCACAAATAAATCATGCTAGTATATTCACCCTATTAATTTTATACTACTACTAGCCACAATTTTGAAAAATCCATTCCATTGAAACTTTTGGAATGCACAATTAAGAAATTCTAAATGCCCAAGTAATATGAAAAACAATCATGAAATTGGATTCATGCAACAGAATCAAAACAATGAATTAATGACATCCTAATTTTGAATAAAAATTAAAGAAAAACTTATCTGACATCATGGTAGAGAATTATTTCTCTTTATCCATAATTATTTCAACAATTTGGATTTCACCAATGCATTTCTAAATTTATTTCTCTTGCATCTCCATAAATATGACATATAAAAATTTATTTATAATTGCCTTTAAATTATTAGAAAAAATAAATAAAAGAACAAAAATAATGAAAAAAGAATTTTAGCTTTAAGGTGTGAGAACATTTTTTTAAAAGCAATCATGTCTCTAGGATACATCAAAGTCTCAAAACTTTCCAAATAGAACTAGTGAAAATGGTTATACTAAAAGATATATTTATAATGAATGAATAGATATAAATTTTTATTCAAATGGTTATGACCTTTTGTATAATCATGACCTTTATGAATAATAATTTATTTATATTCAAATAGTTATAACCTTTTGTCATATAATAATTATTTATATTCAAACATAATTATTTAAAATATGAATAAAATTAATACAAAATTTAATTTAATTTATTAATAATTAAATCTAGCTATTCAATGATGGGATGCATTACATTCTAAACTACTAACATGGACTTCATTAACTTTACATCCTTTGAATAGTTTTGTGGGTCTCCAATTGAGAAAAAGATGAAGATCAACATCAATTGCTACAAATTGCATTTTCTTGTGATTAATTTAGATATGTTTTCTTTTGTTTAGAAAAGTACTTAAAGTAGGGTTTAAACCCAATGTTGATGGCTGTTACTAATTCAAATTGGTATGATAAATACAGGCTAATGAAAAAGAGAAAAATGAGTTAAAGGTGCAAATTGAAATAGCCATTACTGCTCTTAATGATCAACAAAGTCCTATAAGCATGTAATGAAACCATATCACAAGTGATCTAATCAATATGATCTATCAATTTCCTATATGGATACATGGTATTGATATTTCAATTCAACATGGCCTTTCTTATTTTCCTGCATTAGATAGTAGTTTTTCGTTTTTGGTTTCTTTTGAGAAATCTTCATGGTTGAAATGTGAGCTTAGTCTATGGCCTTGTAAAATAATTGTATGCTCCAAAGTTTTGTGTTTGAAATTGCATTAGAATAAAAATTTTCGCTTTCGAAACCCCTTAAAAAAGGGTATCCGTCCAAATAAAAGCATTTATGGTAACATTATGTGTCTGTCCATTTTACTAACATTCTAACGGCTATTCAACCAAAGTA
The DNA here is from genome assembly GCF_002303985.1 of Durio zibethinus. Next base: position 19,608,645 of record NW_019168159.1, read on the forward strand.
CAGTTTGTCTTATTTTTTAGAATTCATTTGACTAAGCAATAGGATTTGTTTCAGTAAAATTAAAAATAACAGTAAATGTGAGATTAATTGCTCTGGCAGTGAAATTAAAATTAATGATGAGATATATATTAATATGCAAAAGTAGCAGTGATGGTGTGATGAATAATAATAATAAGAGAAAATAATTATTAAGGACATTATAATAAAAAATAAAATTTAACATTTATTAAATTATTAAATTATTGTAAATAATAATTTTGTTAGTAAATAATTAAAAAATAATAATAATAAATTAAAATAAATTTGTTTATTAGTTTATTATATACTAATAAAATTTATTTATTAATTTATTATATAATAATAATAATAAATCAAAACAAAAAATAAGGGTCAAAGCTTTTCTATGTTAACATACAAATTTTAAGGGTAAAACTAAAAAAAAAAAAAAAAAGTTATAGTGTGTTGATTATTGCATAAAAAAGGTCTGACGACCAATCACCACCAATCTCATCACACCATAGACCTATTTGGGTCTCCATTGACACACCTTTTGATTGCAACTATACCTCAATTAGAGGTGTAATGCAATCCAAATAACGCCTTAGTACATTAAAAATGTTGATTTCTTACGTTATGCTTGAATTGAAAGAATGTGTGGGAAAGAAAAAGAAAGTAAGGAAAAAAAGAAATTTTTTCATGTTTAACTTTCATTTTAAATTAAAATAAAAAAGGTTGAGCACCTTATCTCTTCATTAAAAATTTAATTTTTTAATTATTCCAAATAAAAAAAAATTAAGGAAAGCAAAGGAAAATATTTCTTTAAATATAAAATAACATTTACACTATATTATTTTTTTCAATTTTCAAAAAGAGATTATAAGCTTGACAAGTGGTATTAACTAGAATGGTACTTGCGCTTTACTAAGCGATATATATATATATATATATATATTTACAAATTTATACTATTCTTTTTACAAAATACATCTTAAATTAAAACATATAAAGTTTTCTTTAAATTGAAAGAAAATTTATTAATATAATTCAATTTCAAATTTCCTTAAAAAAAAGAACCTTGTAAGCTGAAAATGATAAATTAAGACATGCATGTCACATTTCATGTATAAACATCTTGTTTCTTAAGGATTTTGGCTTAGCTAAGACACACTTAATGAAGTGTTATTCACAAAACGATTCATCTCTAATTGTAGTTGTGACCTACCTTCCTTAGGGATTTCCTTCACATTACAAAAATATCTTGCATTAAGCTAAGAAATTTTTCTGATGAATTTATTACATGTTCATGCTAAAATTACTTTAAAAGGTGCTAGGTGGGTCATGGATCCATAATGTATCTTAGCAAATGATTCAAAACCATATAAAACTATCGGGCTAGATATATTAGCTACAAAAGGTGCAACAATTAGCTGATTTGAGATGGTGCATGGGTTGGAAAGATAAAAATGAGCGTCCATCAAGCTTTCTTCATTTGAAGAAAATGTGTTCATTACTGTGTTAAGACTAACGAATCCATCTCCTTCATCATAACCCATGTCTGTAAGAGGTAGTTAATTGGTTGTAGGACTCCCAATAAACATATTGGGGTAAACTCAATCCATTTCTCATTGATAACATCTGTAAAAGTAGTGACAACAAATCAAATTGGCTTTTATGATGAAAATGTATTTACTCCTGTGTTAAGACTAAAGAATCCATCTCCTTCATCATAACCTATGTCTGAAGGAGGTAGTTAATTGGCTGTAGGACTCCCAATAAATATATCGAGGTAAACTCAATCTATTTCTCATTGATAACATCTATAAAAGTAGTGACAACAAATCAAACTGGCTTTTCATAATTCTAACTCAATTTGTAGTGCATTGTACCTTTATATAAATCAAACTAATGATTTCAAAACAAACCTAGTTTTTACCATCTCATATTCATTTAGTGTTTATTGATTCCATACCAATATGTGCAATAAATCAAATAGATTACCTTATCATCGTAGTACAAAATAAATGTATAAAAATATAACAAATCCCTTTTTCTTCCCATCACATCCAGTAGCATCACAAAAGCAAAAATGATCCAAGATTGAATAAAGTTCAAAACATCACTTTGGTGCTTAAACTCTCATTTCCTCTTCTTCTCACACTTGATACCATAAACACTAAGCTTCTCATTTGTATATACAAAATCATAGAAAAATGCAAACTGATTAATATCATCTAAGTGAAAAAATTACTTAGTCTTAAAGTCATTCAACGGAGCACTATGCCCTAATCCTTTTTGTAAATTCTAGTGATACATGTTTTCAAACTTAGATGGTGACATGACATCACTAAATACTAATAACACGGGTCTTTAGTATAATTCACAAACATTTTTTTAATCTTTCAACAAAATTAAGTGCTATTTTCTAAGAATGGGATGAAATAAGTAGTAGAAAAGGAAAAGTAGGAGCCATGGTGATGGGGAGAGAGAGGAAGGATACGAACACCCTTTTACTTCCTACTCAGGAGGAAGAATGGACTTTGAAATGAAAGGGAAGACATGAAGATTGTCATAACATATTAATTTAGGGACTCGATCGTTAGACGTAAAAGTAAAGAGTCGTCACAAATATTTTTTTATTTAGGTGCGATTAACCACTAATCTTATCTTTTGATAAATTCTAAAATTAATTAAGATTTACCAAAAAAAACTTTCGGTCTCTAAATCAAAGTTGGGTTAGGAGTATGGTTACATATGGAGAAGGTTAACCCCCATAACATTCGTCCAAAAACGATACCAATTGATTTTATGTTATTCATTAACCCTAACAAAATTTCTTAAAAATATTTTCAAAATAATTTAATATTAAAATTTATCATTAAATTACTTTAATATTTTAGTAGAAATTCAAGAATATTTTCTTATCTCAAGAGTATTATCTATTGATACTCTTAAAGAGGCTCTTTCGTTGGATTTAAAATATTTTTTTATTAGTTGTTTTCTTATTAAAATCTTTGATATGGGATAATTTTTTAAATACTTTAATATTTTAGAAGTACTTGAAAAATAATATCTTTCCTAGATATTTACATAGAAATTGCTATTGCAACATTCTAATAATTTAATCATTGGAAGATTAAAAAATTTTCATTTTTAGTTCAAAAAAATTGATATTTCAAGTTTTCCTTAATATTCTCAAATTTTTATTTTAAGGAAAAATTGATATTTCAATTTTTTTCCAAATATTTTTAAAATTTTATTCTAAGGAAAAAATTTTAAAAGTTTTTTTATTTTATTTATCTTATTTTATTTTTATTCTTAAGGAATTTAGGAAAAATTGATATTTCAATTTTTTTCTTATCATTTTTAAAAACAAAATTTTTCATTTTTTGTTTTATTTCTTTAAAAGCATTTAGGAAAAGTGATATTTCAACCTTTTCCATTTTTTTATAAATATTTAAAATAAGTTATAACTAAAAAAAAAGAAATTTCCTAAATATTTTCCACCATCTATTTTATTTTTCCTAACAAAGTTCGCACAAAAATAAAATAAATATCTATAAAAATAGAAAAAAAATTATTAAAAAATTGAGCAAAAAAATAAAAAATTAAAAAATTATGAAAAAACTACTAAAAATGCCCTCAGTCAATATGATCAATGGTCTAACAGACAGTTCAGTGCTTTTAAGCCAGTTTGGATCAATTCAGTCGAATTAATATGGTTTAGCATGGTTTAGAGTGATTTAAGGTGGTCTGGAGTGGTTCAGCCCGATTCAAGCCAATCTAGCTCCATTCAACTCAAATGTATTGGTTTTCGGGTCAATCACGAGGATCCCTAGGTTGAGGGACGAATTATTCCCCTAAAATGATATCATTTTTTTCAACTATAAAAGTAAAAAAAAAATTATTTCATTTTTCTTCACTCACTCTCTACTCTTTTTTTCTCATAAAAACTCTTGCTTCTCTCTCCCTTTAGCCGTAGTTGTCGTCGCAACTTCCATCGCCAGCCACCATTATTAGTGGTCGAAAAAATCTCAAAACTTCACCCCTTGCTCTTTTTAACCCCCTGAACATTGATCCAACCTCTATTTCATGAAAAATGGCCTTAAGCGACCTAGAACCACCTTCAAAGTTTTAGTCAAAATTTTTTTTTTTGGCACTGCTTCTCCTTTCCTGAGGGATGTGTGTTTGTGTTTTTTTTTTTTTTCTTATGGTAGGAAGTTGAAAATACAAGGGATTTCAAAAGGAAGTTTTGGTAATGGGCTTAAGTTTTCAATTTTTTTTTGGGTAAGGTTTCAATTTGAAAATTTTTTTTTGGTTGTTAGGGTTCTTCTTTGTTTGTCTGGGCTTTGTCAACCAAAAAAATTTCTCCATATCTGGTACTTTATGAATTGGATCTCAATTTATATAGTCAATTTGTAAAATCATATACCAAATTTTTTAAGATTGTTGTGGAATTTGGGACTATCTCTGATGATTTTGTTGGTCTCAAAATTTAAGCTGCAAAATCAGGTAGGAAGGTTGGTGGGTATTTAGTGCTAACAAAATTAGGCAATGCAGTGGGATTTTTAGTGCATTGAATGCACATAGACTTTGTGTGAAAGATGAAGAAAAACAGAAAAGAAAAAGAAGAAAAGATATAATAATAATAATAATAATAATATAAAAATGAAAGTAAAAATTAATAAATAAAAATTTAAAAGTTTAAAATGTAAAATGACTTAGATGAAATAACTCGATAAATCTTAATTAAGGTATTTGATTGGACCTGAATGAAATTAAAACTAATTTGGATTTATTTCAATTTGATATTTAGTTTTTCACACAAAATAAGAATCTATAAGGATAACTCTTTAAAGATCTAAGGATCTACTAAGCACACTTTTAAGGATTTAACCTTAAAAGAATATGATAGCATTACCTAATTAAAGACATAAATAGATAGAACTTAAACAGAATCAATGCAGTAGATGGCTCCTACCATTTTTTAAATCTGGGCAAGCATAGTTAATTAAAAATTCCATCTCTAAATAATGCGGTTAGCAGCTCAGCTCTATTGGGATTTGGTAATACTAAAGAAAATATATATAATATATGACAATTAACAAATAACATTGTAAATTGAAAATGATAATGTAATGCACCCAAAAAAAAAAAAAATGCAGAATAAGAATGGCAAAAGCAAAGGACAACGCTCTCATGTACCTGAAGCTAAAGCTTACTTCAAACACTCGACCGTCTCGCCAAGCATCAAATCCTTATCCATCTGTCACTCCAAAAAAAAATATCATTTACAAGAAAAAGAATAAGAAGGTTTTGTTTGGTTATCGCAGTTTTAAGTACCTTACTAAAATTTGAGATTAGGTTCTGTAAAACTTTCATTTTCTCGTTAACAAATTCCTTATTGATTTCAATATTTTAAAAAAAAAAGTAAAAAATGTCAAATCTTTTCTAACAAATTATGGATTTTGGCTGCTTTATTTCGTTTCAATGAACTTCGTGGCCGCTCTTGATTTGACAAAAATGTTTAATGCCTTCGGAACCTTCTAAATTTAAAAACATCATCTTAATCTAAGCTTTTAATATCGGAGAAAAAATTTTGGCCTTTTTATTTATGCAAAAAATGAAGGAAAAGGTTTTTGAAAATTAAAAGAAAATCATGTAAAGGTTTTTTACCTTGCTATCGTAATTGAAATCGTCGGCAGAAGAAAACTCAGTGTTGGCACTATTTTTATCATTATCTCCAAAATACATTTCAGGATCGAAGAAATTGAATCGAGGCTCTTACTTGTTTTGAAAAATTGATCCTTCGAGCCGCTTCCAAACCTCATTCCGGCGCCAAAACTACGCCTTACAGTCTGGATCCTTCTATTTTGTCTCTATTCATCCATTTCTTTTCCCTTTTTCTTTCTCATATTTCTATTTTCCCTTCACTCCATTAGTTCTCTTTTTTCATATTCCTCTCTCTCGATGATCTATTATCATTTTGGATTCCTCCATTGGCAAAATTTTTTAAAGTGCGTTTGGTTTAGAAAAATTCATAAATTTTTTTTGAAAATTTGATGATAAGTATTTGATATCTAAATTTAGTTGAGAATAATCTAATTATGGAGAAAATTATTAGATTTTTAACAATATTTAAAATTTTAAAATTAAAAATTTATATCGTTTTGTAATATCTTAAAATTAAAAAAAAAATTTATTTTTAAAATTAACTTAAATAATATAATAAAATAATTGTTATTTTTTAAAAAACATATTTAAAAATGATTGAAACTTAATTATAATTTTCTTTTATATTTAATTAAGGTTATAGTTGATGATCTAAATCTCCTTACACAAACACAAACACAAACAGAAACAAAAATTTTCTTCTTTATCCAAAGAAGACCGATGTCAAGTCAACAATCTTTAGGATCCTTTTAATTATACTTATAGATTTTTTTAATTGTAAATTATAGATTATAAATATTTATATTTTTATCAAACCCAAACTGATAACTTTATTTATTTTGTTTTCTTGTATCATTCACCAACTTTTTATGTTATAGTTTTTAAATTTATTTTTATGAATTTTTTGTATTTATATTTATATATTTATATTTTTTCTTTTAGTATATTTTTTTATTTTATATAAAAACAAACTTTTAAATTATTATTACTTTAAATCAATTATCATTGTTTATAAAAATAATCATATCCTTTTTTTAATTTATACTGGATCTTAAATCCTTTATTATTATTATTATTATTATTATTATTATTATTTCATAAATTAAAAAATATATATGAAAAAATACATACAATTGAAAAATTATACTTATATTAATTGAGCTTGTTAAACTTGTAAAAAAATACTAATACAAATTTATAATTAATTTTATTTATTAAGATATATTTAGATTTTTTAATTTTATTATTGGAATTAATTCTTAAGAATATAATTATATAAAAATAATTCCAAATCTATAGTAATTTATGGATTAATAAAAATTAATCTCTTTGATTAAAATTTTTTACTTAAAATAATTAATTTTTAAATTATTCACATGATAAATAAAATATTTATTTTTATTAAAAATAAAACATATAATTTAGGGGGATATACTTAAAAAAATATTATAATAGATCGCTCATTTCTTTTCCCTATTCATGATTAGATTTCCTTTCATTTCAACTCTTTTAATGTTACCTTTCCTTTCCTTTTTTCTTTTCCTCCTTTAAAAAGTTAGCCTATAGTTTCCAAAAAAAAAAGGACTGTGTTAAGGTTAATTAAATTGCTTCAAAAGAGATTTTTTAAGATTAATTAGACAGCCTCTGCAATGGATTGTTTGCTAGCCAACTATGCTTCCTCAGACGACGAAGAAGAAGAGCAACAGCACCCATAACTTTCTTCTTCTACTTCTCCTTCTTCCTCTCTTTTTTCCTCCCTCTCTAAACCCAAACTTCTTCCCCAACATCCCCGTCGTCGACAATAAAGTTGTAGTAATTCCTAAACCCTCTATTCCTCATCCCAAAAACTCATCTTCTCTTCCCCCGCCTAATCCTTCCAAAGTCAAAAAATTGTTCAATTCAAGCCTCCCATAAACCCCAACAGCCACCATGACGAAGACGATGAAAAAGAAAGACGAAGGCGCAGAGAATCCGAATGCCTGGCCCAAGTTCCTTCAGTAAAATCCCTTTTGTCTAGCATTCCGGCGCCCAGGAACTCGACTACATTGGGTGTTACTCCCTCTGCGGGTTCAGGAAGAAGATCCATTATCGAAACCCAAGTGCCCACTTCGACTTTAGCCCCTTTTGAAGACAAAAATGAGGCAAGTATTAGTCAAAGTGCGCCCAATTATTCAAATTATAAATTTGGTACAGATGCAAATGTTGGAAACTCTATGAATTACACTAGTTATGTGAATTATCAGTGGAGTACTGATCAAAATTCTGGCAACTATGGAAGCTATGATTTGGTTTGTGATCAAATTCTATCCAACTATCCAAACTATGCTAATTATAGTAGCTATCAAGCGAGTGATCCAAATGCTGATGTTGCTACTAATTATGGGAGTTATGGGAATTACCATGGACAATATGAGAATAATTGGGGTGATGGTTCAGTGGCTCCTACGTTGCCAGAGACCAGTGGGATGGCTGAAATTGGGGTGAAAGTTAAAGGAAAGAGAGGGAGGCATGAGTTACCAGCAGAAATTGTTGAGGTGAAGCAGGATGAGCTTTTGAAGAATCGGCCTAGAGAGAACAAGTTCAAGATGACTGGAATCGCTTTTGGGCCTTCTTGCCAGGTATTGAACTTCAAAGCTAATCTAATTCTTCAGCTTGTTGTTTTACTTTTTTATCTAATGGGTCTTATTCATTTGCCTTGCGATTTCTGTACTTTTTCTCAAATTGCTACAATGTACTATACATTTTCGGTTTTTTTTTTTTTTGCTCTAATACAGTTCACATGCACTGTGTTGCAGTGCCTTTTGTGTTACTTTTTTGCACATTATGTTGCTAAATAGATGTGGTCCATGAACTCATTGGTTCCTGATTTAGCATGAACTAGTTGTTATTCTCTTTGGCTTTAGCTCTAGTGTTAAGAGATTTTTAGATTGGGGGTAGCTTATTTCCAGTAAGTAGCTTAACAATCAACAATATTCTTCCTTGGGAGTGTAAAAAGTTGTCTGGGTATAGATTGTTATGATAGTAAGTCTAGTTGTTTAAAATTAGTGTTCTTGGTATTTAAAAGTTATGAATGACCCCGATCCAAGCGGCATAGAAATTACTAAGTTACTAGTATAGCTACTAGAGATTTAAACTTCAAAGATATTTCTGCATTATGTTACCTTAAACTGGAGATGAAAAACTAACTTTAATGGAATTGTTTTCTCTTGTGGATTTCATGGGTTGTTGAGGAATATGGAAAACAGGTCTGATTTGGTGTACAAAATTATATAAGAAAGAGCAGTTTGAGGGGTAAGGTATGCCTAGCAGAACAATCAAAGGCTAGTAAAGAGAGTACACTTGAAATCTGGAATTTTGATCTAACTAATTTTGCTACTCCAATTGAAGATGGAGAACGTTTAACAAATATTTGAATTGAGCTTTGCTTTGGGATCTAACTGGCTTGTAGGAAGCTATTTCTCAAATATTTCCCACTGAATAATAGAGGTTTTTTTTTCTAAGCATAGATAGAAGCTCATGAAAGAAAGGATCCAATCATGTGAGGAAATGATAAGTAAGAATAGAGGAGTGGTCGGCCATAGGTCAAGGCAAGAGTGGAGAGAGAGGGAAAGAGAAAAGTTCTAAGAAACAAAAGACAAATAGGAAAAATAAAAGACCAAAATGACATAATTGAAGGAAAAGAAAGATATAAAATATAAATACAGACTGGGGGATTTAAATTTGCTAACCTTAACCCAGAAGGATATAAATAAAAGAGGAACAGTGACCTTTTGAAGTCATTTTGTCTTCCTTCTCCAATGTGCAATTGTATCGATACTAATGAGTTTTATGGCAATATGAAAGAAGATTTAAATTGTTCACAATATAGTTGTGCTTGTGAAGTGGACCAATACAACATCAGATTAATAGCTTGTTGCAAGTAGAAAGATTAACAATACAAGTGGCTGACCATTTTTCAAATCTCAAAACCATGTTTAAACTCTCTCAAGTGAACACATGCTCCCTCTTGTACTCACACTTTCCTTTTGGCCTTATTTTATGCTTTAACCATTTTGGCTTTCCAGATTCTTCCACCAGCACTTTTCTTTTGCTTGAATCTCTCTTTTTTCTAGTCTCTCTTTTCCATTTCTTGATTTTGCCTCTACCTTCTTGTTTCCGTCTTCTCTTTATTTCTTTCTCTTTCACCCATCAATTAGGATACCAAGTTTGGGCATTTACCTACTTGATTCATGGTGCATAAAAGCATAATCTAGGATCTGCAGATTGGATCTAGTTTCAGGGAATACACTAATTGGATAACTATGTTATTAAGACTAATTTTATATTTCTCTAGGACAGAAGTCATTGGTTTTATTTTGTTTTCTGTTGTCTTCAAGTGTCGGAGGTAGTTTAGTAATTGCAGATTTTAGTTCATAGTTTTTGACTGTTGAGTCAATTTGGTGGATCTCAAGTCGTTACAGGTACAGGATCACTAGAACACAATAGACGAGCCTGTGTCTTTTTTAGAATTATGAGAATCATAGTAGCTATTATGCTATCTTTGCAACTGTCTGAAACAATTCTGACCCCATGGTGAAGACTGGATCTCATTCTTCTACTTCTTTAATCTCCAGCACCTTCTACTTCTTTTGTCCTAAATCAGGCCATCAATTACATTATAGCCAGACACTTCCAAAGAAACTGTCAATTTGAACCTCAACTGTTTCATTGACACTGTTCACAACCTGCACAAATAGCTATGTTTGTTTTTCTTTTGGATATCTACTTTAATGTTTGTCTAAAGCTGTTGGCTTAGATGATAAATATATATATATATATATATGTGTGTGTGTGTGTGTGTGTGTGTGCTCTTTTTGTTGCCTGGTTTTGAATCTGTTGAGAGACTATGGGAAGATAATTTCCCATGAGTTCGCTAAACCCGGTTTAGATAAGCTTGCTTGGACTGGCTTAAGGAGGGGATGTATTGGGCAAAGCCCAAGAACTCCTCCTTGCTAAATTAAAAAAATAAATAAATAAAAAAAGTTGTTATAAATTATATGCTCCATTTTTTGTGGTATATATTTTGTTTTCCTCGTATGTTGTATGTAGCACGCTTCGACAAAGGGTAAATTTTCAAAACTTCACTAGAGGAAGCATCAAATTGGTTCCCTATTCTATGTATGAAGCAAAAGGAGGCGGAGCTGCAAGAGAGGCAATCTAGAGGCTTGCTCACTAAAGCTGAAACAGAAGCCAAGTATGGATGGTGATTTTGTCATATTGACCCATATGAAGTACATTGTTACTTGTGTACATCTTGTTCGTTTGTCTCTGGTAAATTGTGTCAATTTTTTGCTCTAATATTTGTAAAAGCTGCATTACTTTTAAAGCTGTACGTGGGTTGAGCCACATCCGCACTTAGTATGCTTGCTCAAGCCTGGGCTAACTTGACAATTTGGACTTCAAATTTTGTACACGCTCGTCCAAATTACTAAATGATACAGCCCAAAATCAGGAATACGGGATCTTTTATTTAATTTTATGGGATTTTTTATTTAATTTTTAGTATTTTTTTGAAGTTTTAAAATATGAATAATTCTCATTTGTTTAATGTTTACACTATTATATTATATATTTATCCTTTATTAAAGGTGGTAAATGGGTTAGTCAGATTGGATTTGATTTGATTATTTAGAATCGAATTATTTTAGATTAAAAAAAATTAGATCATTTCTCGTTGAATTATTTTGATTTCAATTTAAGTCAAGTTCAGATCAAGGAATGATCGAATCACTTTGGTTTAGAGTAAAAAAGAATTGGGTCATTTCAGATTAGATGTATTTTGGGTCAAATGAATTCATGTTTAGATTACTTTTGGGTTCAAATTCTTTGAGTTCAAGTCAATTTGAATTTGAAATATTTCAATATCCAATTCTTTGATTTTGGATTAATCCTAGGATTAGTGGGGTTTAACATTCAAGTTATTTTTATTCAATTTATTAACTTCTAAGATCATATAAATATAATTAAATTATATAAAAATTAAAATGTCAAAACTAAATGATTTAGAAGTAATTTTTTAATAATATGAAATTATGTTACAATTTAATATAAAATTAATTTTGTTCATGAATTTTATTAATAAATTTTTATTGAATGATATTTAATATATTTTTTTAATTTTAAAATTTTAAGTTATAACATTTGATCTTGAGAGTTAATTTTATGTATAACAAAAATAGTATATTTTTATATTTTTTAAGCTACAAGAAACAATATATTTGTTATAATTGACATCTTAGGCATCTGAAATGATATAGTGATTACATATCTTTAATTCTTCTTGGTTTTTTATAGAATATTTGGACGCACTAAATGTAGTTGATGCAGCTTTTCCGGTTGTTGATATGTTGGCTATTGTAATAATTATAAAGTTATGAATTTTGTTTATGGTTGGCGAAGATAAATGCTGCCATAAAAAAGCTTAACTAAGCCTAAAAAATGTAATTTTCGTATTATAAGAAAATAATTTTATTTTTATCATAATATACCGATTTGGTAATTAATTATGACATTTAGATATTTATTGATTTTCTAAAAAGTTACTATTAATCTTAAATTTAAAGTCGGATCATTTCGAATTTGAATTATAATTAAGTTGGGTTCGGATTAATTTGAATTCGAATCAATTCATATTCGAATCAAATCAGGTTAGCATAAATTTAAAATTAAATCAATTTGAATTCGAATTAATCTAAATTTAAATCAAATCAAATTTAAATTATTAATTTTTTTAATTAAAAAAAATCGATCGAATTAAATTTGAATTAAATTATCAAGACATATCGAATTCGGGTATTAAACCTTGTCAAAATTGAACCTATTTTTTGAAGGAACCATATTTTTCTTTCCAAGCTTGTTTTATAGATTTAATATTTTTATCCAAACCTTCCAAATCAAGGTTGGCCAGGTAGTTCAGTCCTCAAGTCTAATTACTTTTGGTGTTGAGAAATTTTACTTCGTGGTATCTTTATTTCAGGCAGAGAACTTAAGAAAATATGAACATATTATTGAAAATTTTAAATTAAAAATGGAATAGAGTAATGATCCGCAATAATGGATTGATTATCTTAATGCTATAGAGACTCTTTATGAAGAACATAAAGACCTCTTTCTTAAATACAAATATCATTATATGCTCAACTATGACACAACCAGTGCCAGTAGTGACGAGGCAAATAATGATATAGTAAAAGATAATTTTGAAATTCTTGCTACTAACCCAGTAGTCAAGGATGAACCACCTTCATCCGATGAAACCACATCTGATGAAGAAGATAGTTCTAACGATCAAACAGATCCAGAACCAATAGAAATTCCAACCCCTCAACTAGAGGCGCGTGGGAAAAGAAAAGCAAAAGCAATATCTAACCCAGATATTAATGATCTGAGACGTTTTTCAGATTTAATAGATCCTGATATAATAGATCAACATCTTCCTCATCTTAAGGAAAAATATTCTCACCTAAACAAGGATGAGATCAAAGATGAGATTAAACAAACTTCTGATTCTGGCCAAACAAGTCAGGTTTAGGCTAAAATCCCTATAATCGATTCGTTAAACAAACGAACGGTTTCACGATGAGGTACTTATTTAGACTTAACCAAAGTCCCTCTTTAACACAATGGAAAAACCATAGATGATTGGGCACAATCTATGTCTATTGTTGTCACAAATTATAAGGAGACATGGAGCAAAGAAAGATTCTTTAATTACTTCTGTGGCACATGGCAAGGTGATATCCTTCAATTTCTCAAAAAATGGGAAAAGACAACCCTCAAAGAACAGTAGAAATCCTCTCTATTAGCTGTAGGTAATATCCTTCAACTTTTAAAAGATTTAACCTAAATCTTGAAAAATGAGTTTTGCGGTAGTACAGAATCCCCGGATCCTACTCAAGAAGCTCAATTTATTTTATCAAAATTAAAGTTATGTGATATTAAGTTTTTAGATGATTTTTCTAAAAAATATCTTTCTGAATATAAAAAATTGGATGAAAAACATTCAAAATTTTGGTTACAACAATATTTTCTCAAACTTCATTCACCATGGGATGAATTAAGTTATCAAAATTACCCTGTTTACTTTAAGTTAAAACTCAAAACCGTTCATGCTGCAAATCCCAGTATCGAACTGTATGATACTCTTGGATGTAGAATACACTACATTCAGAATCAGGTAACAGAATACTGTTTAAAGCAAAAAACTGCAAAGCAGGTAAAATCCAAACTTTCGTATAAACAATGTACAAAGATTTTGAAAAATGAATTTGAATTTGGTTGTAATAAACAATCTTTTTCAAAGAAAACTCATTTTAAGAAAAAACGAAAATATTATTGGAAAAAATGGAAACTAACAACTTTTAAACCTAAAAAAGGTAAATTTATTGTTCAAAAGAAGAAAAAATCTTCTAAACCTACTTGTAAATGTTTTCTTTGTGATAAAAAAGGTCACTATGCAAAAGCTTGTCCTAACAAAGGAAAAAGTGGAAAGAAAATGATAAAAAAACTTGATGAAAATTTTCTTCAAATTTGTTTTGCTAATGAATTATCTGACGAAAAAATTTATTATAAAGTTTTTTTTTAATCCGATTATAGTTCTTTTGAAGATGAATCATATTTTATTTTTATGCTGAATACTGAATCTAACATAGATAATATTTCAGTTACTTCTTCTACAGGTACACAACTACCAATGAAGATAGTATGGTTAAACTCGAAAATATTATGAGAAAAACTCATTTTATTTCTGATGATAAACTCAAAGAATTATAACTCATCAAACCAGATGAGATTTACAAAACAAGTTGGTTTAAAAAGTTTCAACCTTGGTCTAAACGCCATATAGAAAAACTATCTGGTGATACTATTGCCATTGATACTAAACAAGGATCAATAGAAATTTCTCTCTTTATCAAAAAGAAAATAAACAGTTTTCTTTTTAAATATCCAAAGGTCAAATACATCCATATCGGAATGATTTTGATCACCATTAAACCATTATTTTTATCCACAAAGGATATTCCCATAATAGCTGTTTTAATGGACCATCGTTTTCAAAACCCTGCTAACGCTGTAATCGGAGGAATTCAATCCAATTTAGCAGCAGGAGTAGTTTTATTTAAAGTTACACCAAACTATTTTATTTCTATTTTTGATGAAAACATTGAAAAATGTTTATGTCTTCGAATCAAAATACTCAATTCTGATTTCGAATCTACATCGCATGATCTTTCAATCAATTGGTCAGCGGTTTATGAATTTACAAATACTACCAACACTTCTATCAAACCGATAGATTCTAATATTATTGAAATTTTTGAACCAAACACTTTTGATTCAGAAATTAAACCTAGATTAGTAAATCTCACAGACTTATCAATCCCAAAAAGATGGTGTCTAGAAGATCTTTCAAATACTTCTGAAACACAGAAAGTACTAAGTTTAGAATTTTTCTCATAAAAAAAAAATCTTTACTTTAAAAATCCAAATGAATCAACCAGTTTTAATCCAAATCTAGTTTTACCACCCGTAAATGTTTTTTATCATCAACCAGATGATAATATTGAGAGTATAACTAGTAATCAATCTTTTTGTACTCTTTATCGAAGTTCTTTTTCAGGTTTTCATGGTACAAATAGTACGAAAGCTCTCAGACGAGCAAATAGTATGCGTCAATCAAGTAATATTAATACTGCTCAAATTTTTATTTTTACAAGAGATAACCCATCTCAGTAAGGTATAGTTGATAATCAAACCCATTATCATTATGTTAATTCTGTAATTAACTCACATACTTCTTTTTCTAGAAAAACTAAAAATGAAGATATTAAAATGATACATTCTATAAATAATTTTCATATTTCTGATATTCACCCTCAAGAAATAATATCATTTGCCAATAAGGTACGATATTATACTTATATTGAAGGTTATTTTTATTTTCAAAACTATAAACCCTATAGTTTGAATATTATAATTGACACAGGAGCAACAATCTCTAGCTGTCGTCCAAATGCTTTGCTGTCAACCAAATGGTAACCCATGAAGCATCCTATAATAATAGTAGGTATCGATGGTAAAGAAACCATTGTTAGCCTAAAGGCAAAAAATATATCAGTTACCTTAAACGATAAAAAATTCGTTATACCCAAAATATTATGTTTTCCTAATATGCATGGAGACATACTGTTAGGAAATAATTTTATACATAAATATCTACCCTTTTCTGTTTATTCTGATTATCTTGTTTTTACTATTGACAAAAAATCAATAGATGTTCCTCTTTTATCCAAACATAACCATGTTTGTGATAATGGTTTTCGACCAGATATAACACATATTTATGAACTTAAAGCTATTAATGAAAAACATTGGCTTTATAGAATTTTACAGGAAAACTTCAGTGAAGATCCATTGAAGCTTTGCGAACGAAGTCCCAGATACTGTCAACTTACTCTTCATTCTCCAAAAGAGATTGTTCGAGTCAAACTAATGATCTATACCAAACAGGATATAGACAAATTTGAAGTTCAAATTTCAGAATTGCTTGACAAAGGCCTGATAGAACAACTACCAGCCTTCATTTCAGTGCAGTATTTATGGTAAAAAACCATTCTAAGATTAAACTAGGTAAACCCCGTATGGTTATTAATTACAAGAAATTAAACTAAAATCTTGTTTTTGATGGCTATTTTATCCCTCGTAAAGATGTTTTAATTAATCTAGCAAAAAATGCTAAATACTTTTTTAAATTTGATTGTAAGTCAGGTTTTTGGCAAATCATGCTAAATGAAACCTCTAAACCCCTTACTGCTTTTAGTGCACTAGCAGGCCATTACCAATGGACTATTATGCCTTTTGGTCTATGCAACACACCTCAAATCTTTCAGTGTTGGATGGATAGTATTTTCAGCAAACATAAATAATTTTGCTGTGTATATATTGATGATATTTTGATATTTTCTAATACTTTAGATGAGCACAGGAAACACCTGATCTTATTGTTCAAAAATTTATTTTACACAGTATTATTTTAAGTCTAAAAAAGGTTGAACTTGAAAAAATCAAAATTGAATTTCTTGGTCTTAATCTTTCTGCAAATAGACTAACCCCGCAGGATCATATTATCTCCAAGATCAGAGACTTTCTGGAAGAACTGGATAATGTCAAACAGCTATAGTAGCTGTTAGGTATACTTAATTATGGCAGATAATTTTTTAAAAACCTTTCCAAAAAGGAAGGCTATCTTTTGCGTAAATTACATAAAGATAATGATTTTGTCTGGACACCTAACGATTCTGATATTATCAAATAGATCAAATCAGATTTAACCGCTATACCTAAAGTCTATTTACCTAAACAAGGTGACTTATTAATTTTAGAGACAGATGCCAATGATGAACATTGGGGATGTGTCTTAAAAGCTAAAAATCTTCATCAAAAAGATGAATTAATTTGTGGCTACAATTTCGGTAAGTTCAAACCTAACGAAATAAATTATATTATCTTTGAAAAAGAATTATTAGCTATAAAAAATGGTGTACAATGATTTCACATCTATTTAGCCTCGGAGATCTTTGTTATCCGAACAGATAACCAAGCAATCAAAAACTTTCTCTAAAACAGAAAGCTTTTTGATAATCTCAGGTGAATTAGATGGTATAATTTTTTTTGTTCTTATCATTTTCAGGTAGAGTTCATCAACGGAGATAAAAACCTCCTTACAAACTTTCTGAGCAAACCTTATGGATCGAGAAAAACACCCAATCCATGATACAGGTGGATGAAGAACTGTCAAGAAGAAAACAGGTAAAAAGGTCCTCTTCTTCTTCTTCATCTTCTACTCCTTCTTTTCCACTACCACTGATCTCTCAAAATCTTAACCAAGGATTCAACTTTTACAATAATCCCAGTCAATGATTATATCTCTACCAACAACCTCTTTATCGACCCCCTTTCATAAGGATTCAACTAGAATACTCACAGTTTGCTCAAGATCCAAACGACTAGACACCTATGAGTTATTCTCAAATAGTTTCTTCCATAGAACAACTGTTGGAACAAACAAAATTCTCTAACCCAGAGATAAAAGATTTTTACAATCTTGGACTTGAACCACAAGTTTATAATTTGTTAAACAAAGTTTGGAAATCCTATCTATCAAAAAACAAAACTAGCTTTCGTAAAAGGATGACCAACTTAGCTGAGTTCTTAGTCAAACAGGCTAAAGAATTTCAGAGTTTTAAAGAAATAGCTTTCCAAAGTATTCTATCAACAAATCTGCTAAAACAATAAGATATTGATTTCTTTGCTTTGAAAGAAAATCAGTACAATCTTCAAGAGATAAATAATTTCTTGAATTTATGTGAATATTTTAAGAAAGATAATCTTATTTCTTCTAAACTAACCAAGCTTAAAAGAATTCTTCTCTTCGAAAAAGCTACGGTATTCTTAACCCAAAAATTATTCCAGCAAATTAATACTTCTATTTTACAATCAACAGAAACACTGTTGATAGAAAAATTTTTAGATTATTATACTTCTACATATATGTATAATACATCTTTTGGAGAATACATACTTAAACTAAAGTTTCGACTTGACCACAAAAGTTTTGATATAAAAAGTATTGAACTTGATTTAGTTGGACAAATAATTGTACAAAATTATTCATTTCACCTTTTAAAAGATTTTTTAGCTTTTATAAAGCACCGTTTTATTGAATGTATAAAATGGTCAAAACACCTTTTCTACGTTCATTTTACTATATATAGTTTTTTGGGTACCTTTCAACGAGAAATTTTATCAACCCTACCAAATATGAGAATTTGATACCGTATCCGGTGGACACTTTCATCAACCCTTAGATATACTTGATCCACCTACAGATCATATCAAATTCTCTGATGATTTAAACAAAGTCATCTCTAAATATGCCAACCCAAACTCCTATCACTTCCAAACAGGAACTGACCTTATGAATAAAGCAAAATTCTTTCTCCATTTAGTCACCAAACAAGACTATCCCAAAATAGCCTGTTGGACAGATGACAGACGTATTTTTGTTAAAATATTTCTTGAACCTCATAAAGATCTTGACATCGAAAATACCCCAAAAGTAATCGAGCTTTTGGATAAATTATCTAAAATGGAATATCTTAATCATCCGACTGATCTACTATACCAGTATCAAGAAGGATGACAGATGTGGAACAAATCACATTCAGAATCTCTTCACTCTCCCCAGTCCCTTGATGCACTGGATGAAGAATTTCATAACTTAACCAATGTTATGGGAGGATAAAACTGTGCAAATTCTAAACTAGATTAAGCCAAAATAGACAGCTGACACAAAAGATAAAACTCCATTCGACACCAACGACTAACAGACAGAAATCACTGTAGCAATCAATTGTAGGAGAAGATAAGACGTCACTGTAGCAGTCACTGTAACAGAAAAAGACAGAAACCTACTACGGAAGACACTGTAGTAAGTCACTGTAGCAATACTATAGATAAAAATTTTACTGTACACTGTAATGAATAACTGTATAGAGTTACTATTCATAGGTTAGAATTTTTCTATTTAAAGCCTCATTGTAACTCTTTTAGAGGTATCTTTTTGAAAGCCAATTCTCTCTCTGTCTCTAAATATTTCTTTCTATCTTTCATTTGTATACAGATATACATATATAGCTATTGCAATCCTTTATACATAGATCTTTTTCGCACTCCCTTGTAAATGGTATCAGAGCTTTAGGCTTGTACAAAAGTATTACTGATTCTACAATAAAGATCTACTTGTTATTCATCTTGTAAGATTTTCTTTACTCTTACTTGCATCTTCTACATAAGCTCTTTGTTTCAAAGCTCATACGTGCATATCTGAGTGGATAGCTGGCTTTTGTGGCCTGAGTTACCTTTTGTTGCTAGCGTTTCAAAACAGCACATCGATTTTATGCATTAGAAACATGGAAACTTATGAAAAAAATTCTTGTATTTATCAAGATAAGTCTTATAATCATGACTTGCATATAGATCATAAGTATGAATCTAGTAATATTAGCATAAGTAGAACTATAAATGGTTTAATTGATTTAACTTCTTCTTTCTTTCATAAACTTTTTGTAAAAATTGATAATATAGAAGATAAAGTAGATATGCTTGTAGAAAAGATGGACAAAAAGCATGTTCCTTCAGAAACATCTAAAGATTTTGGACCTCTTTATTATGGTAATATTATGATGAACGATGACAAACCCTTATCTTCTACCTCTGTAAAGGCGAAACAAAAATAACTTGATTTCGACTCTTATAAATATATTATTGAAAATTTTAAATTAAAAATGGAACAGAGTAATGATCCGCAACAACGGATTGATTGTCTTAATGCTATAGAGACTCTTTATGAAGACCATAAAGACCTCTTTCTTAAATACAAATATCATTATATGCTCAACTATGACACAACCAGTGCCAGTAGTGATGAGACAAATAATGATATAGTAAAAAATAATTTTGAAATTCTTGCTACTAACCTAGTAGTCAAAGATGAACCACCTTCATCCGATGAAACCACATCTGATGAAGAAGATAGTTTTGACGATCAAACGATCTAGAACCAATAGAAATTCCAACCCTTCAACCAGAGGCGCGTGGGAAAAGAAAAGCTGAAGCAATATCTAACCCAGATATTGATGATCTGAGATGTTTTCCAGATTTAATAGATCCTGATATAATGGTTCAACATCTTCTTCATCTTAAGAAAAAATATTCTCACCTAAACAAGGATGAGATCAAAGATAAGATTAAACAAACTTCTGATTCTGGCCAAACAAGTCAGGTTCAAACTGAAATCCCTATAATCGGGCTGCATGAAAGAAGTCGAGAAAATAGGAAAAAAAAAAAGCTAGGCTTCCTTTGTTGGAAAATACTTTTTGTAAAATATCTATATTTTTAAAAGAAATACAGATTTTTGTTGTTTGAATGATTCAATTTTTTTGCTATTTGGTTATTTTATGGAAAATATATTTTTTATAAATAATATTAATATAATTATTAAAATATTAAAAATTATTTATTAATTATTTTATGGAAAATATGTTTTTTTAAATATGTTTTAGACTAATAAAAAATAATTTTT
Source organism: Durio zibethinus (assembly GCF_002303985.1). The sequence goes on from NW_019168159.1 coordinate 19,629,496, forward strand.
ATTAATTAAGAATAAAAATAAATGAATTCAAAATAAAAAATTAAACTAAATAAAAAAATGAAAATAATGAATGTGAAAAGTATAAAATTTTCAATAATGTTATAAATTATTGAACGTTAAAGTGAGAATATAACAACGTCACTAGATATTTGTTTCTATATATTTATATTTTTTTAAGAAGTTTTGATGTTATAATTTTATCTAAAAATTCATATTCCTTATTGCATAAAAAACTTTAAATTTTGAGAATGATTTTGATTTTTTAATAGATCTTTCTCATCATGGAGAATGCACCCATAAATCATTCCTAAAAAAAAATTAAGTTTAATTAAAATATATGAATAGCCCAACCGCATTGTAAAAAAAAAAAAAAAAAAGGAAAACTCCTAATTAACATGTGTTTGGTACAGTTTAGGGGGAATCTTTTTTACTACACAAGTAGAAGAAAATTGTTTAGTTTAGTTGATTAGTTCTCAAATTTTAAATTTGAACTTTTATTCTTTTAGGTAGTTATGATTGTTAGGGTTTAAATCCTAGTAATTAAAATTAAAAATTTAACATTTTACCAATAAATCAAATGATTGTTGGCTCTCTAAAATTTGTAAGTGCTGAAGATTAACCTCGTTCTTACAAAAATCTATCTCCTAAATGAGATAGATGAATATTTTAACCTAAACCCCAAATTTGAAGTTTAGATGAAATTACAAATTAAAATTTTTCACATAATGTTATTGTTTTTATGAAAAAAGTGTTATTGTTTAGTAACATATATTTTATGATTTTTTTTTTTCATTTTCACCTTATTTTTAAGAATTTATAAAATTATAAAGAATATTAAATTATCCCACATTCATTTTTTTTACTTGGTCTAATTTTTATTGAATTTATTTGTTTTTTATTGTTAATTAAAAATATCTCTTTATTTTATTTATATTTTACCTAAAAAGTGTATGATTTATTTGAATAAAAATTGAATATTTTATTTATTAATTTATAAAAGTATAAAATATTATCACATATTTTTCAATGATTTAGGATATTTTTATTTTATTTTTAGGAAAATTATATGAAACAGCATTGAAATGTTGATATTGTATAGGAAGAGGTAAAGTAGGTCGTATTATAGAAGTTCGACTAAACTTAAAATCCTTAGATCCAGCATCCAGGCTGGGCTAATAGTGGTTATCCACAGGCTACGAGAAGTCGAAGCCATGGGCTGAAAGGTATTGGAATCAGGATTTTCTCTGCCATATTTTTAGTTTCTAGCAAGTTGGAATCGAAACCTTTCCAAGCTCCCAACGCAACACCTATTGGCTGTAAATCCTCCCATGGAAATAGCAGAAGCCACGGAGAATGGTTCGGCAAAAAATCAACCATCTAGCACCACGGCCATGGCAGTCGACCCATTTGCCTTAAACCTTTTAGAAGCAACTACCATTCCAGCAATAGAGAAGTGGCCCAGATGGCCTGGACACTGCGTGTTTCAGCTGATTGTGCCAGTTTTGAAAGTGGGTAGCATAATTGGCCACAAAGGGGAACTTATCAAGAAGATATGCGAGGAAACTTTTGCCCGCATCCGTATCCTTGATGCTGCTGTTGGAACTCCTAATCGCATTGTAACTCTCTTTCTTTTTCTTTTTTTTCTTTGGAAAAAAACTGCAAAAGATTTCTGTCCTTCCCTAACTTTCAATAGATGAATTTGTGTAAAAAAACAATTGGAGTTTTTACCTACAGAATAATTCTTCTAATTTTAGATTTCACCATCCACATCTTATCTCTAATAAGATATTGGAGTTTAATATCCTGTTTTCTTGTTACCCTTGTAGCAGTTCCTTGAATTAATTGGCCTTTCTTCTAGGTTCTAATGCCAGGAAAGAAAGAACCAGAGGCACCTTTTTCCCCTATAATGGATGCTACTATAAGAGTTTTCAAACGTGTCTCTGGTTTGCTTGACAACAATGGGGATGCTAAAGTAGCTGGAGCTGCATTTTGTTCAATCCAGTGGTTAGTAGCATCTACACAAGCAATCAATTTAATTAGAAAGTAGGGCTCCATAATTAAGTCATTACAAGAGAACACAGGTGCATCTGTGAGGGTGTTGTTAGGAGGTATGTTTTGGACATTTGAAAATATTATTCTAATTCATAATAGCTTTTTGGGTTCCCTTTCTTACTTATTTATGCATTTTGGGTTGCATTGATGCATAAGTGATAGGACTTTGAGATCAATGAATTGTCTTTATTTTGCAACTTTAATGCTCTCATCTTATTTTACGACACTATTCATGTGGGATTATGTAATCCTTTTATCTTTATATATGGTTGTTTATTCTTATTCATATAAGATAATTAATCTAACTAATTGCTCTATCTTTTTATTAAAAAGCTAAAGTCACTAATAAACATGGGATTAAATAAGAAGTTATACTATCCATTCCTATTGTAGGCATGAAATGAACCTTAAATCAATAATGTCCTGGCTAAATTCTGCATGGTTTAGTGCATTACATGGGTAAAAGATTGAAATTCCATGTTTCTTTATTCATAATTTCATGTGTGCACCCCTATGTGCATGTATGTACATACCTCAGTTATCTATGTCTGAGGGAATTCATGTGCTTTGGCTGTGTGTTTGTGTTGGCTGAAGGGCTTTGCTGGAAGAGGTTGTTGTCTAAATCAACCAAATGTTTCCCTTTGTGAATTTTAATAAAGATTTAAAGAACTTAATGAGGCTCTTTTCTAATTGCATCCCTTGTACCTGTCTTACCTTGGCTGACTTATGGTTATCCCTTTCAATATTACAAAAGAAGGCTAGATAGTTATTAATTTTCGAAGTCCATTTCTTTTCCTACAAGTCTCTTGCCTTGATCAATAAAATTTTTCCTTTTATTTTTTTTCTTTTTCCACTTTTTTATTAATAAAGTTATTATTTTAATTCCTTAATTTAAAAGATTAGCATTTTAAACTCATCTAGGATGTCCACATAGTATCCCAATGAGCTCTCTTTTCCCTTTTCTTTTTTTAATTTTTTCTTTCTCCTTTTTTTGTTTTTATGTCTTTTTTATTAAATTAATTTTATGAAAAAATAAGGCTAATGGAGTTGTCCATGTGTCACCTACATTTAGCTTTTTCTTCCCCTATTTTGCCTTTTTAAAACTTTTTTAATTAGATAAATTTTACAATACAAAGTTGCTGGTTGATAGAGATGCCAAAATAATCCATATCCAAAGGGTTACAATCCATCCTTATTTGATAGGGGGAGATTTTTTTTTAAAATTGGGATCAAGTTATAATAGGTCAATATTTTTAATAAAAAACAAGATCGAGGTGGAAATGTGTTTTAGGGTGTGTAAGCACCAAATTTTGCACCCAGGTCAACCAAGAATCAGTTGACTTTTCAAATGGACATATCCAGGCAAGCAAATGAGTGCTTGCTGATAGGTAGACACTCTGGCCAATTGGCAAGCCCAAATTTATCCCTTCAGTGGTTTAATTTGGGTCAGATTGTGATTTAGGCTTGCTTTTAAGCTTGAACCAACCCAAAAGAAGGTTGCTGACTGACACTAGGTGTTGTTGATAGGTCGAGAGTGTCCAATTTAGTCTGAGAATAAACTTGGACATAATTTCAAATATTTTGAATAGGGAAAGTGGACCCAGTTGATCATTTGCAAGTGTTGGATTATCAAATTAAAATTTGAAATGATAATTCTGATGATTTATCTCTGAAGATAAATCTTAGGATAATTATTTTAAATGAATTTGATAATTTTGGGATTTATCTCTTTATTCCCAAAATGCCCCTAGCCTTCATCTATAAATAGCTCTCTCCATTTCTCATTTCAACACAACTCAAGCAAATGACTTACTCATCTCTCTAAATTCTCTAGTCTTAAGCCTTTAGGAAAATTCTCTTAAAGCTTTGAGGAAATCCCCTTAGAACTTCCTTTTCTACTCCTTAAGAAACCTTACTCAATCAGCCTAAGGTTTATGGATATACATAGCTGAAAATCCATCTTTCTAAGACTTAGTAAGATATTGGTACCGTCTTGTATGATGCTCGCTATACTCTAAATGGCTGATTTTATGCTGAACTCTATTAGATTGAGGAATCGACATGTCTCTGTCTTAGGTTGCAATGTCCAAAACCCACTAAGGGTCGGTGTGGTTGCCTACTTTAATTATTTAATCTTTTGGTGCAGTTCATAGGCATTTGACTACTATTTAACTCAACTCAAAATGTGATGTATGGTTCTGGAGGAGCACACATTGAAGAATTTTATCTCTTGGAAAATAGAAAAACAAAAGGAAGAAATGTCACCATACTAATTTATAAGTTCATGACTCTTACAATTCCCACATATACACGTGGCAAGCTTATTTTGGTAACAAGAAACCCAATAAAGACAAAGACATTTAGGCTTCTGTTTGCTCACAATTCTTTAGCTACTTTTGTATGGCCCTATCATAGAAGGTGTTAGATGCATGAGTTTCACTTTATTCCTCTTGAAGGTAAAAAAATTCCTTTAATTGCTAAGAGGATTAAGGAATAGAAAAGCATTTGGATGATATCTCATATTGTCTTTTCTAGAGATTGGAGTAAGGAAAGTATTTTTGAAGTTGAAAAACTATGTAGATTTGGTTCTATTAGCATCTATCTTAGTTTTGTTTAACTTTAGAGATGTTAATTTTACCCATACCCATTAAGGAACTACCTTCTTACCCAAATGGAGGTGGGTATTATATTGTGGGAATAGAGATAGGGATAAGTATTATTTTAAACTTTTTAGTAGGTACGAGGATAAGAATAGGTAATATAGCACATGCCTACATATATATATATATATTTAGTAAATAGATTTTTATTAAATAATATAAGTTATTATTTCAGATTAATTAGAACTAATATATTTCTATTTAAAATATATATTAATATATTTATAAAAAAATTACATAAATAATCACGATAAAAAATTAAAAAAATTACATTTTGATTTTTATTTTTGTTAAAAAAAGCTATGGATACGGCGATTATCCATATCCATTAAATAATTATAAGGATGGGGATAGATTTGAAATACACATTTGGTATGAATAAGGAATGGGTATAATATAAAAATTTTGAGAGGGAATGAAAAATATTCTAGCCGCTCTATACCCTACCCATTGATATATTTATTTAGCTTGTTAGGCCTCTTAGGCTAGGGAAAAGAACTTGAAAGGAAAATATGGTTTAAACAGAAAGGTTTGACCTGCAGTTATTTATAGTAAAGTATTTGCTTTGAGGCAAAGAAAAAAAAGGTAAGCTATTTGCTTGTTGACATGAACCATTCCCTTAACCACACGCCCCCACCAAAAAATAAAAAATGTTGGTTAAAGGGCGTGAGCATAAGGGGATTACGTCAGAATTCACTTTATGCAATTGTTTAAGAAGTTGCAAACTGCTAGAGTGAGTCCAAGGTTGAATAAGCTTCCTTCTGAGCTAATCGCATACAGGTATAGATAGATAAAGCAAGAGGTGAAAGTGAGGAACATTTCCTGGTGCTATGAAATTTGAAAATAACTCTTCATCTAGGGGGAACAAATAACATTTATCCAATGATGTGTGGCACTTATTTGAAATGCAAAATTATCATGCTTTGAACTTTCCATTTTTCCTAGCATACTGCTTCTACTTGATATTATCCATCTTGCATTTTGAGGTAGATGTTTGACACCTAAACGAACATGGAGTCACAGCCATATTTGCAATTAAGGGGGTTGGTGGTTAGACTGACAATGTATGTCATGGATATGTCAGTGGTAGAGTCATGATTATGTTAAAGGTCATCAAAAGCAGGATAAAAAGAAAAGGATCTAAGTTAAAACAGCCATGTGTTAGGCATAAAAGGTTATTTATCATATTCAGTTATAAATTATAATTGAATGAAATTGAGGCTTTGATTATTTTCTTTAATAAATAATTGGGATTTTTTTGGTAGGCTAAACACAAAGTCCTTTGTCTTGGTCTAAAACATGAGCTTTTTTAGTGTAACAATTTTGACTATTAACAATAAGTTTGGTGTTTTGAGCTAAATGTGAGTAATTTGACCTTGGGCCAATTGTTATATTTTAAATTGGAAAGCAAACCCTTACATTTGAAATTTTACTCTTCATTTTTGTTATGATACTTTGCAGTAATATAATAAAAGTATATAGACTTATATTGCTTCCTTTGATTATTTTAGACAACCATTACTGTAAATTGTAAAATGAGTCCTAGCATTTGTATCTTATTTTCTGTTCAAGAGGTGGTCTGTAAATAATAGATTTTCAGATTCTGTAAAATTTACGATGCTTGTGGTATTATTGTGATAGCAGATGAAGTGCCATCTTATGCGGTAGCAGATGAGAGGATTGTGGAATCATAAGGGGAAACCTTGAAGGTTCTTAAAGTTTTAAAACCAGTGGTGGGGCACCTGAGGAAATTTTTGGTTGATCATAGTGTTCTTCCTTTTTTTGAAAAGACTGTAAGTTTGATTTCTATCAAACTGTTGTTATTGTTAGGCCAAAAGTCCTTAATCCAATCATACCAGCGGAAGCAAAATCAAACGATCAATTAATCATACAAGAGATAACAATTTAACGTGGTTCGGTCCGAGTGACCTACGTCCACAGATGAGAAACAAAATTCACTAGTTATAGAGAATTACAAACATACATTAAAACATATCAACAACTCAACAATCAATACCCATAGACCCTTTTAATCTCCTCTAGTCTTATGGAATATTCTCAACCCAAACAAATATATACCCATGTGCATCCTTTCAATACAATTAAACTTATACCCATATGCATCCATACATCATATCTATGTAGACTCTCTTAGTCTCTTCTATTCTACTCACAAACAAACATACACACTCATAAGATGTAAATCTTTAGCAGTCTTATGAGGTGTCTACTCATAAAACCTTACAACTCTCTTATATATTTTTTTTATACCTAACATTGCAGAGACTTCATTTATTTATAACTATACAAATTTGTCTATTAAGAATCTCTTTCTTCTTAGAATTATTCTTTGCAAGTCAAACTTGCCTATTAAGAAAAATTTTCTTTTGCATGTTTTCTTGTCTATCAAGCAATATCTAACAAATCCCAAACAAATCTCTTATTGGATTTGAGTCACTATTCCCAACAATCTTTACCTTGACTTAAATTCCATCAAATCATTTGTCTTCATGCTAGAGATGCTTAGCTCCACTTGTAATGGAAGTCTCACAATCGTCTTTTCTTGTATGTCTTCACGCTTTACGCAAACGGATCCTCAATCCTCTAAACATAAACTCGAACTCTTCCCTTGAATCGAGCTCTTTTGAACTTGCCTCTTCCCATGTCTTGAACCTCTAGTTATTCTCATGTTTTGAACCTTCAGCTTTTTCCACTTGTTAGGGATCACAGCAGCTCTGATATCACTTATTAGGCCAAAATGCGTCAATTGAATCACACCAGCGGAAGTGAAATCAAATGATCAATCAATTACACAAAAGACAACAATTTAACGTAGTTCGGTCTAACTGACCTACGTCCACGGATGAGAAACAAAATCTACTAGTTGTAGAGAATTACAAACATACATCAAAACATATCAACCACTCAACAATCAATACCTATAGATCATCTCAATCTCTTTTAGTCTTATGGAGCATTCTCAACCCAAATAAACACATACTCATGTACACCATTTCAATACAACAAAATACATACTCATATGCACCCATACATCATACCTATGTAGACTCTCTTAGTCTCTTCTAATTCACTCACAAACAAACATACATACCCATAAGACGTAAATATTTAGTAGTCTTATGGGGTGTCTACCCATAAAACCTTACAACTCTCACAATAGGTGTACTAGTAATTGTATGGTTAGAAAGAGAAATATCTGCAGGAATACAACAACGTATTGGGCCTGAATACGCTGGCCCTTTGGGAATTCTTCAAGCTCTAGTAGATGGAACAAAACTGCTTTTCAAAGAGAATATTCTTCCATCTAGAGGAAATACTCGTTTATTCCGTATTGGACCGTCTATAGCAGTCATATCCATTTTACTAAGTTTTTCAATAATTCCTTTTAGCACTCGCCTTATTTTAGCCGATCTTAATATCGGTATCTTTTTCTTATACTTAACCTTGCAGAGACTTCACCTATTTATAACCATATAAACTTACTTATTAAGAATATCTTTCCTCTTAGAATTCTTGTTTTGCAAGTCAAACTTGTCTATTAAGAATTCTTTTCCTCTTAGAATTCTTCTTTTGCAAGTTTTCTTATCCATCAAGCAATATTTAACAAATCTCAAAGAAATCTCTTATGGGATTTGAGTCACTATTCCCAACAGTTATTGCATTGCAACTTTTTCATGCTAAGTGGTGCTATCTTCGTTTGCAGCATAATGCAATAGTCACTTAAGATCTTCAAGCAGAGACACGTGAAAAGTCATCTTTGCATACCACTTCTTAAAGTGGAATTGGAATTGATCTTCCTGTTACAGCAAGGAGGGATTCATTGTTACTTGAACGTGAAACACAGTTGGAGTCACGAATCCCATCTTTTGGAATTTCATTCTATGGGCACGAGCCTACACTTTTGACAATACATTCTACTTGAGGACTTGTTAGATCTATTGTTCCTATTGTCAAACAAGTTTGTTTTTGTGTGTACCCGAATTTTTTTTTAATTCCTTTTTGCGAAGGGGCTAGGGTGAAATATGAGATTTTGATGTCAAATAAAGAAGAGAAAGGGGGGAAGGGAGATAAGATGGAAAATTAGAGGGCAGAACAGAAATAGGGTAATTAAGAGGGGAGAGAAACATGGAGAACCAAGGAGAGGTAAATCTCAAATTTAATACTCCAAATTCTCAATAATTTATAACCCATAGCTGGTTGAAAGATAATCAATTGAAGCATTTATAGGCACAGGCCATAAAACTTTAACATAAACTAAAAATATCAAATAAATCTATAATTAATAATAAATCCTAATAAAACCCCAAGTTGATTCTCCATCAACTACTATGCTAATTTAAAAATATGAGAACTAAATCACTTTGAGCCATTTTTTTAGTTTCATTCTTGCCCTTCTTGGTCCAAGGCGATGCTACTTGCGTCTAAGGGCTTGAATGTAGCAAATTTTCTCTGTTATTATGTCTTCATCATTACACACTTTTAATTCAGTTTGGATATTTTGCATGGATATTTTGTAGTGTAAATTAGGCTTTATGAGTGAAACTTTGTCATGGTTGTCTACATGTAGACTGGACCTGCAACAGTTTCTTCATTTGATGTATATATCTATATATATATTTATATATTTTAATGTATCATCATTTCTTTTGTTGATTTCTGGAATCAGATTGCTCAAACAATGCAAATACCATTTTCTTATGCTGAGGACATCATTGGGATTGGAGGACCTAATATTGCACGCATTTGTCGCTCTAGTGGAGCCATCATAACTGTGCAAGATAGTAGGGGCCTATCTGATGAAATAACGGTGGAGATTAAAGGCATCTCATCACAGCTTCAGTGGGGTCAACAACTGATTGAAGTAGGAGGCTTTCCTGTATGACTTGTTTGTTAATTTAGACACAACAAAATTGTGTTCTTTGCCCTGTTATCGTAGGGCTCTGCTTTACCTTTTGATAATTTTTTTTAGGTTGAGAAGTTGATAATTTGTTTAGTTACTGGCTGGTGGTTCAAGAAGTTTCGCTCCGATTAGTATGACTTTTCTCTTAGGTTATATAAATAATGGAATTAAGACTGCTTTGTATTTTCCATGGATATAGTTATATATAATAATGTCGTCAGTGTATGCATTGGATTTACATGTTAGTGCTGATTAATGTTTTTGGTTGATACAGGAATTTATAGGCAATCACAAAGATCCAGTTACAAGCAGCGGCTATAAAGAGACGAGTATATAGGTCGTCGTTTTCTCAGTTGGGCAGCACATCTTCTTCACTTTCAACGCAACCCTATGGTGGAGGATATGGGGGATCTTCTTCTAGTGTAGTAGGTGGCTACTATACTATTAGGCTTTAAGAGGAATTATGTGGATGAATTTGTGTGGGAGGTTGGGGGTTGGGAATGAGAAGGGGACTGGGGTATGCGATGAGTGCAGGATCAGGTTAAGTGTTAGATTACCCTTTCTTCATTTGATGTAAATTCGATACAAGGTAAAGATGTAGCAAAAGCTTGACAGTCAAATTTAGAAGTTCAAGCATTCAACCTTTTTGCCTAAGTTTGCAGCCATCTGAATTATCCGATGCTAATGCCATAATCTGAGCACATTTTATGTTTATTTTATAATTAAGGGATGTACATGGGTAGATTTTGCAATTCATGTATTTTTGTAATGTAAAATATTAATAGTTCAGATATTCATATTGTGTTTTACACAAAAATTATATATTATAATAAATATATTTGATTTTGTTAAATTTATATATAATTTTATAAAAATTTTAAAACGTTATCTTTATATATATTTTTTATATTGTGTTATCGTATATTTTAAATTGATAGATTTGTTCATGGCTGAAGCTTAAGTTTCATGCACATTTATATTTTAAAGCATTTTTATATTAATAATTTTAAATAATTTAAAATTAAAATTACAAAAAAAAGAGATTATTATTTGCTTTTCCATAGTTTCATTTCTATCTTCCGTACGTATTATTTTTGATTTCTTGCCATAAAATTAAATGGTACTCGAAAATAATGCAAGTTATGGAGAAAAGAAAATGGATGCATGTAGGCTTCTCTCTAGTGGCTTTTGGTAGATGATAATATTTATTTCTTATCTTGACATTTTTTATCCAAAAATTTTATAATCTTGACATTTATTTTTAATAGTACTAATTACTAATTTCAGGTGAAAAAGAGGGGAAAAGAGGTTAAATTAATGGAAAATAAAACAAATTTCTTTTTTTTTTTTGGCCATGATAAAGACCTAATTTAAAATTGTTGTTGTAATTAAAAAAATCTGAGTTGAAAAATGTGTTCAGAAGTGTAATAAGAAAAATGTCATTCAAGAATTTAAAAAATATTTAATATTATTGTGAAAAAGTAATGTGATTAATTAAAATAATAAAAAGATATGATAAAATAATAATAGTTTAGAGATGTAGGATAGTAAAATCATTTTATGCCCGAAAATTACAGTTGAACGCAAAAACATTTCTTTTTAAGCTTTGGATTTGAGTTTGTAAACCATTTTTTAAAAGTAAAAATTAAAATTTATTTTTATTATTTATCATTTAATCTGGACCAAAACAAATTTTGAATGTAAAATTCACTTTCAACCTCAATAGTAAATTGGCCAAGGTTAAAGATAAACAAAATATGAATTTAAATCCTAAAAATATGTTTAAAAATATATTGACCATGGGCGGTCTTTAGGAGAAACTTTTATATAAGAAATTAAAGAAATCAATGGATTAGTAAAAAATGATGAAATCATGTAAACCATTTATTTCATTCTCTATTCACAGAGAAAGAATGTGCTGATTAGCAAATTAGCAAATCAAACCCACAAATTTTCTTAAAATTAACTTCATTAAAATATGTCTCTTAAACACTAAAAGGCAATTAAAATTTGTTAAACATAATTAAAGAATCAAGATTATTATTTGATAAATTAATTAAGATTCTTTTTTTTTCTTTCCCTAATTCCATCTTGTAAAATGTACTGGCAGTTCACTACTAATTATAATGTCATATCATATCAAACAAACAAAAAATATATTTTGTTCATTGAATATAGAATAAGAGATAAAAATAATGTGATTCGAATTTTCATTTTACAAGTCTTTTTAAGTTTTTTTAACTACTAATCATATTCTCATATAATCTTCTCTCTTTTTACTGCTGTAATTTAATCTTATTGAAACCTAAAGTAAACTACTTCTTTTTGCTATTTACTATTTTATGTTATTTTTTTATATTGTAGTTTTCTAATGCAGCTTGAGATTATTTTTATTGTCCATTGTGATTCAGTTTTTAGGGTAGTTAAATGCAGGGAAAACCCTTAAATCCTATTGTCTATGGTGATTTAAAATTTTTTTCAATTTTTTTTATTCTAGTTGCTTTATATATATATATATGTATGTATATATATATATATATTTATATATCAAAATATACAAATTGATATATATATATATATATACATATTTATATCCAAAATATAAAAATTGATTCCTAAACTTAAATAAGTTACAATTCACTCCTTAAACTTTAAAACCGTGTGTGTTGTTAGTCCATAAACTTCATACCGTTGAACCAATTAGCTTAGGTAGCAATGTCCAATTGCAACATGCCATGTATATGCGACATGTAAACAGAAAATGATTTGAAATGCCTTGTAGCGAGCAAGTGGCGATCAAACATTGGATCACCTAAACTTTCGACATTCAGTTAAAAAACCAGTCAGAACCGAAAATCTCAGCCAATGATGACATCTCTACTTCGCCGACAATTTTCTTTCACTTTCTTTTTGGCTCCCCATCTTCCCTCTTGCTTCTACTTTTGTCGTATTGTAACAAACATAAAATTACGGAAGACAAAGCAATAGAGAGAAGAGTCAGAAGTAGACAGTAAATCACGAGAGGAAAAAGAATGGAGGATAAATAAAAGCCAGTATCATTTGTCAGGGATGGTGACAACAAAAACATCGTGAGATGTGGTGGAGTGAGAGTGAAGGAAGGAGAGTGAACGGAGGAAAGAGGCATGTTAGGATAAAGTTTATACTTGAGTAAAAAAATTTATATCATTAAAAAATATAAATAAAATGTTATATATATATATTTATGGAGGATCCAAAAATCTAATAGATTAAATTTTTAGACTTAAGTAGTGTCTAATATGTATGTATAAGTTTTTTGGTGTGTTTTTATAAGCTCTGAATGTAACAAATCTCTCAATAATTGGTATCAAAGCCAATGTTATTGGTTTAAGTTCTAGTGATGTGGTTGAGAAGAGATTATTGACAGATCGGAGGTTAGCTGCATCTATCAACTCCATGTGTTCAAACGTCAGTATTAAAATGTTCGACTTTGATGCAATAAGTATATGATAATATGTAAAAGTAGAACACCCAAGTGGGCGATGTATTGAGTCAATTTGGAGTGGAAGCTTGAAGGGGCATTGAGACAACCTAGGTGACAAGGTTGAATGTTGTGGCCTAACTTAAAAGCGCACTAGAGATGTGAGGTTGCTTGACCCAAATGAGGTATTAATAAGACTTACTCACATGGGGGAGTCGAGGTGAAACTTGATCAGAACTCATAAGTGAACGAGAAATATTGCTGGGATAAGTTTTATATGTGAGTAAAGAATCCCACATCATTAAAAATTCTGAATAAAATATCCTATATATACATGAAGGATCCAATAACCTAATAATTTAAGTTTTTGAGCTCAAGTGGTGTCCAACATGTATGTATGGGCTTTCTAGTATGCTCTCATGGACTCTAAGTGTGACAAATCTCTTAACAAGGCAAAGATAGAAATTTGGTTCTAGAAAAAAAAATTTGAAAGGAAAAGGCTACAATAAAATTAAAAAAAAAGTAAAAAGTATTTTTTCACCCATTCCTCTATAGAGGGCAACATGGTATTTCACAATCACAATCAGTATTTAATATTTGCATAAGGCATATACATGGCACATTACAATTGGGTATTGCCACCTAAGCTCATTGGTTTAACGACATAAAATTTGTTGACGGTAGGGGTGAACAAACAATTGATTTGATTAATTTGGTTATAAAAATTTTAAAGTTGATTTACTCGAACTAATTTATGTAAAAATCAAATTGACTAATTAGAGGATTGAAAAATGACATAAACTAAACTGATTTAAGTCAGTGGATTTAGTTAGTTTGTTTGATTTTTTCAATTTATAAATCAAATTGAAAAAAAAAAAAAAAGAAAGACTTAAAATTTATTGGGCAATTAAGTAAAGATGAAAATTATTAAATGAGTACCTGGAACAAACTAAGCAAGAACATTTAAATAAGAGCATACTTTAAATAAAAAAGTTGTATGAAATTGTGATGCTTTATATGAAAAAAACTAAACACATCTAAGAGATTTGTGATCTAATATCCAAGGTATTCAAATACTGATAGAAGGGTGATTGGATTTAAACAAAACATAGTTTCCTAAGATTTCCAAAAGAAATCTAAGCAAAAAAAAAAAGAAGATAATAATAATCATCACATAGTTTCAGTGAAAACAAATAGAAAAAGAAATGGAAAATTGTATCCAAGAAAACGTCAAAAGAAATCCAAGCAGATTTAAGTCGACATACTTTTAAGGAATACTAAGCAGACTTTGGTAATAATAAGAAAATTTTGAGTGAGGGAAAGAGGTTAAGCACACATTGGCTTCAGCTTTGGTGTGGTGGCTTTGGGCATCACTAATGGTGGCTTTTGGCATGCTTGTGAAAAATGAAAGGACATGTGAGTGCCTTTAGTATAGTAGAATTCAAGCGATAGTGAAAGAGGCAAGAAGAAAACAAAGAAGAAGAATAGCATAATAGGGATTTCAGATTTTGGGGTTTCATAAACAAGCAATGGGTAAGGGTAAATAGCTATTTTTATTAAATATTTAATTATTAAAATTCATTTTTTCAATTAGTTTGGTTTATAAAATTCAAAATCATAAATCGACTAATTAAATTGATCAGAAACTTATTTAACCAATTAAATAAAAAAAACTTATCCAATTTAATTGAATTATCATCTTTAAATCAATTTAGTTAGTTTAAATCGATCATTTGCTCTCCTTTAGTTGATGGTGTTTTTAGATGTTAATTGGAGGAAAGTGATATAGTGACTATGTGAGGGGAAGCTTGAATCTACAATAAGAAAGTACAATTAAGGGATGCTGGAGGTGGTTCTCCTAGATACAGTTTGATGCTCGAATTAATAAAGTGTTTAAAGGTTTAGTAAGGAAAAATATGTACAGTAAATACTAAGAAAGCTTCAAGAGAAAGAATGCTTAGTTCATAACGTACCTGAACCTCCTTTTTACCTTATATATAAGAGAATGGGTAGTGGTATGACCAGCACAGTTAAAAGTTGATGATAAGTCTACATAAAGCCTAAGAAGGGGCCTCATAGGTTATTGTGTACTATATTTAATGATCTCAGGTAAGTGTGGACTACATTTAATGATTTCAAGCAAGCTAGTTGTGTTGGTTTGAAGTGATGTTTTATGAGACATTAGTAGAGGTAGTTGGACGAGTCTCTCCTTGGTGAAGATGAGTCTGCTCTGTGATGAAGGGCTTGGATGTCAAACCCACTTATAATGATGTGGTAATCGATCATGTGTTGATTTGGTGTCATAGGAGTTGACCTCATTAACTAAGTAAACAAGAACAACAAAATTTAAAAAGACACAGTTTTACAATTTAAGGGGTGAATTGTAGCTTGTTTTAGTTTAGGTACCAATTTGTACATTTGGAAATAGTTTCATGTACCAAATCTATAATTAACTCATATAGGAGATTAAAACTAAAAAAAAAAACCAAAATTTCATTTTTAGGGGCAGCTTGTATATGTGGTGAGCACTTCATCTAAAACTATTTTTATTATAATTTTATAATTATTTAATCATAATAAAGAATTATGTTGCTTATCCAAAAAAATTATGTAGGGATCCATTAATTATAAACTTGGATTTCACATAAAATTGTGATGGTCTTCACATATTTTTAAATCATGATTTAATTAATTATAATATAATAATTATAAGTAATATGTTTTCTCCCACATGTGCGTGTGTGTGTGTGTGTGTTTTTTTTTTTTTTTGCTAAATTAGAAACTTTTTATTTTTTAAAGAGACAAAGGCATTAAAAACTTTTTATTTTTTAAAGGGACAAAGAGATTGGATAAAACACCATATAACTAACAGACCACTCCTAATTACAAGACCCCTAGTAGCCAACACAGGCTTCAACGCCTCAAAAAACAACCCTTATTACCACTGGGATGTAAAAAAATTCATCCCAATCTACTCCATTTTTAGCCAACACGTTCACCATCCTCTTTACTTCCCTTAATATATTGGCCATTATGACAGCTTTCAACTCCCCAACCAAAGTGTCAATACATAAAAAATATCCCATAATGCCCACGATCTAGAATTTGCATCTATGCACCTAGCAATGACTTTAGTATCTGATTCAATGATTAATCCATTGTTAAACAGTTACGCTCAAATACATATTTTTTTTTAGCAAAGTAGATCAACCAAAATGCAGCAGTAACAATAACTAGCCACCATTATCTCAAAGCACTATTAAACAAAGGGTCAAAAAACACTAACAAGAACATTTTGAAAGATTATAGATGACACCACACTATGCTCCACTAGTGAAAAAACCTCTCCCAAGACTTACTCACCCAGGGATAATTAATCAGCACATGATCCACACAGTCCTCATTCAACTCATTCCACTAGCATAAAGTTAGATTATAAGAAATTGCCACCCCCTCCTTATCAAGAAAGCTTTATGTTCCCATATAATTATGTCACCTTTTGAGTCCACTAAGAAAAAAACTTCCAATTTAAGACATAACTCCGTAAGCATGAAATCCTCCCATACGAAAAAGGGGCTTTTAATACATATATACATATATATATGTATGTACACACGTGTGTATGATGATGCGATGATGGGAGACTATAGATTACTACCATAGGACGTATGGGTGGGATAATGAAGCAACTATGATTTGGTTTAGAGTTTTTATCCAAAAAATCAAAGAGGATACCAATATGTCTACCGATGACATTTTTATACGAGTAATGTAAAAGATGGGTCTTTATCCATGCTGGAGGTAATAATAATGTAGGTTCTAATAATAATTCTTGAATCCTAATCTTATTAAGCCGTTTTAGTTTAAAGCCTGTTAACCCCACAATTGTTTTTTCTGTTTGTCACACAATCTGTTTCATCCAAGTAAGTAGGGCCGTAAACTTAATGATGAACATTAGCACAAGGTTTGGTGGATATTAAGCATCTGATTGAATGATAGGAGAATTGTGTGTAGTGGACTATTGATTTGAAAAAGCTGCTGTGAGTCGACTTTTACTTAAGGAACTTCTATGAAGTTATTGAAACAAAAATATAATGAAGAGGATGTTGCAATAAAGGTACTAAAAAATGGTGGATTTAAATTTTTTTAGCATTATCCTTGTTGCTTGTTGGAGGCTTTATTGCTTTACCCTTCTAAAAAAATAATCTTTGTGTTGTTTTTATTGCTTTGAAGGTGAACTCTTTAGCTTTTGGCTTTGCATATCAAAGAGATAGGCATTGTAGCTTCCTTTTTGTATGTCGATTAGAAAAACTTTTTTACTTTCCTTTTTGCACATCTGGAAAGTAAAGGTCGTAACTTCGCCCTTTTTTTATGTTGACACATTTCATTGTTTTATCTTTGCATCTTACAAGAGGCGAGTGTCATGCTTTTTTCTGTTTGTATGTTGGCACAATAAGCATAGTTCTTTTTGCCTTTACACATTTGTGAAATAAGTGTTGCTGTTTGGTGGCATAATCATTTTTAGTTGTGCCTTTGCATATATGAAAGGTAAGCGTTGATGCTTCTTCCTTTTGTATGTTTGGCAAGGTGAAAAATATTGTCTCACCCTTGTTTGGTTTTTCACATTTGGGATGTAAGCGCCATGGCTTCACCCTTTTATACGTTAGTAATTAAGATGAGCATTATTGTTATACATTTTTAGTTTCATTAGCCAAACTTAGAGCTTTCTTTTAAAACTTGAAAGGCCTTATCTTCGAGCATTGAGTGCTTCTTATGTTGTTTCTTAAATGTTAGAAGTCTTTTAGTAACTTTCTCTACTCATTTGAGGTTTTTCATATCAACTTTAAAGTATTCAAGGTGCTTTGAAATGTTTGATAACATTCTCCAACTATTTGAGGGTATTCGACATTCATCCTCTAGCTAAGGTTTTAGGTGTTTGACATTTTTCACTTGTTTGAGATCTTCAACACTCATCCTCTAAGTGTTTAAGGTGTTTGTCAACATTTTCCAAAATTTTGATGTATTCTTTGATAACGTCTTGGCTTGATGTCTTTAAAGAGGTCTTTATGCCTTTTATTAGCTTTGAGGGTGCCACATCCTTCTTTTGTAAGCTAGTATATCATCTTTTTCCACTTTTATCATCTTTTCTTAGGCTATATCAAAGCCTTCAAATTCTTTTCTAGGATGATTCTAAGTTAGCAAATTTAAAGTGGCGAGTGGCGACCAATTCTCTAAGTTAAGTTCATCAGTTTGGGGAACATCTCACTACAACCCTCTAAAAGAACCACGATTTCCTTCGACTTGGTGAGTGGTTAGGTATCTGGCTTGGTAGAAATGGTGCCTAGCTCGATAACAGGGTTAATTTTTATGAAAGGATGAGGTATTCAGGGATGGAGTCTTCAAAACCAATTTCTATGACAAGGATGGTTGTGAGTGGGTAAAAGATTCTTTGCAACGTTGGGTTTGGCTTTGTTATCAGTCATAATCAATTAGGTCTTGGATGGTGTAGCATTGTGCTTAAAAGTAGGGCAACTTTGTATGGAATGATCCATGTTTCCATTGTGATAATCAAATGTAGCATTGGCATCATACCATTTAGGACACGAAGGTTTCAATGGTTCTAAATGAACAAGTGATACTAAATGACTCTTAATAAGTTTTGGGAATAACTCGGCATATGACATAGGAATTAGGTCAATGTGACTTTTTTCTCAATGATCTTGTGCTTTCCTCGAACCACTTATCTGGTTATTCGATCTTGAAACTGGTCTAATGGTTAGTGGAGTAAAAAAGGTTTGAAACATAAAATGAAAAATTGATGTCGATATTGGTTGATAGGGGTATGGTATTTGGGACATTGATTGGCTAAAGGGTAAAAAGAGGGATATGTTGGATATGGGTGGTAAGGGACAAATGGTTAGGGTGAAGGCCTTTTATAAACAATTGCACCGGCTTCTTGCTATTTGTTCTTGAGGGTTGTTGTTTTCTTGGTATCAGAGGCTTTTTGTCTTTTAATTTTATCATTTTTTTTTGGCATTCTTAATCATCTATCCAGAGATCACCATGTTAGCAAAATTTTTAGTAGTATTACCTTCTAGCTTGTCATAGTATGAGGCTTTCAAGGTATTAACAAAGAGCACGATTGTTTTCTTTTTTATTAGCGGTGATTGTACTTGGACTGTAAGATCTCTCCATCTATGAGCATACTCTACAAATTTTGTAAACTTCTTTTCCATTTTTGAAGGGATAGACGATTTGTAGCTATGTCTATTACATGTTTATGTTGAGCAGTGAAAGCTCTGGCCGGATCTTTTTAGAAATAGATTTTGCATTGGTCTAGCTATATGTACCACTTCGTTGTAGATCTAATTAAACTATCTTGCAAGCAATGCATTAGAAGTTTATCATTGCAAGTATGCCCTGTCATTTTTTGACAAAACATTGTGATGTGAGCTAAAGAGCATTTAGTTCCTTTATACTTATCAAAATTTGAAACCTTAAATTTAGTTGGTATGATTAGGTCAAGCACTAAATTTAGTTCATTGGCGTCAATGCTTTCTTAGATATTGCTTCTTTCAACTACTCTAAGTCTTTCTTCAAGCAAATCATATTTATTTAGCATCTCTATTTGGTTAACTCCAATATATCTTGTAACTTTTCCAATTTTTTGGGATTATCAAGATTCAACACCAAGATAGGGTCAATAGGACTAGATCTCGAATTAATATTTATATGAATCAGTGATTGCCTAGTAGCAAGACCGGTGTAAACGTAGGGTTGTCCTTTTATGGGTGGTATAGGTATACCTTGAGAAGTTTGGGCATAAGGTGGAGTAAAACCAGGTGGGTATAGTGGTTATTCGATATGAATTTCTTCGCTTAGTCCTAATGCTTCAACAATTCCCTTCCCCTTTGATTGTCCTAACAATAATTGCTTCAAATCTAGCATATACATATCAATATTCTATTGTATTTCAACTACTCTTTCCTTGATTTTCTCTTGGACTTTTTCAACTTTTTCAATCCTGGTTGAATTTTCGTTCTCCATGATTTTGAACAAACCTAATGTCTCCATGTTTTTAAAGAAAGATTTAATGAGAAATCAACACTATTGAATCTTTATTTATTAAAAAAAGTAAAATAAAATCTACCTTACATGATAGAACTGCACATGAAATGATCATGAATGCATGAGTGATGCAAATATGCTATTGAAATGCATAGATGCTTAAAAAATGAATATTAATGTATGATGCCAAATTGACAATAATCATGCTTTTTATGGGTGATGAAATATTTTCATATGAAATACAAATTTTATTGAAAACATATCATTTGGGTATCTATTTGCTTGAAACATGATTGCAATACTACATCAGTAACGAGATGTATGTACATAAATGATGAAACATGCTTACGAAATACTTTACCATGCATGATGAGATATGTTTACACAAAATGAAATGCATGTACTATGCAAATTTAATGAAGTTGACACTATCATTAACATGTGCATAAAATAAAGTGTATGCACAATTCTATTATTTTCAAGTATGAAACATGATGAAAGTGAGTGCAAAAGTAATAAAATGAAATGCATGGGATAAAAGAAACATTCAAAAATCAAAATCAAAATCAAAATTTTCTTTTCTTTTCTTTTTTTCCTAGAAAGATATAAAAAAAAAAACATTTCTTATGAAAAACAAGCACATAAAATGACTAAAATTGGAAGATTTTTTTCATACTTTATACCTTTTCTTTTTATAAAATAAAGAAATTAAGAAAAACTTCCCCTTTTTGAAATTTTTATTTTTTTGTTTATTTTTTCTTTTTCTTTTTTTTTTGTTGATTGGAAAATTCAAAAACATCTCTCTTTTTTTAAAAAAATAATTTTTACCTGACAAAACAATTCTTAGACAAACACTAGATAAATCAAATAGTATGTTTAAAAAAATTATATTGAAAGAATTTTTTATAATATTTTTTCAAAATTTTAGTTTTTTTTTTACATTATTACTACCCTAAATACAGGTTATATCATAGTATTATTCATCACGTGTCCTAATTCAGGTAAGTTCTACAAAAAGAGGTGGTATAGCTCTACCTAAGATTGGTCTCTTAAAGTTACAATATACTTGGTTCAAATTTAGACATTTAAAGATTCTTCAAATTGTTTCCCACATCATTGTTTGTTACAAACTAGTATGGCACCTCGATCCTCACCCATGACAAGCTATAAATGGAAAGGGTTTAATCTGAGTGAGAGTGTTTTGCTAGCAAATACGGAGGTTATTATCTTACAAGAACATAGCTACTTTACTTCCTTTTAATAAGGACAAAGCTTAGGTGTAGAGTTTATACATGCAAGTGAATATGCAAAGTGTGTGCAAAGAAATGTATCAATCAAAACAATATAAGAGATGAATAAATGACAAAATCAAAGTAGGATACTAACATGTAATATTTTTTAAAGAATTAAAATGAAGGGAATTAAAATTAAATATAAATTAAAACCATTAAATCCAAGACTTGAGATAAGTAACTTTTAGCTTGACTCCAAAAAATTTTCCTAGTGATATCGTCAAACTGTCGCAATATGCAAGTTCATGAACTTGACCGTAGGATATAATTTTTTTTTTGTAAATAAAAAATGGAGTTGCCACCAATCTTTTTGTTAGATATGATTGTTCACCTAAAAAATTTATATTTTGAATAAACAAAAATTGAATTTAAGGTTTATTAAAAAATATTTTGATATTTGAAAACAGAGTTGGGTTCAGAAGTATGGTTAAACATGTGGAAGGATTAGCACCCCACAACCCTCGTTTAAAAATGGTACCAATTAATCATACGTTATCTTTTGGTATTCGATAAAAATGGTTCAACTAAAAATTATCTTAACATTCTCTAATATTTAGGTGGAATTTAAAGATAACTCTTTCCACTAAAGATCCACCACAATGTTCCTTTAAGATGAAAATAATATTCTTTGTAGATGATAATTGTTAATGACTTTTTAACTTTTAGGTAAAGTACAAAGAATTATTTCTCTCAAAATGTTATTTTAATTTTATTTTAAAATCCATATTTTTTTAATAATGTTTTTCATGAAAAACTTTTTTATGCAAAAAATTGATGATGCTATAACTAGCAAATAAATAGTAATAATTAAAGACATAAACATGTGAAGTGAATGCAAATAACAATCTAAAAATAAATATATGCAAATAGATGTTATGTATGATAATGAGATACGAATTTGAAATGGGGTCATTAAATATACAAAGACCACTTGAACTCTCTTACCTCTAGGTAAAGTTTAAGTGCAACTATTTATATTCAAGATCTCATTTTTATTTCTTTTCTTTTGTTTAGAATTATTATTATTTTTTATTCAGGAATTATATGAAAAACTTAATGAAATAAAATTTCTTAAATAACTCATCCTCTAAGCAATATTTAGGAACCAATTATTTCATATGAGATTTTCATACAAATCTTTTGAGTTTCGGGATGGCCTTAGGCGTTGAAATGAGTTTTAGGTTTTGGAATTTGACTAGTTTCAAGTTCTAACACTTTAAGGTTTAGGTTTGATTTAGGGTTTGGGTTAGATTTAGGGTTAGAGATTAGGTTCACAGTTTAGAGTTTGACTTTGGGTTTACGGTTTGACTTCATGTTTTAAGGTTTGAAATAGGGTTGGGTTTTAAGGTTTTGGCTTTAGGATTTAGGGTTTAATTTTTGAGTTTAGGGTTTACCATGATTTTTGTAAACCTTTCAAAAAATCTCGAACACTTTAGGTGAACTTTCAAAAAAAGTAAAAAAGCCATGGTTTTGAAATTTATTTAGGGTTTTAGTGCTTATGCAAATGATATATGATTAACGCACATGACATTTCACAAACACTTGAGAAAGTCATGAAAATTTGCATTTTTATTTCAACAAACATGTAAATAACACAAAAAAAACTAACTTTCTAGCTTTGAAAATTTCATTCAAACGCCTAATAAACATAACTAATCATTAAAATCTAGTTCGAAATTAAAGCATTAGACCAAAGGTGAGGATGGAAAGCTCTTGGTGAAGCATTGAGCCACTTAAGCCAAAAGCTTTCAAAAAGCTATCTTCATGAATCTTGTATACCTTTCCCACGAAAGAAACCAACCATTCTTCAAAACATCAAGCACTTAGAAAACCAAGTTAGCAATCCACCTTTTATCACTAAAAACAATTGTCAAGCATTTAGTAAGCTTTTTTTTTTTTATATAAAAAAACTAGAAAAATTAAAGGAAACTATTTTTGTTGTGCCAAACATGTAATAAACAACTCATAAAACAAGAAAACACATAAAATTTCACCATAAAAAAAATCAACGAAAACACACAAAGGGGACAATCATAATCACAAAAGTGTGAATACAAATTCTTGCCCTCTATATAATTCCTATAGGCCATGAGTTTCATGACATTCCTAGTTTTGTTCATTTTCAGTTTACATCATTTCCATTAAATTGGTGTGAGGAGATGGTGAAACAAAGGAGTTTGTGAGACAAGATCAACCATGGGAAGGGTTGTTTCACCTCTAAGAGAATTAAAATAAAAAGGACTACATGTTATGAGAATTGAGAAAGCATTTAAGCATAAATGAGATAAAGAAAACTACATTTTTAAGCTTTTCCATTTTTTTTTTAATTTTTTCCTTTTCTTTTATGGTTTCCACACCACTACTAGCTGCTCCTTTTTCAAATTCCAGCCCTAAATGGTGTATTTAAAGACCAAAACTCCTTTTCCTAGCCTTTAAATCAATTTAATCTAAAGGTTGTAGTGATTTTGTCATTTTCCCCAAGTTTGGTGCCTAAGAATGCAATCTTGACCCTAGAATTTAAACCTTTTAAGATCAATGGCTCTAAAAAATAAAGCATTTATCTCGGCCTCTAGTGCAGTTGTCATAATGAGAAAAGATCATTTTTTCCTTATTAGTGTTTTTAAGCTTTTTCATGATTTTTCTAAAATCTTATGGTCTAACTTTTATTTTCATGATTTTAATGGATCAAAATTTATAAAATAACATTTAATTATGATCTAAAACTTTTCATGAAAAATCAATCTCGAAAAAGCTAAATTACGAAAAGGTAAATTATATAAATAGTCACTTAACTATTGGAGTCATTTTAAAATGATTACTAAAATATTAAAATTTTTAATTTAATTACTAACATTTGAATAAGTATTTTTTTAGATCACTATACTGTTAAACCATAACATGTATCTAATGTGGCAGTTTGTTTACATGAAAAATAAAAAACCATGTAGCATGGCCAACTTAGAAAATAATACACATTAACTATAGGTTTGGGGTTAAACAAATTTAGATTTTGCTTTGAGTTTTAGAAAATGGGTATTCTTTGAACGGCAATAGAAATTAGGGTTGGGAGTTTAGGGATTTTGCAATTTAGAAAGACAATTAAGGATTTTAGGGATTTTAGGATTTAGGAGATCCAGATTAAATTATCTTAGGAGAAGGTAAGTAATCTGCAGGTGCGGATACACCTTTCTTAGTTGATGTAGCAGGTGAAACTGCAGGAGCTAGATAAACAATATGGTGGTGGAGGTGTTGATGGTGATGATGGTGGTGATGCTGATGCTGACTGTGGCTGGGATGAGGCAAAGGGGCAGGAGAAGGGGACCACGAGTTTGAACTGCCATGACCGCCATTAATTGAATGTTGCAAAATGGATGAAAGCCGAACTTGCTCAACTCTACCAATTACACTGTTGTTCGGCCAAGGTTTCTTGAATGAGAACCTGTGATGGTTTGAGCTAGTTGCTTCAATCTTGGCATTGATGGAGCATTCTCCACGGCCAGTAGAACAGACGACTGGATTATTGTGGGTGGAGCAACTGTGGAGCCCTTCGAATTAGACAACCTAATCTACAAATTCTAAAATTCACAAAACAAAACCATCAGATTCTGCGTAAGAGATGCTATAGCTAACAAAATCTCTTACAGTATATAACAAGCTTTAATCTTTTCTCCATAAAATCTAAGCACTAAAATGCTAAAAAAGAAAAAAAAAAGATAAATAACAAATCAAAATCAAGAGAAAAGGAAAATATTGCCAAACCTTATACGTGTCGAGACCCAATCCAGCCTTCAGCTGGCTCGTCATTTCATCAAAATTTTCTTGTAGATAAATAAAAAAGTTTAAGGTAAAGTTGAAAGGGATTTGCACTTTCTGCAGAAGAAACGCACTTTGAGGGGGAATTACAGTAATTCCTCCAGGAAATTTTAGCACCTCGAAGAATAATAGATCCCCAAACAAGGATTTAGTCAAGCACATAGGTGGTTGGCGTATAACCAAAGATTCAAATCATGCCCTTACCAAACGTAGAGCAGTTGAAGATATCTTAAAATATCTTACATCAGGATCAACCCCGAAGACAACCTTTGTTATGTTTGATCCAGTTAAAGGTTGGAGAGATAAGATAACCACCTGGTTCAAAGAACTAATCAGATGTAGGCAAAAATAGTGTGAAGTACTTATATTAACAAAAGAATCAAAGTATATACTTTGCTTGTGGGAAAGCCTATCTATAAAAGATGTCACTTTCAAGCTGCAGGAGATTGTTTTCCAGCAAAGAAACCGACTTCTCAACACTTAAACTTGCTACAATATCACGACCTGGACAAATAAAGATCTGTCACTATAAAAATTTGAACCAAATAAAGTTGCATGGATGATCTGAAACCACGCTCACAATTATAATACGTTTATTACGATTCTAAATTCAAGTGGTCCAACCGAACCCCACAGAAAAGATGAAATTGCCGATCCTACTGGCCATCTTCAGTAAAATCACAATATATACAAGTACTATACAATTACCATAATGAATGCAAAGGTTTAGGACCAAGTTGATACATCAATGATAAGTCTCACACCTTAAAAAGGAATTAGGAGATTCTTGTCAGTAGAATTCCATCTAAAACCAATACCAATCACCTAATCATGAATAACATAATGATATTTCTCCCAGCAAACCACTAATTCTTTACTCCTAGACAACAACTGCACAAAGCTCAACAAAACTACGAGTCCAAATGCCTCTCCATGTTAATTGATTGATGTGGGTATAAAAACAATGATTAGATGATCTTGAATGATACAAAATTGTCATTTTGCTTCCTAGAACTTTTTGGTTTTGATGTACTCTGATTATATGCCAGCACCTTGTTAAAACAATTAGAAGAATCGGATATTATTTGTATTGCACATCTAGACGTAAAGCATGAAGAACATAAGCCCAATCAACCTATGAACAAATTTTATTTCTGTGAGCCAAACTAAATTTTGGTTACAAGAGAAATATGGACGATGAGATCACAAAAGGAACCTGAACAGGACAGCTATTTGATCTGCCATAAAACATACTAAGCCTGTTCACATATGTGCCATATCATAGAATTTACCCCCTTGTTCTTGTAATTATTTATTCCTAGAATAGGCAACAATCTTGATTATAGAGGCTTTCTGCATATTGGTTCATCACTGACTTATGTAGGCATTTTACCATTTGTCCATTCAAAATGAACAAGATAAACAATACCAACTAAAATAAACCATTTGTTTACAAGAACCACAAAAACGTAAGAAAAGAAATTAAGGATTTTAGGGTCGTAATCACCAATTGCAGCCCTCAACTCACACCATAAAATCCTTAATTTTCTTTCTAAATGACAAAATCCCTAAAATGTCAACCCTAATTTCTATTGTCGTTAAGAGAATATCACTTCCTAAAACCCAAAGCAAAACCTAAATTTGTTTAACCCTAAACCTAAAGCTAACATGTATTATTTTTTAAGTTGGGTATGCCACGTGATCTATTTGCCATATAACCAAACTGTTTCTGATGAGCGAAGCCATATCAGATAAACATTATGGTTTGAACGATACAATAACCCAAAAAAATATTTATCCAAATATTAGTGATTAAATTAAAAATTTTAGTACTTTAGTGACCATTTTAAAATAACCCCAATAGTTAAGTGATCACCTGTGTAATTTACCTATTACGAAAATACCCTAAAGCTTATTTTAGTAATTCCACTCATTTTGAGGTGCAATCAAAATTTTCAATGTATCAAAATTCATGAAATAATATTTAAACATGATCTGGAGTTTTTCAAAAAAAGTTGACTCCAAAAAGGCTAAATTACAAAAATACTCATAAAGAGCATTTTAGTAATTTTACTCCTTTTAAAGTGTAATCAAGATTTTTAATGCATCAAAATTCATGAAATAACATTTAAACATGATATGAAGTTTTTTACGAAAGATAGATCTAAAAAATGTCAAATGTTGAAAATAACCCTAAAGGGCATTTTTGTAGTTTCACTCCCTTATGAGACCCAATAAGATTTTCAAGTGTCTAAATCATAATTTTATTAGTCCTAGACCTTAATAGTCTTATTCAATTATGAATTTAGAGGGTTGACTCGAGTTTGATCCAGTTTGACTAAAATTGATCAACTATGGTCAAGTTTGACCACAAAGCATTTTGGTCATTTTAGCTCAAAATTCAATTCTTCTAAGGATTTCCTTTCTAAACATAAGGATTTGATAAAAAAAAAAATGGCCAATTCCAAGTAATCTTGAGCAACTTTGACTTGAGGCCTTATTAGGGGTATTTTGGTCATTTTGCCCTTTTTTTGCTTAAAACTGAAATTTTGGTTATATTCAAGAATCTACTAGCTTGGTTTGATTCTTACAAAATACCTCGAATTTGACCATGTTTCAACCAAAATTGATCAATTTCAAATAAGTTTAACTATGTTAACTCTCGGTTGATTTTTGACTTTTTCCTTTAATTTTTACTATTTTTCTTGTATCTCCCTAAAAATAAACTTATTAAAAAATCTTTAAATATTCATAGATCCTAAAAAAGAATCTTAGACAAGAATTGGGTTTGAATTTTTAAAGCATCACAATTGACTAATATATATCTAACAAAATTAATTGTCTACAGTTATAACTAAATTGCAACTTATTGCTGTAAATCTATTTGATATAGGTTTTTTCTTTTTTTTTTTTTTGCATTTTGGGATTTCTTAGTTTTCGTTTCACCCCTTTATCTCGAAAAGTATTTCACTCCAAAAAATTGCATTACAAATAGATTTCTTACAATTTAGAGAATTTTCAATTTTTTGTTATTATTTTTCAATAAAACCCCATTCAGGTTATCAACTATATGTTCAATTTGTTAAAATCCCAAAAGTGTACATATGTTAGAATGGATTTGCTTAACTTACTTACATTGGTCATTTGGAAAAAAATCCTTTTTAAAATTGTATCTCATAAAAATTTGATGGTTTTGTTAATTTAAATTTCCCTCAACATATAAATGTTTTCCATAAAATGTATATTAAACTTCTCTATGATATCTACTAATGTGAACTTTTCTTTGAATTTTATTATAGGTATCATTTCATTCAATCTTGAAGCCATCATACTTTAGAATGGGTAAATCACATATTTTGAATGAATGGTTGGTTGCTTTTAGCAATCATCTTTGTGGATAGCCAAATGGCCTTTTACTGTAATCATTTACTCACAGCTTAAATCAGTAGGTTTCTCATATGTTTGGGATCATGAAATACCCAACCATAGAATCAGAGTACTATAAATGCACCTAATGGATCTTTCTTCAATTGTTAAAGAGAGGATTGACCTATCAAATTTGGCTTATGACTAATTTTGAGCTTATTATTCCTATTATGACTTCTGTACATTCTCACCAAAAACTCAATTTAATGTTGAGTTTAGGCTAAAGTATCGGTTAATTGGTGTTTAACTCTTGATTTTGTCCTTGTAAATGGTGAGGTTGTGGATGGTGTAAATGAGCATGGAGGTCAACCTGTTATTAGAAAGGTGTTTTAGTTTAATCATTTATGTGATGGGTAGTCCATTTTTCCACATTTAAAAACTTACCTTATTCCTAGTTTTTGTGATTAATGTTCTATAATTTTATAATATCATTGTTTATTACCAATTTGCTAATGCACCAATGGATGCTAAAGATTATTGCTTATATTAATAGTCTTATTGAAGATTTGGATGAAATTGATTGCTTGAAAGTATCAAAGATATGCAAAGGAACTAGATAAGGAAGTTCGAGGGCACTGAAGTGAAATTTTGTGTTCTTGACATTGATGGAAGTAAAACGAAAATGAAAATTAGTTTAGACCACCAAGTTTAATTCCATTTTTGGTGAAATGTTATTCTATTGGACTCTATTCTTATGTTCTTTAATGCAATAATAGTTGTTGGAGAATAATTTATTTTTATAAATCATTGTATGTAGATATTTACTCATGGAACTAGAGTATACCCTATTGTCATCAATAGCATCCATAAAATAGAGTGAAAGAATATGCAATTGTTTCCTTGCTACTCTATCCTTTTTTTTCAATGAATCTTACTGTTAGGGGCATTTAGTAGTTAAAAGGGTATGCTGGTCTTTTCCCTCATTAGAAGCCTCTGGCAGATAGTCAAGTATATTTTGAACATTTGTGCCAACCTGCCATGTCAGGTCGGCCTAACACGCCTAATGCCACATCATCTCAGCCATATCATTATTATCCCTCGTTGGTCACTTGCCTCTCATCTATAGATACAAATATCCAAGCATTATTATGGCAAGCTTTTCCCTTATCCTAATTTCTTATCTTTCTTTCCTTTTAACCTTTTCTCTGACTTGCGCGTTGGAGTGCAAATGTAGGGAACACTCCTACCTTTACCTCTAACTACTCTCTTCTTTTGTCTTTTCAGGAACACCTTCACGTCGAAGCTCGACATCAACATTTGGTGCACCAAAAAAGGTGGTTTTTTATTTATTAGCCGAGCATGAAACAATGCCACATAGGAAGAGAACTTTGGAAAAAAAAGAGATGGCCACTCTGGCCAGAACGAAAACATATAATAACCAGCATTCAGACTAACCTACCCCACAACAGGCTGGTCGGACTATGGAGTAGCTCTATGTTTTGACCAAGCAAATACAATCCCTTAAACAAATGTTGTAGACCATAACCCCACCACAAGCTTTGAAAGTGCCCAATTTGGTTACTCTCAGTCGATAAGCAGTGGAAAGACAGTTAAGTTACGAAGAGATAGAAGCTTCCTTGGCATCAAAAAAAGAAAAATATAACACCTTAGCTTGCCATTACCTTAGCCATAACACGACATATACCATGACCCAAAAATCTAAATAAACAAATCCCAAGCCCCAATCGAACAAAGACTTGAAAGCTTTGATGCAAGCTATAGAGAAAGAATTAAAGGTAAAGGCAGTGGATTTCGAGGACAAGCCTAAATTTTTTGACACCTCGCCTTTCATCGAAGAAATTGACAAAGCTATACCTCCAAAAAGGTTTAAAATGTTAACTTTAGAAACTTATGATGGTACTTCCAACCCCTTCGATCACTTAGAACTTTATAGAATTAACATGATGATGTAGGGCATGAATGAAGCTTTGATGTGTAACGGCCTTGCTACTAGCCTCAATAGCACAACCCAATCTTGGAATAACAGTTGGAGTTGAGGTCAATCACAACATTCAAAAAGCTTAGCCACTCTTTTTTGTCTCGATTCATGAGCAGCCAAAGAATGAAAAAAGCAACCTTGAGCTTAATATTGATCCACCAAGGTTGTAATGAATCCTTAAAAAGCTATGTCATATGTTTTAATAAGAAAGCTCTACAGGTAAAAGATTTGAAACAAATGGCCATTGTAGCCACTATGACAACTGGACTCAATGACAAAGAGTACCACCTGAAGCTGACCATTTCATTAGAGCCACCTAAGACTCTGGTTGACATCTAACTTTTAGCCAAAAAATATATAAATACTGAAGTTACAATGAGAAATAACAGAGGTGAGAGAGGCTTACCCCCTTTTTTGGTGATTGAAGTGAGAAAAGCTCATTCCCTATTCTTGGTTATAAAAAAGATAAAAATTTTTAAAATTTTCCCCCAAGAGGGAAACAACAAATGGCCTAGAGCTCTGGTAAAGAAAAAAATTACACCACACTAAATACCTTTTGAGAAAAGGATTCTAATACAGATTGAGAGAAATTTAAAGCTCAGATGGCCGAAGCCACTATGGTAGAATATGAAAAGGGATCCGACCAAAAGAGGTGCCTTCCATAGAGACACAACTCAAAACACTGAGGATTGCATCGACCTTAAAAATGAGACTGAAACCCTAATTAAAAGAGATCAGCTAAAGAGATTTATAGACAAAAAAAATAAAGATAGATCAGGTTATATGATAGAAGAGGCCAAAGAGAGCTCACAAAAAACCAAGAGAAAAGGCCAAAAGAAAACACAAGGGGAAAGCTCGAGGAGATAAGCCAACATGGGAAAAAGGTCAAGCTAAAAATAACAAGTCGATCGCTAGAGTAATTAATGCAATTATTGAAGGGAACTCTACCTCAGCCAAAAAAAAAGTTTAACCCTGGTATGATCATGGCCGTTGGTTTTTCAGTGAAGAAGGAAAAAGATGGAAAGTTAAACCAATCTCATTTAGCTCATAAGATATGGAAAGAATCCAACATCCCCGTGATAATGTCATAGTAATTACATCTGTAGTGTATAAATATATGGTCAAAAAGATCATATTTGATAATGAAAACTCAATCGACATCATGTTCTATAGCACCATGAAAAAGATAGGAATAAGTGAAAATCAATTGCAATTAATTGTTATAACCTTAGTAGGATTTGAGAATGAATAGGTATTAGTGAAAGGGACTATTAAATTACTAATCTTTCTGGGAATGGAATCGAGGATAGTGACCTCAGTCATAGAGTTCGTGGTCATAGACATCTCAGCTGCTTACAATATGATATTAGGTCGACCTAGCCAATCTATTATGTAGCTCATAAGCTCTGCTCCTCAACTAAAAGTGAAATTTTTAACATCTCAGGGGATCGAAGAGGTAAGAAGAGACCAATCTACAACACGATAGTGTTATGTCATAATAATGAAATGAGTACTAGGAAGCAGATTGACAAATCGACCAAAATCAAGAACATTGAAGAAAGATAAGTGACAAGAACTAAGGAAAAGTAAGAAGTTAGGGGCAAAAATATACAACGTAAGACCGACCTGACAAAAGCACATTCTTAGGCAGCTTTAAGCTTTTAAGCTCAAATAGAAGACATATTTCATTTCATTTTTAAAATTTTTGAAGTAATTTTAAAAATGACTGAGCTCTTAAGCTAGATTAAACATTTACATGTCATTTGGACCAAGCTAATATACTGACCAAAATAAAGTTTAAAATAAAAAATACATATTGATTCAACAATATATTCTAATCAATATCAATAACATACTAATCATCATGTTGAAATCTATCTTCATAGAAAATAGCCTCCACTTAAATGAATAAAAAAAATAATTGACCAAAGATTTGACTTGGATGAGAGCTAACCTAAATTGATGAAAGATCTTGTAGTTGTATCATTTTAAGATAACATCCTTGAAAAACAGATTGGAACTAAACTTAAGCACAAAGAACATTTAATTCAACTTTTGAGAAATAATGTTGACCTCTTTACTTGGACACCATTTGGTATGCTTGAAATCATCATTGAAGTAATGGTCCATAGATTGCACACTAACCTCGATGTGAAACCAATTCGACAAAAAAAGAAAATTTTTACCTTAAAAAGATAAGGGTTAACTTTTACCCCAAAAAGATAAGGGCTATCGAGGAAGAGGTTAACAGATTACTATAAGTAAGCTTCATAAATGAGGTTTATTACCCTAAATGGATAGCAAATGTGGTCATGGTTGGCCTTATCAGCTTTGTGGACATCAATTCTAGCTACAACCAAATTAAAATGTTGAAAAACGACAAGAAAAAATAACTTTCATTACTAAGAAAAGCCTTTACTATTACAAAGTGATGCCTTTCGGGTTAAAAAATGTAAGGGCAACCTATCGAAGGCTGGTCAACAAGGTTTTTAAAAATAAAATCGACCACAACATGAAAATGTATATGGATAACATGATAGTCAAAAGTAAGAACTTCACCGAGCAATTGAAAGACTTCGAGGAAACTTTTGGCACCTTGAAAAAATATAAGATGAGGTTTAACCTGAGCAAGTGCACATTTAAAGTCACATCCAACAAATTCCTTAAGCACATGCTTAACAAAAGAGAGATAGAAGCAAACCCATAAAAGTTTGGGTGACTTGGATTTGAAATCCCCGACCTTGGTAAAAAAAATACAGAGACTAACTGAAAGAATAGTTACATTGAGTAGGTTTATGTCCAAATTGACAAAATGATGTTTACCATTTTTTTAAAATTTTCAAAATTATCTTTGATTTTAGGTGGACTCCCTAATGTCAAAAAGCATTAGATGAACTCAAAAAGTTCTTATCTTCTTTGCCCATCTTCTCCAAACCAAGGTCCGGTGAAACTTTGTATTTATATCTGGCCAACACATACCAAACTATTAGCTCGATCTTGGTTCGAGATCAAGAAAAGAGACAAAGATCAATCTACTTTATGAGTAAGGTATTGACAGGCTTAGAAATAAACAATAGCAATATAGAAAAATTAGCTTATGCAATCATTAGCTTGGTCAAAAAACTCATACCGTATTTTCAAGCTCACATGATCCATGTATTGATTGATCAACCATTGAGACAAGTCTTACAAAAGCTAGAATTATTAAGAAGATTAATTAAGTGGGGGGTAAAGCTTAATGAATTTGACTTATATATACTACCCAAATTAACTCTAAAATCTCAAGTGTTAGCAGACTTTATTGTAGAGTTTACCTTAGCCCATTTTGATAGATAGCCTGAGGAAAACAAGAAAACTCCTGACAAAGAAAGGTGGAAACTTTTTGTCAATGAATTGGCCATGAGCCATAGTGGATGAGCTAGCCTCATTCTGATCATCCTAAAAGGACTGCAACATCAATATGCCTTAAGGTTTAGATTCAAGGCATCCAATAATGAGACGAAATATGAGGCATTGATAGTTGGCTTAAGATTGGTAGACAAGTTAAATATTTAACAAATATCTGTGCATAGCAACTTTCAATTAGTGATTGATTAAATAAATAAGGAGTTCAAGCTTGAGAAAAAAGAATTCAAAGATATATGAATAAAACACTAGTTTTGGTCATCGATTTTGAAAAAAATCGAGGTAAAAAAGATACTAAGGTTCAAAAACTAGTTGGTATACTCCTTGTTTAAGATGGCTTTAGGAATAACTACAGAAAGTTTGAATCAAGTCATGGTGGAAGAACTGGTATAAAAAAGTAATGAAAAAAAGCTTATAGGACAAATCATGGAAAAAAAAACTTGAATGACCCCGATTAGAAGATACCTGACCACGAAAGTGCTACTTGAAGATAGGGTCCGAGTTAAAGCATTGATGAAGAAGGCTTTTTGATACATGATGACCAATTGGAAATTGTACCAAAAATCTTTTAGCTTACCTTATTTGAGATTTGTAGATGATAAAGAAGCAAACTACATTCTGTTGAGAAATTCATTAAAAAAATTTATGGAAATCACCTCGAACCTTAACCATTAGCCTACAAAGTGCTTAGGTAAGGTAATTATTGGCATATTATCAGAAAGGATGTGACTAGCTTGCTCAAAAGATGCAATAAATATCAAAGATTTGCCCACATATAACATTTCCTAACAACCAAGCTTATCTTTATTATTAGCCTTTGGCCTTTCATGTAGTGAGGAATAGATGTCCGCTGACCATTTACTCTAGCCATAAGTTAGAGGAAATTTGTCTTAGTAGTGATAGACTACTTTATAAGATGGCTCGAAGGTGAAGCCTTGGCCACTACAATAGAGGCTTAAGTTGAGAAATTTATGTGGAAGAACATAATTTGTAGATTCTACCTACCTCGATCGATAATAATGGATAATGTCAAACAATTCAAAAACCCAAGGTTCAAAGAATAGTGTTCAAACCCCACATCGACTTGAGATTTACATCGATCACCCATCCTCAGTCCAATGGACAAGTTAAAATCGCAAATAAGATAATATTAGAGGCTTTGAAAAAGAGATTGGATAAGGCAAAAAGAAAGTGAGCTGATGAGCTTTCTAGGGTACTATGGGCCCTAAAGATGGCCATTAAGGTACATATAAGAGAAACTACATTCCATCTGGCATTTGAAACGAAAGCTTTGTGCCTGTAGAGATTGGTCTTCCAAGCTTAAGAGTTAAGTTAGGTTCAAAAAAGAGAAATAAAAAGGTCTTAAGAACTGACCTAGACCTCATTAAAAAACATAGAGATATGGCTCTAACACGGATAATAGCTTACTAACAGAGGGTATCTAATTATTATAACAAAAAAATCTTATTTAAAAATATCAAGTTGGGCGACTTGGTATTTAGGAAGGTTGAAGCCTCAGGAATTTATAATTGAGGTGGCAAGTTAGCTTTGACTTGGGAAGGACCATACATAGTTAATGAGGTCATCTACAATGCAACTTACAAGCTACAAGACATGAACAGTAATATCATTTTAAGAATATGAAATGTGAATAAATTAAAAGAGTATTATCAATAGTTCGGACTGCACTGAGCTTATACTAGTAACCAAAGAATCATAAAGTCATAAAGACTATGTTTGCTTGACAATGCCTATACTTATTACCAGTCGTAAAATAGCACTCCGACTTGATACGTTCAATCAAAAATAGTTAAAACATACCAATGTTCTACTTTGGGCTTAAACCCAATTGACTTAATAAAATCTGATTTGAGACTTAAATGATTTAAATGCATTCTTAAGTTAATTTAAGATATTCCTAGACACTTAAGTGAACTTTCAGCTCGCTTTAACCATGCTCAAACTTTGGATTAATTTCAATGAAGTCAAATACTAGTTGATTTATCTTGAATAGTTCAAGGTAAATCTACAAAACTTATGTCACGACATTAGTTAACCAAGCTTAAACTTGTTTAAGTAAAGGAAAAATAAAATTGAACTTAGACTAGAATGAAATATATTTGATTTTTCATCAAGTCAGTACAATGAATTTTTCATTAGAGGTCACAACAAAAACCAACCTCACACATCAATAGTTTTGAATAAAAATTCATAAAAGTTTATAAAAAGTCAAAAAAGAAATAAAAAGAAAAAAGAGTCAATCATCAGTAGCGTTGGCAACAATAATAATGGCACTTGTATCATTAGTAGTAGGAACAACAACATTGGCCTGAGCCTCCCTAACCTCACATACCTCAGCCTCGGCTCTCAAAGTGGCCATGAACTAGGCATTTAATGCCCCATCTTCATTCTTTTCCTTTTTTTCCTCCTCGGAGTGATTTGAAAAAGGCTTCAATCTAATACTATTGATATCAATATCATAGAGATTAAAGTGAAGGTTAGAAAATTTAAATTACACCTTATCTTTGGCCAACTCAAAGGCACTAGTCATGTTATCCTTGGAGAACTCTACCTAAAGCCTAAGGAATTCGTTAGAGGCCTTGAAGTCCTCAATGTCATTCTTTTTTAGCTTTTTTTTTTCCTTCTCCCCAACTTCCAACTCAGACCTTAGCCTAGCTATTTCAACCTAAGCATCACTAAGTTTCAACTTGGCTTGCTCCCTTATCAACTCTGTTGAGGCCTTTTTAATATGAACGGTCTCTATTTTAACCTTCAGCTTGTCGATTCTCTTTTTTTGCTCAACTTCTTTCTTGTGGGACGCACTGAGACTCGACTAAATATTACTAAAAGCATTTGAGCTCCTATTATGCTCTTCATTTAGGGCAGCCATGTCTTTCTCAACCTTAAGTAAATGCATCATAGCAAGGTAGGTATAGTGGAGGGCTTGGTTGGTATTATCAATGCACTGAGGTGGGAGCTTTTGATGGACTATATAAGATAAGCTCTAACTTAAACAAAAATAAAAACTAAGAACAATGAAAGAAATGAGCTAGAATTAAGTAATACTCACCAATGGGAGAAACTACAACCTTATAGAATCTCCTCACCACATCGAGGTTTTTCGTTGGATCATTAGTCAAGCTTTACTCCAGTCCTATGCAAGATGAGGCTTAAGCTAAATTTTCTTGCTTTGGCCCCTTTTGGGCTTGGGCTCGTGTTGGAACAAGGAGAAGTTAAGTCTGTTGGTAGACATCTTCTTATAACCATGCTAAGTGCTAGATAAAAAAATCAAATGAAACAAAGATCCTATGAGGTTACCTTGCACCTACCCCAGTAATTTGTCTCATTTATTGC
Organism: Durio zibethinus; assembly: GCF_002303985.1. The sequence continues at coordinate 19,666,886 of NW_019168159.1, forward strand.
TTTAGGGGAGGTCAGTTCGTGGGCATCTATGATGAGTTCCCCCCTCATGGTGTACTTCATTATTTTGTTTCAATCTAGCAAGTACACAATGGAAAAGGTAATTCGTACATCTACAAAATTACTAGGCTCATTTATTATCTCTCAGGGCTCGATTTTAACCTCAACTTGGGACTCTTCATCTTTATTTGATTTTTTTTTAAAAGAAGAAGAAGAGGAGCTTCTAATTTTTTATAAAGCTCGGGCAATCAACGAATAGCTTTTTATTGGGCTAAGCTATTACGTAATGCCACATTCTATCACTCAGGTATTTTTTTAATAAAAAAAATTCCTTGAATAGAAGGAGATTAGGAAGAATATCTAAGTGTTGACAAAGAATGATAAAACCTAATATGTACCATATAAAGTTAGAGGTAAGCTGAGTGATAGTTAAATTATAAGAATTAAAAATTGAAATAAATAAAGAATAATTGGAAACCTCAGACCAACCACGAATGAATCCCAATATGCATAGAGTCGATGTGACTTCAGTTTATCGGTGACTCGATCTGGAGAATTCAACATTAGTATACTATATCCTTCTTTGAAAAAAATAAAAGTTCATCACTAGAGCACAGACGTGATGAGCTAAATACATGTTAGGATAATCTTTAGGATTAGCCCTGCCCTTTAGTTCCTTCATCACATCTTTGGGACTTATACCATGGTTACAGAGAATATATACAAAAACCTCAGCTAACTCATCTTGCCCCTAGGAACTCATTTCCTTATCACCATCTCCTTTATTAAGAGCACCTCATTTCTTTTATTCCTCATCAAAACCCTCTTCATCATCGGAGTTTTTACTAATTGAAGACTCAAACTCTTCAATAGGAGCAGGATTCTGAGATGGTGTAAAAACCAAGAGCACCATAACCTCAAGGGAAGAAAGGAGAAAAGATGATGTTAACAAGAGTTTATCGAAGGGGAATACAAGAAATGACTGAGGCATTTATGGGTTGAATAGCAAAAGAAAAGGAAAACTGATAAGATCGGACCCTAGAAAGGAAAACAGTCAAAGATAAGGAAAGGTCAGCTATAGAAGATGGACTGACTTGAAAGATAAGAAAAGAAAATAGATTCTCTAACTCAAAGTCAATATAAACACATAACTTTTTTGTGCTCAGAACCTGTTCTCTTCTTGCCGAGCATTCTTATCGTTTCATTGTTACCCTTCCTTGGACATAAGGTTGAGCCAATAGCTCATCCTCTGATAATCTTGACCTCTAATGACTGAGGGGACTAGGTCGTCATTGTCTTCCTTGAGCTAACCACCCATAGACTCTACCCTAAAACTACCTATTTCTTTGAAACTGAAACTAGAAGACATGATGAAAAGAGAACATATTGAAGAAAGTAGAGAGAGCGGATGAAAAAAAAAATTGTAAGGTAAAAAGAAGAAAGCTTATGAGATCAAAAATTTTAGATTGGATAGAGAGTAAAAAAATAGAAAAATGGAAATGAAAGCCCCCAACAACCCTTTATATAACAATGATTTAGATCAAACGAACAGCCTAGATCGTGCCACATGTTAGAGTATCATTGGAAAGCATCTTTTCACCTTTCTTGTTCTAAATTTATCATCCAAATAACCTATCTCTTCATTTAATGCAACCTCAATCGCCAGACTTAGTTAGCCCGATCAGATCGAATGGGTCCCTGAATCGAGCTTACTCTATGAACCTACAGTCAGTTCATCATCAAAATTCAAAACAAGGACTTGAATCCAAAATTCTAAAAAAAGTTTAAATCCTACATTAACCAGATGAACTCTCATCCTAATCCCAGATCATCTCAGATAAAAGGCACCTAGATTACCTTTAAGCCAGCTATGCATTAAACATAAACCATGCGTGTAAGATCAAACCCTTACCAAGCCAAACCATAGTTTACGGTCAATTACCCCGAATGTTGATCTCTACACTGACTTCAACTACTAGAGATCAGATCTCACATCGTTTCCCTTCACTTGGTCGACTTATACAAAATAGATTAAATGTATAGCCAACAGTATGATATTTAGACTATTTAGTGGGAGGACAAAATGTTAGGAGCATTTAGTGGTCAAAAGAATATGTTGGTATTTTCCCTTATTACGAGCCCTTGGTAGATAGTTAGGGGTATTTCGAATATTTGTGCCAACTTGACCTAACACATTTAGTGCTACGTTAGCTCGATCACGTCATTATTATCCCCTGCTAGTCCTCTAACTCTCATTTATAAATATAGATATCTAGGCATTATTATGGCAAGTTGTAAGCACTAATTTTGTCTGATTGTATTTTAACTTAAATATAATTTTATTGTTGTTGTTATTATTATTATTATTATTATTATTATTATTAAAAAATGTCAAAATAAAAAAAAATCTAGTTTCAACTCTGGTAGCTGAAGTCTAGCTGTTAGAGAATTTCTCTCTCCTAATACTACCTAATGTTACAGCATTAAATCTAGTGACCTTTGGTCACCGGACAAGTTTTTCCACAAACTTCAGAAAGCCCATAAAAATCATATAGTTTTTTAGATTTAAATATTTTGCTTAGCTCTATAAATAGAGCCAAGTTTTTGCAAAATGAAGGGATAAAGAACAACATAGTCCAAAGCTTAAGAAAAAAAAAACACAGTGAACGAAAGGAAGGGAGAATAGGAAGAGGGGTTCTGCTAAAACAAAAGGGGAAACAAGAGACACATAAGTAAAAAAAATAAAACATCACAGTCTTCCCACAAGAAGAACCAATAGCAAAGTCAAAAATTTTTTCAAAAACAAAAATAAAAATTTTTTATAACAAAATTTTTTTATCTAGGCTTTTTAAAATTTTTGGTAAAAACTGTTTTAGAAAATATGTTTAAAATATCAAAAAGATCATTTTAAGAATTTTTAAAAATTTTTAAAATATTTTTAGAGTCTTCCATAATTGAAAAGATTTGAATTTTCTAGTAACTTTTGATATTTTCAACGATTGAATGCTAGGAATATCGTTTTATTCTAGAAAATTTTAAATTTTCTAACACTGTTGAAGATTCTAACCTTCGGTGCCTAGCAATGACCGGCCAAAATATGGGTTACCACAATGGCCGATAAAAGAGCTGGGTTGTTTAAAGAAAGAGGCTATGTGGGTAGAGAGAGGGAGGGGAAAGAAAAAAAAAATAGAAATAGGCCTTTTATAGGCCAACCAAAATTACATTGTTTTGGACATTTAACCTGTGCCTGATCTGCTCGTCGACCTGACTCGTTTGGTAGGTTTTTCTTTTTTTTTTTCTTTTTTTTTTTCTATTTTGATTTTGATTTTATTTATTTTGTGTTGATTTTTATGTTATTTTTATATTTTATGATATTATTGTTGTTTTATATTATTACTAGTAATAATTCTTTTAGAAAAAAATAAATAAAAATAAAATAAAATATGGACCTAAAAAATATAGTATGCAAAAAAAAAAAATAATAATAACAAAATTAACTATTTAAGGAAAATAAAATTTTATTATAAGCGAAAAGGTTATTTAAATTTCACAAAAATGTTGGGATAATTTAAAAAATAATTTTTAGTTACAAAATAAAAAAAAATGCATAAAATAAAATGGAAATGATAAATTGTTTAAATGAATCTTTTAAATGTAATTTTTAGATAAAATTGAAAGTGTTTAGTTTTCTTTAATTTCTTGCAAGTTAAAATAATTTTTTGGATTTTAACATACAATTGAAATAATCCAATATCATTTTTACTAGAATAAAAGTTTATGTAAACAATATAAAAAAACAATAATAATAATTGATATTTTGAATAAATATTTTTTAAAAAATAAAAAATTAAAAGAATTCGATTTTATTTAATACAAGCAAAAATTAATATTTAGATTTCACCGGTACTTCGGGATAATCTAAATTTTTTTATATAATAAAAATAATTAAAAAAATAATTAAACAATAAATAATAAAAAATTTAATATAATCACAATAAGAATTAATTAATTAATTAAATCCCTTAATTATAATTAATAAAAAATAATTTTATTTAGGATCTTATCAGAAAATTGAAATGATTTTAAACTTTTTTAAGATTTCGTCAAAGAATCAGGATAATCCTAAAATATGTTTAATAAATTTTGGGAACTCACCATAGAGTTAGAATGTTCCTAAAATCTTTTTAAAAATAAATAAATAAAATATCTTATGATGAGATTTTTAAAATTTTGTAAATGGATAATTTTTTCAAAATATTTTTTAAATAAAGATTTTCTATAGATTTCACCAAAGTATTGGAGAATTTATAGAATACGGTATAATAATAATACTAACTTCACAACAACAAAAAATGTCTCTCATGAATAAATTTTAGAAAATTAAATTTAAATATAAAAAGGACCACATCATCAAAATTAAAGGATTACCGTTCCTTGAATGGGCAATGTGAGGGTGCTAATATCTTTTTCACTCGTAATCGTACTTTCAGACCCAACATTGATTTTGTAGACCTAAATTTTGTTTAGTAAATCTTAATTAATTTTAAGATTTTTATTAAAAGATGATATTTTAGGTGGCCAATCACACCATATATATATATATATATATATATATATATATAAGATTGGTGGTGACTCTGAAAATTTTTTCCAAGTATAGCAATCGAGTCCCCCAAAGACAAAAAATCGTTATGATAGCTTGGCGACTCCACTGAGGAAACTAGAGAGTCTAGCCAAAAATTAAATATTTGTCATCCAAACTTTGATTTTACGATCTTTTTTATATTTAATTTTAATTTCTTATATCGTATTAGAATGAAAATAAAGAAAAAACATGTAAAAATTTGATGGATTCATCTAGTTTTGTTATGTTATTTTATTTGTCTTATGTTGTTGCTAATTATATTGTTGATTTTATTTTGATTAATAATTGTCACATCCCCTTACACACATGTACATTGGCATTCATGCACAAGCTCTATACTCGGGCTCTCAAATCTATCCTTTTTTAGGAAGGAGTAGAGTACCTATGCTTTCGTGAAGTAATAATGCCTCTGCTTAGGCTAACAAAATACTTCCACTCAAGTTGAACCCTTTCCATCGATAACCCGTTATGGCTGAGGATTGGGGATCTTACTAGTCCAGAGTGGATGGCGGTCAGAATCAATTTGGGAATTTTTTTAGCCTATGTTAATTACCAAACCCTGTATATAGTGAACCTTAAAAAACCTACCTTAGATAGAGCCATCCGTTTTTGTAGATTATACCCTAAATTAGGATACATGAGGGAATATTTATTTTAATACGATTACTAACCGTAATATGTTCTGCTTTTCCTTTATTTCATAATCATGCATCATCATAAACACTTGCATATAGATGTGCTTGTTAATGTGCCAATATTAGTCAGAAGATTTTCGATCTTGCTACGAAAACACCATCATGATGTTTTTAGTTTCGAAGCCCATTGTGTATGAAGAGACTAATGTAGTGATAACTCTATCATTAAAAGCCTCAAGCAAAAAGGAAAACTATCTAAAAAAATCTGAAAAAAAGAATTTTACCTGAAAAAATCACACTAGGGCTTCAACAAAATGACATCTCTGAGTTGATCGAGATCTGGTGTCAGATAACAACTCTTAGGAAGATGGCTTTTGAGGAAAAATATGGTTATAATTTTGGGACCCTACATACAGATGTTTCAAGTTTAACGAGATAGATATGACCCTGACGATTGAAGAGTATACTACATTGTTATGGTTGCATTTTTCTAATCTAGATAAAATTTATTGGCAAGGTCAAAAACTTGGATCTCGTAAGAAACTTGCATGTATGATGAAGGTCCCCACTTAGAATGTGAACTTATATATCCAAACAAAAGGCAAAAGTGATTGCATCTCATAGGAAATCTTATGTGATTATATCATCAAATATTTAGTGGATGAACAAGGCATAAGAATGATAGCTTTGGCAATTTATGGCTTGATCATTTTGCTAAAGGTCTTGAGCACATTGAGTTATCAGTAATTGACTTATTTGTGTAGGTGAACAACAAAATCAATCTTGTTCCTTCTATACTGGCAGAAATTTTTAGATCATTGAATCATTGTTGAATAAGAGGATGACGCTTCATAGGGTGCACACAGTTACTTTACATTTGGGCAAAAAGTCATTTCAGCATTCTATGGGTAAATTTCATCCTACTTGTAGTAATAAAAGTAGGCCAATTGAAGGATGCTACAATGTTAAGTGGCCAGAATAAAAAACCAAGGAAGAGTAGGTATTAACTTTCCAAAATCTTACTAGTACTCAAGTTATATGGAAAGCTCCATGGATGCCACGAGAAGCCATGATGTACAAGTGTGGTGACAAGTCATGGCTTCTACTCTTAGGACCGTAGAGAGGTATAAGCTATGCTCCAATAATGGTTCATCGACAATTGGGTTAGAATAATTTGTTTCGATGACTCATGGGCTTCAGGAGTTAGAATTCTTTTTTGAAGAGCCAAGATTTCTTGGAAAGGTGAAAGAGATTATCAAAGAATGAAAACAGACCTAGAGAGTGCATCATGTGGGGTATACAAACAAAGCCACATCTAAATATCTGATATGGAGAAGTTAACATATCACAAGCAAAGTTAGTCCCAAAGGGAAAAGACCATGCCACCAAGAAGATGCCTGTTGTGAAAAGATCCTTGAAGACATAAAAATTATGAAGCATAAATTTGAAGAAGAAAAGGAACTATAGGAGCTGGAAAAAAATATGCTTCAACATGAGATTAATGAGTGGCAAGATAAGATTGATAAGAGTGAAGAAAAATCTTAAAGGCTTGAAAAAGAACAAAAAGAGATTTTTGAAAGCTAGCATAGATCCATCAATTCAATGACCACAGAGCTTGAAAAATTTAGAAAGAACGCAAAATAGCTCCGATCCAATTTGTTGTCTAAGAAAGAAGACCTTATTTAATTTGTGAAAGAAAATAAGATACTTAAGGTCTCGTAGATGACTTAAAATGGCAAATGCACTATCAACGTGAAGCCATTCAAGTTTTAAGAGAGGAATGACATCAATTTGAACATAAAGCATAGTATTAGAAAGAAGAATATCAGTTGAAGGAATCTCAAGCCACTCACTTAGTAGAACAGATAAGAGAAGTCAACTTCAAAGCAAGAGACATGGCCCAATAAGCTAAACAAGTAAAGAAAAAAGTTTACCCATGATCGCACAGTCAACACTTGACCAATTTTATAGATAGTGCTTATGAGCAATATAACCATGTAGGGTACTTCTTTTAAAAATTTTAATATTGTAATAAAAAAAGTATTTACTAAGAATAATTTGGTGTTATGATATGGTAGTTCAAGTTTAGACTTAAAATCTTTTGCAAATATTAGATATATAACAAGCACATCCCTTGCATTCATGCATTCATTCATTCATGCATCATATGTGTGTTTCATTTAAAAAATGCATCATGAATAAAAGAAAGAGGCCTCGAAATAACAAATCTCAAAAAGTTTCCTTTAACTCGATTAGTTGTGAGGATAGTTAGGCCATAAGAAAACATAGATCAAACCATTGTATCATTACAACGCCCGTTCACAAGTCAGAATCATAGAAAGCAAGCAAGCATCTAGAATAAAAATGATGGACAAAGCTCAATTTGATATGCAGGAGCAAATGATTAAGTCCTAACAAGAGTTGATAGAATAAATGACTAGGTCTCAAGAAGAGGCTTAAAAAGAAATGGCTGCAATGATGGACATGATAAGGAAAATGACTAAGGGAAAAAGGGGTAGCTGAAGAAGTGACCACTAAAAAAGAGCCTCAAGCCCAAGAAAATACCAATGATAGGGAAGATCCATTGTATCCACCAGAGTTTACCCCACCCTATGTTCAAACTTCTCATCAAGTGTATCCACAAATGACTAGCCTGAAAGGCAGCCACATGCTCAGTTTAATTTACCTTCTTTTACAATTCAACCATGTAATCAAGGACACGTTGGTCTAAACATTAAGGCAAGTCATGTAGAGCCCATTATGGTCCCAAATTTAAATGGCCTAAGAGAACATGAAAGACTAAAGAAAGGCACATTTGAATAATCTGAGAATATAAAGGCACAGCAAAAATTAGATATCTTAGAATAAAAGCTATGAGCTGTTAAAGTTGTGAATATTTTTGGCATAATTGATGCAAGTGAACTCAATGTGGTTCTAGATTTGGTAATCCCACCAAAGTTTAAAGCACCAAAATTTAAAAAATATGATGGAACCAAATGCCCACAACCACATATCACTATATTCTGTCAAAAAATGATTGGGCATACAAATAATGATAAGTTGCTTATCCATTATTTTCAAGATAATCTTATCAGATCAGTTGCCAAATGGTATATTTAATTAGATAGGAGTTATATTCATTCATGGAAAGATCTAGCTAAAAAATTTATTACTTAATACAAACATATCACAAACATGTCTCTAGATAGACTGTCCTTACAAAACATGAAAAATAGGCTAATGAAAATTTTAAAAAATATACCTAGAGATGGTGAGATGTTGCTGCCCAAGTTTAGCCTTCTCTTATCGAGAAGAAACAACTACTCTATTCATCAATACCCTTTGAGCCCCGTATTATGACAGGTTCATTAGTCATGCCACAAAAAATTTTGCTGATATGGTGATTATGGGTGAGATAATAGAAAATGCTATTAAAAATGAAAAGATCAAAAAGAGTGATGTTTTTGGATCAAAAAAAAGAGGACCATTCAAGAAGAAAAAAGTTGAAGTGCAAGCTATCACCACTGAAAAACCAAAATTGAGACTTTTTACCTAGTACCATTTATATCCTGTATACTAACCTTCTTACCCAACCATTTCTAACATTTTCCAAAACACATACCATTACCAACCATTGCAAACCTAGACACTTACTTTTCAAACCAATGTTTTTCTCCGAACACCTTTACCACGACCTTTTTTTCAGTCAAATACCATAGACTTTAATCGAAGAAAACCCTGAAATAATTGAGAGCAACAATGATTTGATCTAACTCCTATGACTTACACAGAATTGTTCCTTCAGTTATTCTAGAAACACTTGGTGGCCCAATAACCAATAGAGCATTTAAAACCTCCATATCCAAAGTGGTATGGTCCTGAAGCTTCTTATGACTATAATTATGGGATTCAAGTCCACTCTATGAAATATTGTACTTTTTTTAAATGTAAGGTGCAAAGCTTGATTGATAATGAAATTTTAAATTTCACAACCAAAGCTGGACCAAATGTGGGGCCATTTCGTTACCTAATCATGGTGGAGGATTAATAAATGCTTTAAGTAGTGAGACAACTTAGAATATTAAAAGAGAAGTAAGTGAGATCAAAACCCCTATGGATTAAATATTTGCTACCTTAGTGAAAGCCAATATAATTCACCCAATACTAAAAGACTCAAAAAATGGAAATTTCACATATAATCCTAATCAAATTTATGAATTTGACATAGGGATGGTTGGTCATTCACTTCAAAATTGTGAAGCATTTAGACAGAAATTGCAAAGGTTGATGGATTCTTTCCTAGTCGAATTTTATGAGAAATACAAAAAAAGTTCAATGAATGTTGTGATGGGAGATTCATCTAAAAGCAGGCCTAGCTGAATGAATTTTGAGCCTATTACCATCTTTTATGAATAGAAACCAAGTGTTAACATTGATAACCCAATTTGTATGAATTTTGAGCTCATCACCATCTTTTATAATGAAAAATTAATTGCTAAAATTGATGAACCAGTTTATAAAACTATGCCAAAGGTGAAAATTAAGGTCTCTAATCCATTCTCCTACAAATCTAATAAAACAGTCCCTTGAAAGTATGATTGTAATCTCATACCATAAGGTTTGGATAATGGTTCCCTTCAATATAGCTCATGTAATGCAAGCACAGCAAACATAATTGGTGTAAAGGGCATAACTCGAAGTATGCGATGCTATACCCTAATAGTACTTAAGAAAGCATGAAAAGAAAAGGCAAAAAAAGGGGAAGACGAGTTTAAAAAAAGAAGATAGATCATCCAACAAGCAAGAGACTCACCTAACCCTAATTCTAAACTGAGAATGTAAGAATCCAATTATAGAAAAAAAGGCTTGTGAGTTCTTGATACTTATTAAGCATTGTGAGTACAGTGTGGTGTAATAATTAAATCGCTTACCAACTTGGATTTTTATGTTTTCATTGTTGCTAAATTTTGATCCTTATATAAATGCCTTACTTAAAGTACTTAATGAGGTTTATGTAGCTCATAATATATCTATAGAGAAACTTGATGGCATAGTGGAAAATATCACAATAAGGAATTTGAATATCGTTTAGTGATGATGAGATTCCACCTGGTGGTAGAGATGATGCTAAGGCCTTAGATATCTCTACAAGATACAAGGATCACACATAAGCCAAAATGCTTATTAATAATGGATATTCTTTAAATGTTATGTCTATGACTACACTATCTAGATTACTAGTTGACATTTTTACATGAAGATGAGTCACATGATAGTAATGGGACTCGTCATGGAGTGATAGGTGATATCGAACTGTCAATTCAAATTGGTTAATATACTTTTGATATAGTCTTTTAGGTCATAGATATTGCTCCTTCCTATAACTATCTTTTAAGAAGACCATGAATTCACATAGCAGGAGTTGTTCCTTCCACACTACATCAAAAAGTGAAATTCATAATTAATGAAAAGGTGGTCATTGTTGTTGGTGAAGAAGATCTATTGGTGACTAAACCCTTTACTACATTATATGTTGAAATAGCTAAAAAAGTCCCAAAATGTTCTTTCAGATCCTTTGAATTCATTAATACAACTTATGTGGGTGAAGGATCAAAAGTGCCTATTTCATGTCTATACAAAGCTTCTAAGATGGCCTTTAAAAAAGTGGTAGGAAAAGGACAACAAATATGGGTTAACTTTCAAGAGATGCAACGACCATGGATGATGCCTAAGAAAGATGATTAGTTTGGTATGAGGTATAAACAAACTTAAAAAAGAAGAATAAAGTTCATAAAGAAAAAAAGAGAAAAAAAGTTGGCTTCATTTTCTAAGGCAAAAGGCAGAAACTGAAGACTTATCTTTTTTTCCCTCTACGAAACTTTCATCTCAATTGGTTATATCTATCCAGATGTAACATAAAACATAGAGAAGGGGTTTACACTATCATTGAAAGATATTTTCATTGAATTTTTAATACAAATGATGGGTGAAGAAAAGGGGAATAAAGATCTAGGTTATTCATGGGTTTATCTTACTCTTTCTAGTACATAACTAAAAATTTGGCATGTTAATGAGTTACCTGTTGTTTTTAAATTTTCTTCAAAGTAATGTGTTAAACTTAATCTAAATGCTTTTGTTAAAAGCATTAAATGTCTTATGTGTGTTTATTTTCTCATTTTCAATTGAATAAATGACAAGCATAGCATATTTGTCTTTTTTTTTTTTTTGCCTCTTTCATTTTAATTCCTCACATTATTATACATCCCTTTACATTTTATCCATTTCACCCATTTTACTTACTTTCAAGTATCCGAGTAATGAATGTGATGATTATCATAACAATATATCGAGATTTGATTTTGAAAATTCTACTTATATTGGTAAACTCAATGATGAAGAGAATATGAAAGACCATGTAGTATCCCTAGAATTATTAAGACTAATGGAACAAGAAGAGAAACAAATCATGCCTTATCAAAAAGCCACTAAAGCTGTTAAATTAGAGGATGAAGAAACTAAAAATGAGGTTAAGATTGGTAATTCGATGTAATCACCAATAAAGCAAGAGCTGATAAAGTTACTACATGAATATAAAAATGTATTTACTCGATCATATCAAGATATGCCGGGGTTGGATACTGAAATTGTAGTGCATAAGCTATCTTTGAAGCTTGAGTGCAAACCAATTAATAGAAGTCGAGAAGGATGAAATCTAAAATATTGTTGAAAATAAATGAAGAAGTGAAAAAGCAATTTGATGCAAGATTCTTAAGAGTGGTCAAATATCTCGAATGAGTGGTGAATATAGTCCTAGTACCTAAGAAAGATGGCAAAGTGAGAATGTGTGTTGATTATAGAGATATGAATAAAGCAAGTCTAAAAGATAATTTTTCATTACCTCACATTGACAACTTAGTGGACAATACTACTAGGCACTTTCTGTTTTCATTCATGGATAGGTTTTCAAGCCACAATTAAATTAAGATGGCACAAGAAGATATGAAAAAGACTACTTTGTGATAATATAGGGAACATTTTGCTATTAAGTCATGCCTTTCAGTTTGAAAATGCCAAAGCAACTTATCAAAGAGCTATGGTAACTTTATTCCATGATATGATGCACAAAGAAATAAAAGTATATGTGGATGAATTGATTGCCAAATCCCGTAAAAAAGAAAATCATGTGGCTAATCTCATAAAGTTATTTAAGAAATTAAAAAAGTTTTAGCTTAAGCTTAATCCAGCTAAATGCACTTTTAGTGCAACCTCAAGACAATTATTGGGATTTATCATTAGTAAAAGAGGAATCGAGGTGGATCCAGATAAGATATGTGCTATCCAAGAGCTACCACCTTCGCACATGCAAAAAGAAGTGAGGGGATTTTTAGGGAGATTGAATTATATTGCTCATTTCATTTCTTAACTTATAGCCAAATGTGACCCCATATTCAAGATTCTTTGAAAACATGGGTTAGAAGAATAGGATGAAGATTGCCAAATGATGTTTGAAAAAGTTAAAGAATACTTATCAAACCCACCAGTATTAATACTGTCTGTCTTTGAAAAACCTCTTATCTCGTATTTGATGGTACAAGAAAAATCAACGGAATGTATTTTGGGACAACATGATGAAACAGGAATGAAAGAACAAGCTATTTACTACCTGAGTAAAAATTCCCTAATTATAAGTTTAAGTATTCACTATTGGAAAAGATAAGTTATGCACTAGCTTGGACAATTCATTGGCTTAGACAATACATATTGTATCATACCAATTAGCTCATTGTGAAATTGGATCTAATCAAGTACATCTTTAAAAAACATTCATTATCAGGAAGAATAGCAAGATGACAGGTGTTACTTTCTGAATATAACATTGTAAATGTGTCAAAAAATGATAAAAAAAAGTACGATTACTGAATTTCTTGTAGAACACGCTTATAAAGATTATGTGCTTGTGACATTTGATTTTTCAGATGAAGACTTAATGTCTATATTGCACATAGTAAAGAAAAGCCTAATGAAGATGTATGGAAGATGTATTTTGATGGTGCATTGAATGCTTTAAGACATGGTATAAAAGTAATTTTGATATCTCTAAAGGGAGATTACTACCCAATCACTACAAAATTAAGCTTTGATTGCACCAATAGTGTGATAGAATATGAAACATGTGTTATCGGTCTTCAAGTTGCTCTTGAAAGGAAAGCCCATACATTGAAAGTTTATGGATACTCTGCCTTGGTCATATACCAATTGCAAGGAGAATGAGAAACCAGAGATTCAAAGTTAGTTCTATACTAAAAGTACATATCAAAATTGATCAAAAAATTTAAGAATATTTATTTTCATTGTCGTAACGATTTTGTGTCCGCCTGACGAATTTGAAAATGAAATGAAAAAATAACGAAGTTGCCACCAATCTTTTTTTGGCTAGGTCGATTGGCCACCTATTAAAACATATTTTTTTAATGAAATTTTAAAATTAATTAAAATTTATTAAAAAGATAATTTTAGGGTCTACACAACAGTCTAGGTTCGAGAGTCGATTACATATGGGGAAAGATTAGCACCCCATAAAGCCCGTTTAAAATGGTACCAATTAACTACGTGTTATCCTTTGATTTTGATAAAAATAGTCTTATTTTCGATATTTGAAGATTAATTTTCTTGATTTTTTTATTTATTTCTTATCTTGGAAAAGCTCTTATCAGCAGAGGCTTAACAGCTTCAAAATCTTCTCTTGGAAAGGGCTCCTCTCAGTAGAGGCTCAACAACTTTAAAAATCTCTTGGAAAGGGCTCCTCTCAGCAGAGGTCCAACAACTTTAAAAATCTCATATCTTGAAAAGGGCTCCTCTCAGTAAAGGCTCAACAATTTTAAAATTCTCATCTGGAAAAGCTCCTCTCAGCAGAGGCTCAACAACTTTAAAATTCTTATCTTGAAAAAGCTTCTCTTAGCAGAGGCTCAACAACTTCAACAACTTTAAAATCTCATATCTTGAAAAAGGCCTCTCAGCAGAGGCTCAATAACTTTAAAATTTTTATCTTACAAAAGCTCCTCTCAGTAGAGGCTCAACAACTTTAAAATTTTCTCTTGAAAAAGGACTGCTCTCAGTAGAGGCTCAACAACTTTAAAAATCTCATATCTAAAAAAAGGCTCATCTTAGCAGAGACTCAACAATTTTAAAATTCTCATATGGAAAAGCTTTTCTTAGTAAAGGCTCAACAACTTTAAAATTCTCTTGGAAAGGGTTTCTCTCAGCAGAGGCTCAACAACTTTAAAAATCTTTTGGAAAGGGCTCATCTCACTAGAGGCTTAACAACTTTAAAAATCTCATATCTTGAAAAAGGCTCATCTCAGCAAAGGCTTAACAACTTTAAAATTCTCATCTGTTTTCAAATTTGAGTTCTCATCTTTGAACAAGTAAATTTCTCTCTTTTGAATTCTTTTGTTTGATCATTGTCTTTACCAAAATCTTGTTTGTCATTAAGAAATGAAAATTTTCTATCTTTGTTACAACTTTTCATGATGCATGTACTGAGTGCTCATAATGCAATGCATGTAATGCAATCAAAATTATTCATTGTAGTAAAAAAGTTCTCCAAATCTCTCATTTTTTACTTCTTTTATCAGAATTCTTATATAACCAATATGTTCTTAACATCTGACCACAATATTTTTCTTCTTCAAAAGTCTGCAACATCAATGTCTTGTCATGCATTTCTCATCTTTTTTCATTTACCTTTGTCAACTTTAAAAATAATGCTGAGATCCTTCATGTTTGTTTTTTTTTTCATCATTTTAAGTTCAAGACAAATAAAATGCAATCACACATTTCTCTTATTCACTTGTACGATGAACAAAAATGTCAGATAAGGATAAAGGAATGGATAGGCATTATTTTTAAAGGAAAGATAATGTATTTCATATGGCTAATAACAAGTGCATGACAAAGTGTTTGAGTTGAAATAAATATGTCAAAAGAATGATCATAAGATAATCATGAACAAAATATTCTTAGATTCTTTCTCTAAAACTAAATCAGATGACTTTCTTGATTCTTCAGAGTTCGTCAAACTACACTTGCCCTTGCATTGTAGAATCTTTTCTTGATGATGCTTCTCTTTCATATCCAAACTATCTTTTCAAGTTTTCAGCTTAGATAAGTCATCATTTTTTTCTTTTTTTAAGTAAAATATTTCTTCACAACATCTGAATTTATTATAGTAGGCAAATCACTTCTATCTATTTCTATCAAAATCAATGGCCCATCAGAAAAGACCTTTTTCAACACATACGGGCCTTCTCAATTTGGTGTCCATTTTTTTCAATTATCATGTTGATTTGGAAGGATTCTTTTTAGCACTAAGTCTCCTTCCCTAAAGCAACAGGGATGAATTTTCTTATCATGTGCTCTCATCATCCTCTTTTGATATAATTGACCATGACAAAATGCTGACAGTCTTTTCTCTTCAATGAGGTTTAACTGCTCATAGCGATTTCGAACCCATTCTACTTCCTCTAACTCTATCTCCATCAGGACTCTCAATGAGGGAATTTCCACTTCGATCGGTAGCACAACTTCCATTCCATATACCAAAGAGAATGAGGTGGCCCCAGTAGATATTCGAACTGATGTTCTATAAGCATGCAAAGCAAAAGGCAACTTCTCATGCCAATCTTTGTAAGTTTTAGTCATTTTCTTTAGGATTCTTTTGATATTCTTATTCGCAGGCTCCACTGCCCTATTCATTTTCAGACGATATGATGCCGAATTATGATGGTGGATCTTGAACTGAGTGCATACTTTATTCATCATTTTATTGTTTAAATTTTTTGGCATTATCAGAAATAATTATTTTTAGAAGCCTATATCTACATATTATCTCTCTTTTTATGAACTTACATATCATAGATCGGGTCACGCTAACATATGATACAGCTTCTACCTATTTAGTGAAGTAATCAATCATCACAAAAATGAATCTATGCCAATTCGAAGCTTTTGGAGTGATAGGACCAATGACATCCATGCCCCACATAGAGAATGGCCACGGAGGAGCTAGAATGTGTAATGTTGACGGTAGAGCATGAATCTTGTCAGCATAAATTTGACATTTATGACATCTCTTAGCATAATCAATACAGTCACCCTCTATTGTCAACTAATAATAGCCAGCCCTCATAATTTGTCTAGTTATCATATGACCATTTGCATGTGCCTCACAAACTCCATCATGCACTTCTTCAATAATCTTTTTTGCTTCAGCTGTATTTACACATCTTAAAAGCACTTGATCTCGACCTCTTTTGTAAAAGATATCTCCATCAATGAAGAAATTCATAGCCAATCTTCTGATAATCCTCTTATCATTTTCTGTTGTATGTTCTCGGTATTACTGGCTTTTAATGTATTGCATGATATCATGATACCATAGCCTCCCATCAACTTCTTTTTCAACACTTGAGCAATGTACTGGTACATCTTTTACATCCAATTTGATGGGTTAGATTTTAGTATTTGCATCTATTTTAATCATTACAGCTAGAGTCGCCAGTGCATCAGCAATTTGGTTTTCCTCTCTTGGTAGATGCTCAAACTGAACTTCTTTAAATTGCTTGACCAACTCAAAGATGTTTTTATGGTACCAAATCAACTTAAAGTCTCTTATCTCCCATTCATCTCATAATTGATAGATAACTAGAGCTGAATCTCTAAACATATCTAACACTTTGATCTTTTTTTCAATTGTTGCTTGTAGACCTATAACACAGGCCTCATATTCAGCCATATTGTTTGTGCAATTAAAATTTAACCTGGCTGTGATGGGGTAATAATACCTATCAGGAGATATCAAAATTACCCCAATACCATGATCCAAAGCATTAATAGCTCCATCAAAATACATTATCCATGATTTTTCAACAGGTTCATTTTCTTCAATGGCCATCACATCCTCATCAGAAAAATCTAATTTCATTGGCTCATAATCTTCGACTACACGATCAGTAAGGAATTCAACTATTGCACTCCCTTTAATAACCTTTTGAGTCACATAAATGATATCATATTCTAAAAGCATAACTTGTCACTATGCTATTCTTCCTGTCAATGAGAGCTTTTCAAAGATGTACTTAATAGGATCCAGCTTTGCTATGAGCCAAGTAGTGTGATAAAGCATGTATTGTCTAAGCCTTCGAGCTGTCCAAGTTAATGCATAACACATCTTCTCTAATGGTGAATACTTGGACTCATAATCAGTGAATTTTTTACTCAAGTAGTAAATTGCTCGTTCTTTCTTATCAGTTTCATCTCTTTGCCCCAGCACACATCTCATTGAATTTTTATGCTTTGTCAAGTACAAAATCAAAAGTTTTCCTAGCATTGGTGGCACCAACACAAGTGAATTTGATAAGTATTCTTTGATCTTATCAAAAGCTTCTTTGCATTCATCATTCCATTCTCCAAGATTATGTTTTTTGAGAAGCTTGAAAATAGGATCACACTTATAAGTGAGTTGAGAGATGAAGCGAGTAATATAATTTAATCTCCCTAAAAAACCTCACACTTCTTTTGAGGTATGAAGAGGAGATAAGTTTTGGATGGATTGTATCTTATCTAGATCAACTTTGATTCCTTTTTCACTGACTACAAAGCCCAATAGTTTTTTTGATTTGGCTCCAAATGTACATTTAGCAGGATTCAACTTCAACTAAAATCTTCTCAACCTGTTGAATAACTTTTTAAGATTGACTACATGATCCTCTCTTTCACGAGATTTTATGATTATATCATCCACATAAACTTCTATCTCTTTATGCATCATGTCATGAAAGAGAGTCACCATTGCTTTTTGATAAGTAGCACTAGCATTTTTAACCCAAAAGATATGATTCTATAACAAAATGTCCCCCACATGGTCACAAATATAGTTTTTTTCATATCATATTGAGCCATCCTGATCTGATTATAGCCTAAGAAACCATCCATAAAGGAAAATATGGAGTGCCTAATAGTATTATCTACTAGAGTATTGATATGAGGCAGAGAAAAGTTATCTTTGGGACTTGCCCTATTTAGGTTTCAATAATCGACACACATTCTCACTTTTCCATCTTTCTTGGGAACTAGTACTATGTTGGCTACCTATTCAGGATATTTTGTCACCTTCAAAAATCCTGCATCAAATTACTTTTTCACATCCTCTTTAATTTTTAGCAGCATCTTTGGTTTTATGCTCGTTAGCTTTTGCTGTACTGGTTTAAATTTTGGTTTCAAAGGTAACTTATGTTTTACAATACCAGTACTGAATCTTGGCATATCCTGGTAAGATTATGCGAATACATTCACATATTCTCGGAGTAGCTCTTTTAGCTTTTATCTTTTAGTCGGTAAAAGAGATGTACCAACTTTGACCTTTTTTTTGTTATCAAATTTTTTAAATTTACTGATTTGATAATTTTTTGATGAGGTTTAATTAGTTTATCTTCATGTTCCATTAATTTTAACAAATCAAGAGTAGTGTATAATTATTTGAATCTTCTTCATTATCAAGTTCATCAACATGAATTAAGTTTTCAAAATCAAATCCAAGATTATTGCCATGATTATCTTCATGTTCATTATTTGGGACCCTGTAAAAGGGTAAAATAAGAGAATATTGACACACAAAAATGAAATGACAAAAGAAATGATGGAAAAAGCAAATGGAAAGTACAATGAAGATGAAAACAATAGAAAAAATATGGATGCATCTTCTAAGTCTTTTATTAAAATGACAAACATAAAGACACCACAAAAGATCACCTAATGCTTATAAAAGTAATTAGAGATTTAAAGTTTCACATTACATTTTAAAAGTTTTAAAGACAACAAGCAGCTCTGCTACTCTCCAGTTATTTAGCTCAAAATTTGTAGGACAAAGGTGTACGAGCAACTCTTTATCTCGACTCTTCTTTTTCTCATCATCCACCATTTGAATGGCTAGCTCAGAAAACTCTTTCATGAATCCTGCATTTAGGGCTGTAGGTAGATCTGGGTAAATATATCCTCTTGAATGAAAAAAATCATAGAGGTATGGAATGACCATAGGCTCTGACTCTGGCTCATATCCCCAAAGATTAGTCATCCTCTTATTTTTCTTTTCATTCACTATTCTCACTTTGTCTTCTCTTGTTGGCTTATACCCTAAGCCAAATCTATCTTTCTTATCATGTATGGTCGATGGCTTCATGATTTCTTGCAAGTTTTTTTCAAGTCCAGCTTTAGTTCATCATCTCATCTTGGTAAGCTGTTTGACAACAATTTCAGTTGTCGTAGACAAGTATGACAAATATAGTTTAGATTCTTCAGCCACATATGCTACGTTAACAATCTCAAAAGATCTATAAGAGTATTCTAGAGCTTCATCTGCTGATTCTACATAAAAAGTATTTATTGGTTGAGTTACCAATAAATCTTCTTTCCCTGCCCCACATGTTAGTTTCTCTTTAACAATGAATTTAACTTTCTGATGTAATGAGGATGGGACAACACATGCCATATGGATCCATGGTCTATCCAATAAACAACTGTATGAAGGAGAGATGTCCATAACTTAAAATTTCACGTTGAAAGTGCATAGGCCAATCTGTAATGGCACTTCTAGATCTCCTAGCACCTCTCTTTTGGTTTTATCAAAGGCTTTCACTATCATATGACTAGGTTTCATATAAGATCCATTAACAGGGAGTTTTGCCAGAGTAGTCATAGACATAATATTGATAGATGAGCCATTATTAATCAAAACTTTAGTCATTATATGACTTTTATATTTCATAGTAATGTGAAGAGCGTTGGTACTTCCTCTACCTTTAAGAGGAATCTCTTCATCATTGAAAGAGATATAGTTTAAAATCATCAAATTTCTAACAAGCTGTTCCACATATTCAACAGAAGCATTGTGAGACACATATGCTTGATTTAGCACCTTCAGTAAAGCATTATGGTATGACTTTGAACTTAGCAATAATGACAATAGCGAAATTTTAGCTGGCATCTTGTTAAGCTGTTCTACACCACTATACTCGCTATGTTTTATTAACTTTAGAAATTCATATACTTCACTCTCAGATATTAACTTCTAGTAATTTTTTTGGGTTACGTCAAGACCACTCTGACTTTCATTTTTTTCTCCTACTTTGGCTTTCTCTTTTCTAGCTTTTTCTAGAGCCTCTGGGGTATAGCACCTACCACTTTGAGTTATGCTTCCTGCACCCATTATGTTGGCAGTATCTGGGTTGACTATGACATCATAATCGTACTTTCAAGGTGCTTCTTTATCATTCTGATAAGAAAAAGGGCCAAAAACTTTAATTGTCACCATTGGTCAGGAAACGAGCTTTTCTAGCTTTGATGTCAGCTTTTCATCATAATAGATAGTTATCGATTTACACATAAACTTATTCTTTGAATTAATGGTAGACACTTTAGCTTTCACCAACTCTTTTCTCTCTTGGTAAAACTCTATTCGACCCTCATCCATCAATTTTTTCACCTCTTGATGGAATTGGTGACAATTCTCAATAGAATGCCCTAGAAAACCTCCGTGATAATTGCAGCTTTCAGTTGAGTTAATTGCTTTAGAGTAATTTTGAGGTTCTATTGGCTTTAACATTTTAGTTTTGACCAATACTTTGAACACCCTAGTCATCAGAGTCTTAACTTAATTTATTTTTTCCTTTATGTGGCTTCTTTGCCCATCAATTAAGGCATTTATTGATGGTCTGGTATGATTTGGTAGAGGATTTTCATTGACATTTGGAGTTCCTTATTGGTTGGTATTAAAATTTAATACTCCTTCATTGATTAATCCCTGCACTTTACGTTTCAAAGCAGTACAGTTCTCAGTGGAATGACCTGGATTCTTATAGTAATAATCACAATACGAATTGGGGTCATACCATTTGGGAAACAGATGTTTCAAAGATTTAACAATAACAGGAGCAAGTAAATGTTTCTCAACAAGTCAGGGATACAAATCTGTGTATGTCATGAGAATAGGATCGAAAGTGAGTGTTTCTTAGGGCTCTTAGATCATTATTAGGTCTCAATTCTAATCTTATAGGTACAGTAAGATGATTATAGGAATAGGTGGATGTCTAAAAAGATAACTGAAAATGAGATGGATAAGCTGGTGGTTGTAGTGGTTGGTATGGTTGATATGGATGAGGGATGGATGTAACATTATTTATAAAAGGGTAATGGGTTTGGTAGACTAGTACAGGGTAGGGCGTGAAACGTTTAAACTGTTGCCCTACATAGTTTACTACTTGGGCTTCATTCTCTTTCTTTTTGAGAGCTCCACCTTTGTTTACCCACTTATCTCTCCTGTATCGAGCTTGTCATTTTTTATAACACTTTCGATAATCTCACCCGATATCACCATATCTGTAAAGTTCTTGGTTGCATTACCTATCAATCTCTTATAGTATGGTGCTTTCAGAGTATTCATAAATAAAACAGTTGTCACTTTCTCGATGAGAAGAGGTTGGACTTGTGCAGCCATGTCTCTCCATTTTTATGCATACTTCTTGAAGTTTTCAGTTACTTTTTTTCCATACTTTGAAAAGATAAACGATCTGAAACCAGATCCATGACATGCCGATATTATGTAAGGAATGCCTTTGTAAGCTCTTGTCAAGAATGAATACGAGTCCTATCTAGTTGAACATACCATCTAACTGTAGAACCCGTAAGATTATCTTAAAATATATGTATTAACAACCTCTCATCGTGAGCATGTGCTGCCATCTTTCGATAATACATGGTGATATAGGTCATCGGGCATTTTGCACCATCATATTTTTTAAATTTAGAGACCTTGAATTTAGATGGAATGACCACATTAGGGACTAAACAAAGCTCGGTTGCATTTGTGAAATCATAAAAATTTATTCCTTCCACTACTCTAAGCCTTTCTTCTAATAACTTCATATTTTTTTAGGCACTATTAACTTTCACTTTCTCAAATATCTTTATCCCTAGCTTTTTTCTTTCTTTGGGATCATCCAAATCAGGAACTAGGATTGGCTCAAGTGGTTTTTCCATCATGACAGGATTAACAAAATTTTAAAATTGTCTCAGAGCAAGTGTGGATGTCATTCCTGGATAAGAATTGAGATATCACCGGGAATAGGAATTTGTATTCTAGTTTTTTGAGAAGGTTGAGTCGGTTGTGGCTCAAACCCTTGAGGGTAAATAGGATCCACTATGTCTGACGATTGTTCTTGAGAGCTGAGATTTTTTTTCACCGTTTTTCCTTTATCAAGTTTCCTGAGCATATCCATTATTGTACTAAGATCCCCTCTTAGTTCTTTTTGAGCTTTTTTAATTCTCTTAAATCGACTGGTTTGGTCTTGTTCCATAATTCTTGTTTGAGCCTTGGTGTTGTATGAATGGCGAGTAGGTTGAGTCAGAATTTTTAAAGAGTGAGCTATTCTTGAACTTCTATTACCATAAAATTTTTAAAAAAATCAGTATGCCATGTGTCAAATTTTTAATTTTTTAAAAAAATCTTAAAAAAATGATGCAAATGATGCATGAATGCAAGTGAAAAAAATATTTGCTCCTAGACAAATTTCAATACTAGAAATTTTCATTAATTCCATATAACTTTGATTGCATGGGATTTATCATCCTAGAATTATATCCATAGAAGCATTTGACTTGCTCATAATGGTCTATTGCCTTGTCTAGAAAGTTTACTAGGTGTTGTCCATATTCTCCTATAGGATTGACTTCTTGTCTTAATGCTTCTACCTTTTCAATCATCTCTCGTACCTTTTTTACTACCTTACAAACTTGACTGGTTATGTGCTCTATGTACTGTTACCTCCCTAAACTTTTTACTTTCTACATCATGCGAGCATCTCTTTCTGAATCACATATGAAGATCCAATCTTTTTCCCTTCTATGCCACTCATCTATCATTACTAAACTATGGTTCTTGTGATATTGCAGTTGTAGCTCCAACCCTCGGATTATCTGGTGAAGTGATTTTTTCTCATTTAGTACTTTAAAGTGTTTTCTTTTCTCTTTTGCTAGCATGATTTTCAACATTTCCTTTTCTTTTTAGCATTCCACCAATATTGTTCAGGTTGTAGAGTATAACCTCTTCCAATTCTAGCATTCTTGAAAAATTATAGTGGTCTCCTCTTGCTTTTCTTGAGCTTTACCTTTATATTGGTTTATTTTTTCTTGGAGCTCATCCACTTCATGTTGCTGACTAAGGTAAGACTTAATGACTTTTTCAGTTTTGAATTAGATTCGTAACCTCTTATTTTTCTGATGTAAATCTTTCAAATCACTATTAGCCACATCTCGTTCTTTTATGGTTTTTTCTAATCTGCTTCTTTGTATCTTTGCTTCATACTTTAGTTATCCCACCTTCTCACGAAGTCTCAAATTTTCTTTTTTCATTTCTTCTTTTTTAGCTTCTAATTCTTTCTTCATAAGCTCAACTTTTGATAATTGAACTTCTGTTGAAAGATTAATTGATTAGTGTGAACTATCATCAGAAGAGAGTATTATGTCTCTAGGTCACCTTGCTTTCCAAATCTGGTAATCAAGAGTCACTTTATCGATGAGAGGCATTTAATCTCATTTTTCGTGTTTTCTTTCATGCTTGGATTAACTACTCTAAGGTTCTTGGTGAATTCGATTCCCTATAAATGAATTCCACTTAGGCTAAGCCATGAGTGGCAGAAACAAATTGTTTTGCACCAAATTGCCTGAGCACCATCAACGGAGCGTAACTTACAATACCCCATAATCCTAACAACGATATCCACGGCTCATTTTCTCGATGATACAACAAAGGCACTCGAGGCATCCAAGGTGCCATCCATTCAATTTCATCATTTGTAATCCTTCGTAAGAAAAGGACCCACTCTTCCTTAATCTTCAATGTTGGCCATTGACTCTTGCAGAACTCTTCTATTGGTGCTTTGTTTCGTAGATATGACTTTAAAAATACACTCTTCCTGCATTTAAAATGACTTCTAACCCATACATATAATAGATGTGCATATCTTATGAACCATCCATTTCTATTTCGTCAACAAAAATTCAATGATCGAATGGTTTCTGTTAATACTGCTGGTGAGGGATTAATTGCTTGGATTTCAATTTGTTTGAAAAGATCCACCACAGTTATCTCAATGTAACCCAAAGTCTTTGGAAAGATTACCATGCCATACAATGATAAAGTAAACACAGCTATACCTTTGTCATGATTTAAATGCTCCTGAATGAAGTTTCGAAGAAAGTCCCAACGAATGCCGAGATGTGCACCTTTAGGCTTCGTAAAGGAATCAATGGTTTCCACTTTAACCCCCATAAGCTTGGCCAACTTTTTACGATAACTTGATTTTGGCTTTCGGGTGAATACTTTATCTAGATACTGTAATTTTATCCCGAGCAAAAGCGAATACTCTTCAATAGTTGACATCAAATCTTTTCGATTAAAAGTGAAGCATCTATAGGATAGATCCCAAAATTGTATAGCTACCCTTATCAATTGCTCATCGATCACTACTAAAATAAGGGATGCAATCTGCCCATACTTCTTACAAAAGCTTTCTTTTCTTTCTTCATTTAATTATCCCTAGATAGTAGCTAAATCTTTTAAATCATTTTGTGTGAGATCCAAATGCACCTTTTTGGGTAACTTTGACACATAACCGATAGGCAAGCAATCTTCATTATTTTGTTGGGCTTCTTTTGACCAAACATATACTTCATTATACGGCTCACATAAGACACTGATTGAGGATGAGCAAATTTGAAGTTTTACGGGATCTATGAAAACTTCTTGAGGAGAAATATGTCCTAGAGCAAATATCTCGATGCAGAACTGTATGATATGATTCATGTAAAAAAAGAAAAAAAATTGAGTTAGTGTGAGGATGGGGTTTGAAAACAATTTTTTTTTTAGATTTTTTTGTTTTGTTTTGTATTTACACACAACTTTTATTCTTAGGTATTTCCTACAAAAAAGTAGACGAGGCTGTACCTAAGGTTGGTTTCCTAGGCTTATTACATGTCGGGTTTGGATTGACACATGTCTAAAGGTTTCCAAATTGTTCCTCACTGTCATCCACGCTGGACTAGTAAGGGACCCCGATCCTCACCCATTATAGGCTATGAACGAAAAGGGTTCAATTTGAGTGGAAATATTTCGCTTGCCATTGCGGAGGTTATCACCTCACGAGGGCATGGGTACTTTACTTATTTCTATAAGGGATAGAGCCCGGGTATAGAGCTCATGTATGAGATGCAACGTGTCATTGTATGTGTAAATGTATCACAATTTATTGAGGGTAATATATAAAATAAAGTATAAAAAAAACATAGTAAAAGAAATGTGTGTGAATTTTTTTGTTTTTGATTTGTTTTTTTTTTTTTTTACTTTTTTTTGGTTGAAAATGAAAAACAAAAATCTAAGAAATCAATTAGGACTATTTAAATCAAAATTTTAGGATAACGCATAGTTAATTTTAGCTTGACTCTTAAAAACAAATGGTTGTCCCCAGTGGAGTTGCCAAGCTATTGTAACGGTTTTGTGTTTGCCCGACGAATTTGAAAATGAAATAAAAAATAACGGAGTTGCCACCAATCTTTTTTCAGCTCGGTGCGATTGGCCACCTATTAAAACTATCCTTTTAATGAAATCTTAAAATTAATTAAAATTTATTAAAAAGATAATTTTAGGGTCTGCACAACAGTCTGGATTTAGGAGTCAGTTATGTATGGGGAAGGATTAGCACCCCCACAGCGCCTGTTTAAAACGGTATCAATTAACTACGTGTTATCCTTTGATTTTGATAAAAACAGTCTTATTTTCGGTATTTGAAGATTAATTTTCTTGATTTTTTTATTTATTATTTTTATATTCTAATATTATTTGAGAAAAATAAATTAAAACTTTTTTATTGAAATAATTCCTAAAATGTTTCAGTACGTTGGTAACATTAGAAGAACTCTTTCTCACCTAAAGATTTCTTAGGCATCACTTCTCGAAATACCTTAGAATCTCATCTTTAGAGGTTCGAATTTACTTTTCGTAAAAAATTATGTCATGTATGCAATGCGAATAATAACATGTTCATGCACACATTTTATTCCTTTTCAAAAATTTTATTAATTGTTTTATTAAATTTTTTTATTTTTAATTTTGAAGAAAAAAAAATTTCATTGTATTGAAGTTTTTCTATAAATATTCCAATACACTGGTAATATTTAAAAAAAATCTTCTCACCTAGGGATTTGTTAAAGCATCTCTACTTGAAATACATTTAGAATCCCATCATTGGATAAAATTTCTTTTTTTTCTCATTTTTATTACTTATATTTTTATTATATTAATCAATTTTTATTTATTACTAACAAAAAGAAAATTTTTATTATATTGAAAAATTTTTATAAATACTCTAATACACTGGTAGTATTTAAAAAAATTCTTTTCACCTAGAGATTCCGTAGGCATCACTACTTGAAATACCTTTAAATCTCATCATTGGATAAAATTTCATTTTCCTATTATTGGTTTTTATCAATTTTGTATTAATAAAAATTTATTTGATAAATTTAAACATTTCTACGTGCATAAATATTAATAATAATAATTAAAAAACTCTTTAAAAAAATTTTAAAAAAATTTATTTTTACCTGAACCGGACCGGTCAACAGTTCGATCAACGCAGGTTCGATCGGCTCGATGGCTTGGTTCGGTCTGGCAGTTCAGCGGTTCAAGCGCGGTCCGGTTCGGTCTGACGGTTCACGGTTCAAGCACGGTCCAGTTCGGTCTGGTTCGGTTCAGATGGATTGGTTAGGGGCTGAAAGAGAAACGGGTTGTCGGGTCGGGTGCACAGACCTCGGATCGGGTCACGGGTTGACACTCGGATCCTCAGAGGTTAAAACGATGTCGTTTTGGGTTTTGGCTGTTTATATAAAACCAAAAATTTTTTTTTCGATCATTTTTATCTTCTCCCCACAAAAATCTTCCCATTTTCCTCTCAGACCAAAAAAATCAGGGTATCGATCGACCGTCGTTGCCATTGTGTGCCACCGTTCGTCGGTCACCGGTAGTCAGAAAATCCTAAAAAAATACCAAAAAATCCTCCTTGTCCCCCTAAACACATATCTGGGCTTGGTTTCTCCCAAAAATATCCCAAACGACCCAGATCGACCTTTAAAGTTTCGACCAAAAAAAAGTTTTTTTTTGTGTTTTTCTGGTTTGTTTTTTTTATGTGTTTTTGTAGGTGTATTTTGGTGCTGGGTTTCCCATTCCAGGGACTGTTTCTGTTTTTTTTTTAATTTCTGCAAAGTTTTTTTTCTATAGAAGCTTTTTTTTTTTTGTAAAATTTTTTTGCCATTTTTTTTTATTCTTCCTCCTCCTTTTTGTTTGTAGATAATAAGCCCTATTTATAGAGCTTTTTGAAATTCAAATCCCAGATCTTTTGGGATTTGAATCTTATTTGTTCAACTGAAAATTCATGCCTGTCGTTCGTCATTGGCGACTTATCGGTCAGTCGCTGGCAACTAGCGACGGTGATTTTAGACTTTAGGGATTGTGCATTTAATGCACTAGATTTGAACCGAATAAGGAAGAAGAACAAGGGAAAAGAAAGGAGGAAAGAAAGAAGAAAGAAAAAAAATAAAAAACAGGAAAAAAAGATTAAATAAATATATAATAATAATAATAATAATAATAATAATAATAAATGGTGTTTACATTCATCATTTACCTTAGGAAGAGAATCAAATGGCTAATGCTTTAGCTACACTGACAGCAATGTTCAGGTTAAATGAAAATGCTGAAATCTAACCTATCAAGTTATGCTTGTGAGAGAAACCAACTCTCTGTTCAAATGTTAAGGAAGAAGTCGATGAAAAACTATGGTATTTTGATATATTACAATATCTTAAGTATCAGTAATACCCAGAGCAGATATCAAAGAATGATAAGAGAACTTTGAGAAGACTTGCAATGATTTCTTTCTGGATGGAAAAATTTTATATAAGAGAAGTTGAGACCAAATACTATTAAGATGTATGAATACTACTAAAGCCAAAATGTTGTTAAAAGAAATCCACTGAGTTGTTTGTAAAACTGATGCAAATAGTTACATGATGACTAAGCAAATCATGAGAGCAAGATACTATTGGTTGAGAATGAAAAAAGAATGCATCAACTATGCTAAAAAATGCAATAAATGTCAAATATATGCAGATAAGATGCAAGTTCCTCTAACATTTTTGTATGTTATATCAACATCTTAGGCCTTTCTCTATGTGGGGAATAGACGTGATTGGGCTCATTACACCAAAAGCTTCAAATGGACATCGATTTATATACACCAAAAGCTTCAAATTGACTACTTCCTAAAGTGGGTAGAGGTGACTTCATACTCTAATATGACAAGAATGATGGTTTGCAAGTTCATCAAGAAAGAGATCATATGTTAATATGACCTTCTAGAAAGGATCATTTCAGATAATGCTCTTAATTTGAATAATAAATTGATGACTGAGGTCTGTGCTCAGTTCAAAATCAAACACCACAAATCAGTGCCTTATTGTCCAAAGATTTAAAGTGACCAATAAGAACATAAAGAGAATTGTTGAAAAGATGATAGATATGTATAAAGATTGGCATGAAAAGCTACCATTTGCATTACATGCTTATCGAACTTCGATTCATACATCTACAAAAGCTACACCATTTTCATTGGTATATGGGATGGAGGTGTTGTTGCTCATTGAAGTTGAAATTCCTTTCTTGTGCATTCTCATGAAAGTTGAGCTGGAAGAAGTTGAGTGGGTTCGCGTTCGATATGAACAATTGAATCTCATTGAAGAAAAGAGATTAGCTACATTTTGCCATAATCAATTATATTAAAGAAGAACGATGCGAGATCATGAAAAGAAAGTTCGCCCATGACAATTTTGAGAGGGAGAATTAGTATTAAAAAAGATTCTTCCTAACCAACAAGTTCTTAAAAAAAATGCACTCCTAATTGGAAAGGCCCATATATGGTGAAAAAAGCCTTTTTTGGTGGGACACTGATCTTCGTAAGAATGGATGGGGATTATCTACCAAATCTAATCAATGCTAATGTAATAAAAAGTACTATGCTTAAAAAAAATTCAAAAGCAAAATGAACTGAAAAGATATCTAAGTTAAAAACCCAAAAGGTTTACTTAAATTAAAAAAAAAAGGGTATTGAATGGAGTGGGCCAATTCTTAATATATGCCAAAAGATCTAATTGGTTTTGGGCTAACTTGGTTTGCTGTAATTTCAAAAAGTCAAAGGCACCATCAAGAGTTTTCAAAAAAAAATTCAGGATGAATTAGCTCATGATGGTCTGAATGTTCATTATGTGATTAATTGTTTTTTTTTGTTATATCCTTTTAGATAATGCATGAAACTCTTTTCCCTATTATTGAAATAAAATACCTCTTTGTTTATCCTTTTTTATCCCTCTCATTAAAATAAAAATGTGCAATGTATTGTCATGAAATTCAAAAGATGATAAGTGAGTGACAATGATCATGAAAGACACACATATTATTTTGAAAGAGATTTAAAGTAATAAGCAAAATAGTAAGGAACAAATGTCAATATGAAGAGAGGCCATTAACTCATAAAAGTGGTAGATATTGAATATAGAAAATGTGGAGAGAAATCTTTTTATCTAAACTTAACCAATTGTTGAAATGCATAAGATTCAGGAAAAGAAGAAAGGAAACAAGCATTGAGAAATTTTGAAAATTAAAAAAAAATGAAAATAAAAAAATAAAAAAATGATCTTTTCATTCGCATCATAAATGCTTTTGTATTATGATGATCATTCATTGCATGATATTGTAAAAACTTGAACATGTCATTTATGCACGCATGTGACATAACAAACATATAGGTCTAGGATAATCTAAAACCAACAAAAGAAAAGTCAAAAGCAGAAAAGATGTAAACTCTCTTTTTAGAGAAATCTTTCAAATACAATTCCCTTTCAGATTTTAAATTTAAAGTTTCATTGCCTCTAGTTAGAGGAGCATTCTGAATTTAAAGTTTCATTACCTCTGGTTAGAGGAGCCTTTTAAATTTAAAGTTTCATTGCCTTTGGTTAGAAAAGCCTTTTGAATTTAAAGTTTTGTTTTCTCTGGTCAGAAGAGCCTTTTGAATTTAAAGTTTCACTGCCTTTGGTCAAAGAAGCCATTTAAAGTTTCATTGCCTCTGGTTAGAAGAGCCTTTTAAATTTAAAGTTTCATTGCCTTTAGTCAAATGAGCCATTTATAGTTTTATAGCCTTTGGTCAAATGAGCTTTTTAATTTTTATAGCTTATGGTTAAAGGACTTTATCAAAATTAGGCATGATTTGTAAGATCAAAAGGCATAATCTATAAGTCCTCTCAGATTTTGAATTTAAAGTTTCGTTGCGTCTGGTTAGAGAAGCCTTTTAAATTTAAAGTTTTGTTGCTTCTAGTTAAAGGAGCTTTTAAATTTAAAATTTTTTTGCCTCTGGTCAGAAAAGCTTTTTAAATTTAAAGTTTCGTTGCCTTTAGTCAATGGAACCTTTCGAATTTAAAGTTTTGTTGCCTTTGATTAGAGAAGCCTTTTGAATTTAAAGTTTCGTTGCCTCTAGTTAGATAAGCTTTTTGAATTTAAAATTTCATTGCCTTTAGTCAGAGGGGCCTTTTTAAATTTTTAAAAGATGCCAAACCTCTGTTTAAAGGAACCTTTCAAATTTTTTTTCAAAAAAAAATAAACTTTATGTTCAATGTTTCATTTTTTGTATGTGTTTGCCCGAACAAAATTGGTGTCTTTTTATCATTGTTTTATTCCTGATTCTTAGAAATAAGCAAAAAGGAGTTGCTATAAGCACCAATTTTGTTTGATTCTATTTTAATTTAAATATAATTTTTTTATATTATTATTATTATTATTATTTGGTAAAAAAAAGGGAAAAAAAGTCAAAACAAAAAAAAAATTGGTTTCAACTTTGGTAGCTGAAATCAAGCTACCAAAGTAATTTTTTCTTCCCTGACACTACATAATGTTGTAGCATGAAATCCAGTGACCTTTGGTCATCGAACAAATTTTTTCACAAACCTGAGAAAGTCCACAAAAATCTCAGATTTTCTAAGATTTTGATATCTTGCTTAACTCTATAAATAAAGCAAAGTTTTCACAAAATGAAGGGATGAAAGAACAACACAGTGAAAAGCCTAAGAAAAAAATACACAATGAACCAAGGGAGTGGAGAACTAAGCACCAATTTTGTTTGATTCTATTTTAATTTAAATATAATTTTGTTTATATTATTATTATTATTATTATTTGGTAAAAAAAAGAAAAAAAGTCAAAACAAAAAAAAATTTGGTTTCAACTTTGGTAGCTAAAATCAAGCTACCAAAGTAATTTTTTCTCCCCTGACACTACATAATGTTGTAGCATGAAATCCAGTGACCTTTGGTCACTGAACAAGTTTTTCCACAAACCTGAGAAAGTCCACAAAAATCTTAGATTTTCTAAGATTTTGATATCTTGCTTAGCTCTATAAATAAAGCGAAGTGTTCACAAAATGAAGGGATGAAAGAACAACATAATGCAAAGCCTAAGAAAAAAATACACAATGAACCAAGGGAGTGGAGAACAAGAAGAGAAAAAATAAGAGGAAGCCTAAAGGTTCTATAAAAGAAAAAAAAAAAAAAAAGGGAAACAAGAAACACACAAGCAAAAAAAAAAAAATAGTTCTCCCAAAAAAGGAACCAGTAGCAAAGTTAAAAAAAATTTCAAAAACAAAAAAAATATTTTTTTAGAACAAAATTTTTTGATTTGGGATTTTTAAAATTTTTTGGTAAAAATTGTTTTAGAAAAGATGTTTAAAATATCAAAAAGATCGTTTTAGGATTTTTTTTTTTGAAATATTTTAGGGTCACCGAAAACTAGAAAAGTTTGAATTTTCGACGACCTTTGATTTTTTTAGCAACCGAATTCTGGAAATATCATCGGACTCTGGAAAACTTTAAATTTTCTAGCACCGTTAAAGATTCTGACCACTGATGCACAGTGACAATCGGTTGGAATCTAGGTTACCACGGCGGCCAATAGAAAAGCTAAGTTTTTTAGAGAAAGGGGCTCTAAGGGTAGAGAGAGAAGGGAAAAAAAAATAGAAATAGGCCTTTTATAGGTCAACCAAAACGACGTTGTTTTGGACGTCTAACGCGCACTCGACCCATATAGGACTCATATGCCGACCTGACCCATTTGGTAGGTTTTTCCTTTTCCTTTTCCTTTTATTTTTTTATTTTGATTTTATTTATTTATTGTTGATTTTTATGTTATTTTTTTATGATTTTTTAATTTTTTATGATGTTATTGTTGTTATTTTATATTATTACTAGTAATAATTCTTTTAGAAATAAATAAATAAATAAAATTAAAATAAAATATGGACTTAAAAAATATAATATACAAAAGAATTATTAATAATAATAACTATTTAAGGAAAATAAAATGTTATTGCAAGCAAAAATATTATTTAAATTTCATCAAAGTGTTGGGATAACTTAAAAAATAATTTTTGCTAAAAATAAAAAAAAAGATATATAAAATAAAAAGGAAATGATAAATTGTTTAAATGAATCTTTTAAATGTAATTTTTAGATAAAATTGAAAGAGTTCAGTTTTCTTTAATTATTGCAAGTAAAAATAATTTTCAGATTTTACCATAGAGTTGCAATAATCTAAAATTATTTTTATTAGAATAAAGGTTTATGTAAACAATATAAAAAATAAAATAATAATAATAATTGATATTTTGAATAAATATTTTTAAAAATATGCAAAAAAAATTGAAAAAGTTTGATTTTTTTAATACAAGCAAAAGATTAATATTTAGATTTCGTCGGTAAGTCGGGATAACCTAAATTTTTTTATATAATAAAAATAATTAAAAAATAGTAAATAATAAAAAATTTAATATAATCACAATAAGAATTAATTAATTAACTAAATCCCTTAATTATCATTAATAAAAAATAATTTCATTTAGGATCTTGTCAAAAAGTTGACACGATTTTAAAGTTTGTTACGATTTTACCAAAGAGTCGAAATAATCCTAAAATCTATGTAATAAATTTTGAGAACTCATTAAAAAGTCGAAATATTCCTAAAATTTTTTTGAAAATAAATAAATAAATATCTTATGAGGATATTTCAAAAATTTTGTAAATGGTCAATTATCCAAAATACTTTTTAAATAAAGATTTTTTACAAATTTCGTCAAAGTGTTGGAGAATTTATAGAATACGAAATAATAATAATATTAACTTTACAACCAAAAAAATGTCTTTCATGAATAAATTTTAGGAAATTAAATTTAAATATAAAAAAAAACCACATCATCAAAATTAAAAGATTACACATGTTTAATTGGTATCGTTTTTTGAAGGGGTGATGTGAAGGTGCTAATATTTTTCTCACTCATAATCATACTCCTAGATCCAACTCTTATTCATAGACCTAAACTTCTCTTCGTAAATCTTAATTAATTTAAAGATTTTTATTAAAAGAAGATATTTTGAGTAGCAAATCACATCCTATATAAAAAAAAAAAGATTAGTGACGACTCTAAAATTTTTTTTAATTCTAACGATCGAGTCTCCCATGGATGAAAAATCATTAGAACACAAGTTTTTCCCTTATCCTAATTTCTTGTCTTTCTCTTTTTTTGATTTCTTCTCTAACTTAGGTGTCGGAATATAAATGTAGAGAACACTTTCTATTTTTGCCTCTAATTACTTTCTTTTTCTATTCTTTCATAAACACCTTCAAATCGGAACTCCACATCAACACTTACAATACTGGTAGAGGAATACAAAG
Source organism: Durio zibethinus (assembly GCF_002303985.1). The sequence continues at coordinate 19,701,096 of NW_019168159.1, forward strand.
AAATGGCCTCAAGAAAGAGTGATCTTGAGATGACTGAACTTCGAAAGGAAAAAATTGGAGTCTTTAGTGATTGCTATGCTGAAAATTCGACAAATGGGAAACCAATATCAACGTGGGTCGCAGGCTACGTTGATATGATGTGAATTGCATATTATATAAAAAAATACGTATATAATTTATGAAACACAATAAAAAAATATAACACCTACAATAATATATACATATATATATTTATATATTTGTACACGGCATGAAGATGAACCTTAAGGTGTATGTTGAGGAGTCCGATGCTGACGAGTCATGAATTCAAAAGACGCAAATGGTCCCCAAAACTTGAGAGCGTGCTCGGTACTTTAAAGATAGTCCAAAGGGTATATATACCCTCGCAGTTAGGACAGCCATATATATAGCACAGCAGCTGTTCATTTCTTTTGGAATTTCCCATGAGCAACACACCTTTCAGTGAATGCATGGATGTCTCAATTAATCTTTGGTAAAACTCACATTAAATGCTTAATTTATTCAGCCAAGTATATTGTAAGGAGAATGTGTTGTTTTATTAATAATATTTGTAAAATTTAAAAGTTCAATTATTAATTAATTTATTCAGTCAAGTATATTTTAAAGATTATGTGTTATTGTATTAATAATACTTGTAAAATCAAAAAACTCAAATGATAGTAGATTAAATAATTTCTCTTAATGTTAACTGCTTTTATAGATATATTAATTAAAAAATATTTAAAATATTATTTTTAAAATTATTTTACATTTAATATATTATTTTTATCAAATTTTAAAAAATACTAATTATAAATTTATTTGCACCTAGCACTTGTTGTGATACTTTTACAGGGGCCAAATTTCTTACTTACCCATATTTTCAGAATCGCTTCAACTATATTTACTTGTTAAATACGAACTATAAAATTCTTGGATTTTATCTATCATGAAACTTGTCTTGTATAAAGCTGTATACAGCTCAGATAGTATTATATTTATATATATATATGTATGTATATGTATAGGAGGAGAAATTCATGTATATTAATGTAATTTTTATATTTTAAAAATTTTTTGAATTAAAATTAAATTTATAATTCATTTGAATTAAATTAATATTTTTAAATTTAATAATTTTGATTAAAAAAACTTAAAAAAATATAAAAATTTTACCAATGTAAGTAGATCTTATATTAGTATAAGTGGATCCCTATTCCTTATATATATAACAAAAAAGTTTGAAATTTACAAATATTGTTTGAAAAAAAAAAAAAAGGATTAAAGAACTAGATAACTTTCTATTTTTGGCCACAACTAGTTAACTTGTTTATGATTTTCTTTCTTCTTTTTACATAAAGATATTGAGTTGTATAATTTGAGATTTTTTTTCTTGTTCATTTTAAAATTTCAATCTCTAAAATTTTAAATAGAATCTTAAGTTCTAATCATCAGAAGTGCCTTAATTAAAAACCTGATTAAGATATGATAAAATTGATATTCTTTAGTTTAAGATGGTTAAAAGTTACTATTATCGTAAAACAATTTTTTGGTGAGACGAGAAAGAGTTGCAAATAAATAAAAGAAAAGAAAAAGTATTGAGTGCAATAATAAATAAGATGAAACAATATTAAGTATAAAAAGATTTGGATTGGATTATCTACAGTTATTAAACAGTTTAAGAATGAAGCATGTGTCACATTAGGATTGGATTCACAAGATTACGATCATGTTTGGTGACAACGATAATGAAAACTGAAAAAGCCTTTGAACATTTAAGATCTAAGATGGATTTTTGTTTGCTCCATCAACCACCATTCAAGTGTTAAACGTAAAAATCAGGGAGGCTTATTGGTTTGGAGAAGAATGAGCCACATGTGCCTTTGAATTTCTGGTCTCCTAAAAATTAAAACCTAAACCTGCAGTGTGCAGTGGTTATCCAAATCTAAAGGCCAATACATTTCCAACTAATCCTTTGCAAAAGATAAGGTATTGTCAATTTTTGTACTTGTGAATGAATACAATTTCAGGACATGCTTTGTGGCCATGAACCAAAACCTCCCAAAGGATATGCCTCTGATCTCTAATGCCTTCCTTTTTTTCCAACTCTTATCCTCTAGTTTTGTCAATTTACGTTGTCCTCCCTAATTTTGATTTTAACATATAATGTGTTCTATCTCAGGTAGAAAACCTAACACAAATTGTCATTTATTTGAATTTTAAAGATAATCCATGTTGATGCTATCTATTAACGAAGAAATGCATAATTATTCATGATTAATGAACTTTTTTATTTAAATTGTAGTTAATTTATAGGAGATAAGAATATTGATATTTAAACAATATAAATGTAATCAATTTATTCATAATAAATTATTTTTAAATAAATATTATATCAAATCAAATTAATCAATGTAATAACACATGACAAATAATTAAAAAGCTAAGCTATCCATGTAGAACAAATTCCTCTTTGCTAAAGGCTTTAAATTTTTTTATGTATATAAGATATATTATCATCAACTTTTAAAAGGATTTATTTCATATATTACTATTATTTTTTATAATTTTTAATTATTTATTAATAAATTTAATAATTTCAAATCAGTTATTTACCTAAAAAATGTCAAATAATTTAAAATTCTATTATATAAAACTTTACCCTAATATTCTTAATAGTTATTTTTTTCATTGTATTTCATTTCATTGTCACATTTACGTTTGTATCCAAATAAATATTTCATTACTAATTTTAATTTTATCATTACAGTAATTAATTTTAACATGACTGTTATTTTTAATCTTATTAAAATCAATTTTATCGCTCATTCAAATAAAATTTTAGTTAAATAGTTAAAATGATTTTTCTTAAAAATATATGTGTGCGAGTGTATGTATTTTTATAATTATTAATTTTTCAAAATTATACTCATAATTAAGTATTTCATTTATAAGATTAACATAATAATAAATTATTATATTATAATTGAGTTATATTATTACATAATCAATTAATAAATTATAATTTAAGTAAATAACTAAACTCATTCCTAATAAAACATGAAAATAAAATCTTAAGGTTCTAAAACTTTTTTTTAATCATTGAATCAATGTCTTGTTAACTTATAATTATTAATTAAACATTTCGAAATGGTAACAATCTTTAAATATCTTTTAAAAATAGTAAAAATAAAAAAAGTTTCTGGCCGTAAATCTAAGGACAACCGAGATATTTGTTGAAGCTAGAAGTAAAATATCTAAATATGGCAAATCTCCGAAAATATAAATGGATATTTAGTAAAATATCTTAGAAGAGCAAGAGGCCTTTGACCCTCGAAAAAAAAAATTGCCAAAAAGAAAAAGGCTGTACGATGACTATGGAAAAAAATTTTAAAAATTTACACGATGACACCTCATGTTTTATTTTTTTGTATTATTTGTCTGGAATTATACTAGAGACCCAAACATTCTTTGAAATTACCTTTTGGACCAAAAGGTTTACAACTTGTCTTTTCGCTTTTAATATATTATACAAACAATTACGTTGTACGTAGTATAGCTATTTTTATTTATATTTTCTAAAGGGATGTATTTATTATTGGCAAAAAATGTACTTATTATTTGCTTTCTATTAGAAACATTTTATCGTTAGTATTTAACAGTTTGTTGCTTTTATTATTTTTTTTTTGGCAGAGTCTGGATTTGAACTAAATAAATCAGTATTATGCGTTTGTTTTTATTTCATTTATCTTGGTCTTTTATTCTAGCAACTGAATTTCAGCCTTTTCATTTGAAATTTTGAAAATTGGTTTTGTATTGTTCTATATTAGCTGCCGATGATATGTGAATATAATTTAATAACTTAAAAAGTAAATAGTATTTGAATTCTATATTCAAATATGTAGTTAAATTTTATATTTATAAAAGTTATAAAATTTTATGCTTGGTTTTAATTTAGAAGACTAATAAAGTGAATAATCTATGGTTTAAGGATTATTTATAAAGTTGTTTTTTGGTATGATTTTAACCTTTAAATTTTTTATATCAAACTTTTTTCTAATAAAAAACAATTTTGGAAAAAAGAATCAAAATCCTACCATTTGAGTAAGAAAATAGATGCATTTAAAATGGGATCAAATGTTCAAATGTAATATCAAAATTACTGTTTATATTGCTTCAGTAACTACTTTAATTTTTTTTCAATTTTATCCTGGCTACCAAACAAAGAAGGATGGAAGAAACTGGAATTAGATTGGTGTGAGAAAAGTTTATTACCTTAAAATCTTAGGGGCAGATATGCAAAACTCGTGCAAATAGTTTGGTTTTAATAATCTCAAGCCAATGAACCTCATAAGCACAACGTTTGATTAGCATCTTCCACACAAAAAAAGGGCAAAAGACACCAAAAAGGTCCAATCAATCATTGCTCTCATGAGATGCCCAAAACCCTACCCGTTTCCCTTGAGACACGTCAAAATCATCCAACCAATAAACAAACATGACACCTCAGCCTCAAAAAATCTAGAGCAGCCAATGAGAGGATGCCATCTGAGCAGATAAGAAAGCGTTCCCATAAATCTTCAAAGAATTTTCCAGGGGGGTATCGGTGGCATACCTGGATTCATCCAAGCCCAGTCCTTACAACGTTGCCCATCATCAGGATTACATGCTTTGGCTTGTGGGTACTCAAATGCCCTTCATTTCGCCTTTGGAATCGGAATTACATAACTGTCAACATATCTTTTATGCATTTCTTTGACTCTTTAAAGGAATTTTGTAGATGGCTGAAAAATGAAAAAAAATATATATATTACATCATCTTATACGAAATAAATCCAGTCATAAAGCATCCAATTAGATTCTACAAATTTGCATTTAGCAAAATATTATCCTCTTTTTAAAAAATCAATTTGACATTAACTTTTCACTTTCAGGTCAGTTTCGATGTTTTAATTGGTACGTGCCCTTGAAAATGTTGTTCTAAGACACATTAATCGGTTAAATGACTTAATGTTACCACTTACCTGAAATTCTTGCATTTTTTTTTTCTTTTTGTTGAAACAAAGTTTAATGAGAAAAAGAGAGGAGGAAGGTCATTATAGTAAAAGGCAGGTAAAAAGATATAGAAAGTAAAAAATAGAAAAGAGCCGTCCTTGAGACAAAACCAGCATTGTCCTTTCTTCTGTAGTCTAGCTCGTCAGTATAAGTCCCACTCCAAACTCTAAAAAGAGAGAAAGGCAGAACTGGAGCAGGGCTCTGCATATATCGACACAACCCCCAACGGATCTTTCTTTCTCTTTTTCTCTTTCCTCCTCGTGACCTGCTCTACTTCTCCTCTCTTCCTGTCCTTGTGCTAACAAAAAACCCGTTCTTTTTTTTTTTTTTTGGTATTTTTTTCATCTGTTTATCTTTTATCTCCTCAGCTCAAATTCTACTTACTCTTGTTGGCTGCCCTTTGCTTTCTCTTAGGTAGGAGTATTTCTTTTCTTTCCATTTTCGTCCCTTTTTCCCAAAAGCTAGGCAGCCTACATATTTCTGGGTTTTTTTAGTGTTTTGTAATTCCATTTGTTTACTAGGTGTTAAAGGAGTTAAGTTTGTTGCATAGAATTCTGCTGTTTATTTGTTTAGTTGTTGCTGTGTGGGGTTTTTATGGGTTTTTGAATTTTTCCTTGGAATTGGAGTCTTGTTTTGTTAAAAAGAAAAAAATGGTATGGCATATTCCCTTTCAGTTTTTCCTGTAGATATTTCTTTAATTGGGGGGTTCAGTATTTTAGGTTGTTCTTGTTTACTACTTCATTCTTAAAGGTTTTGGCTTTTTCCTCCTTTTATAACTTTTGACTCTTGTACTTCCAGGGGTTTAGGGTTTTGCACTTTTTTGGAGGAAATAATTGCTTTTCCAATTCAGGAACCAGAAAACTTTGAGCTTTTCTTGCAATTGGGTCTGAGAATTTACTTCCCAGTTCTTCAATTTCTGCAAAACCCTTTGTTTCCTCAAATGAGTTTTCTTTGAATTCCAAAAATTTCATGCCTTTTTTTTTTTTTTAGATCTGTTGCTTTGTATTAACCTTGTAATGAAGGGCATAAACCTGAAATTTGAACCTCAGCTGCTGTTATCTAATTGCTAATATAATTCTCAATTTTTCTTTTCTGTATCGGTGGTTTTTCCTTTCCCAGGTCTTGAGTTTAGTTTTTTGCACATGAATTCGATTCAGTGACAAGAGTAGTAGAACTTGAATTCCTATAGAATTTTCAAGTTTTTTTTTCCTTGATATTATCTACAGATGTCTTCGTGTTTAATCGGAGGCGGCAGGGCCTATGCTTTAGACCTTGAAATAATAAAATCTCCATCCACTTCAACCAGAACTTCTCACACATCATCATCACCTTCTTCAACCCTTTCTGAATCCAGCAATTCCCCACTTGCAATCTCCACTCGGAAACCCCGAACCCCTCGAAAACGTCCCAACCAAACCTACAATGAAGCTGCATCCCTCCTTTCCACTGCCTATCCCAATATATTTTCCACCAAAAACCTTACAAAACCGCGTAAATTCACCAAGGCTCAGGACTCTTTCTTCCATGAATCTTCTGAATTGCTGTTGCCTTTCCGCGTAATTGACGACTCTGGTTTCTTGCTCCTGAATCAACCAATCCGAGAAAAATCCAGTTGCTTAATTGAGCCCAAAGTCGTGAATTTTTGTGACAAGTCCTGGCAAAGTAGTAGTGGAGAAGTCAATTCCCATGGAGGAGGTGGAGGAGGTTCCATGGAAATGGAATTCAGCACTGAATTCCAAGAAGATTTCGATGCAGAATCGATTCTGGATGAGGAAATTGAGGAAGGTATTGACAGCATTATGGGAAACCTTAGTGTCAACCAGGACACGTGGGATGAATCCAACGGTAGATGTCAGGGTGCTCAAATCAGCCAATTTAGCCAAAATGGTTCATGGTATGGGAATCCCATGGGATTAGGATTGGGAGGGAAATATGAAATGGGGTTGGGGTTTGGATTAAGGAGGGGAGTACGAGCATTGAGACATGTTGATGAAGGGAACTGGTGGAATTTCCCAACTGTAGATGTGCTACAAATCTCACCAAAAACCAACACCAAGGCCACCGCAAGAGCTGAGAAAAAGAAAAAGAGGGTGGAGAAACCAATTGTTGTGGTGGAAGCAAAGAGTTTGGAAATGCCCAAAGAAAACCCAAATCGGAAGCCCAATCCTGGGTTGCAATTGAAACTGAATTACGATGAGGTGGTGAATGCCTGGTCAGACCGTGGCTGCCCTTTTTCAGAGGAACCTCCAGGGTCTGAAGTTCCTGGAAATGATGTCTATGTATGTTTCTCATCTCCAGCTGGAAAATCAAAATTTCCATGATTGCAGTTTTGATAAACAATTTCTGCTACAATTGTAGTAAGTTAACGCTTCATGGCAATGGTTCAAAAACAAAAAAAGCATCATCACTTTTTGCAGACAAAAGCTTTTTATTACTATTTTTATCATCCTTTTAATTTACTCCGTTTGTTTTCAAATGTTTTCATTCTGTTAGTAACTAGATAGAAAATGGGAAGTGGGTCCGCGGGGGTAGGCATCGACGGCTCTTGTGAGCTGACCTTTTCATATTTGTTATTTGGTGCGACCCTACAGCTTTTTAATTAAAACCCAAAATCAATCGGACGGTTTACAAAATTTTTAAAAAATGAAAAGACAGAAATTTGTTTTTTCTTAATAAGTGATTATGCTTTAACTTCGTTTCAAAGACAATTAATTTGTATCTTAATGCTTGGATTTATTTTGAGGCGTAGGCGTCATTTTCGGGTTTATTTCAGCGTAATATTTTGGGTAAAATAGAATGAGAATGAAAATGACAGTTATTTATTAAGAGTAGATCGGATGAACTAAAAAAAAATAGGGCGCGAGGCACTGAATCATTTCCTTCGATGAACTTTTGGGGCAGGCCAGGCTGGCGCAGATTGATTTATTCACGGAGGGTGGAGGGGTGAGGGAGGCTAGCGTGCTTCGCTACAAAGAAAAGCGGCGTACGCGCCTCTTCTCCAAGAAGATCAGGTATCAAGTCAGAAAAGTCAATGCTGATAGACGCCCCAGAATGAAGGTTTGTTCTACTTTCTACTGATAATATACTTCTTTGTCTCTTCTGATCTACTAATTTGTAGGGTCCTATTCTCTTTTCCTCTTTTGTACTCGTCCTTGTTATGTTCATTTTGTAGAAAAGACAGAATAAAAAAAAAAATTAACTGGGTTTAGATTTGGAAGGAGTATATACTTGGGAAAAATATATGCTTGATTTGGATGAGTGGAACGGTTTAGATATAAAATGAAGGTTCCGATGCGATGAGAAGGCTTGTAGAATTACATAGAAGACAAGAAGTAAAGAAATAAAATGTTAAAAAAAAAGTAAATATATATTATTTAAATTTAACAATATATATTTTTTTAGCTCGGAAAAATTTGGTTCATGTGTTTTTACAAATTTAAGAGATTTATCCGTAAAATTGCAATAAAGTTGACTTGCTTCACTTAATTTCTTTTCTTTTTTTTTTTTTTTTTGCCTAAGTATGTAGTCTAAAACTCCACTAAAAGATAAATATTTAAAAAATTAATTAAATTAGGTGATAAAATGTAAAAATTTTCAATTAATACTCTCTCTGATATTTTTCTTTTTGGATTGAAGGTTTGTTGAAAATGTTGCAGGGGCGATTTGTAAGAAGGCCAAATTCTTCTACCACAAGTGAAGAAAGGTGACAAAGATTGGGGAACCAAGAATACATGCTTTCACTCCAACATTACCACATTTAGCTTCCTTTTCCTTTTTTTTTTTTTTTAATTATATTTTGTGAAACTTTTTGCCTTGCACTAAAAGTTTAAGGATATAAAGACTAGTTGCAGAGAAATAAGCCAACAAGCTTTTTTGCCTTGGTTATTATTATTATTATTATTATTATTATCTTTGTGTCTCCTTATTTTCTAGTATTTGGATGACACTTATTTTATGCCAAGAAAAAAAAGGTTTTGTTGGATTCAATAGTAGCACATATAGGAGGCAGTATTAATTAATTGACTATTGGAATTCAATCACAAAACATGTTGGTTTTTTAATATTGAATGAATTTGGTAAAGAATTTTTTTTTAAAAATAATTTTTCAATAATGATCTCCTAATTGTCCCTCCTTTTTTTTTTTTTATAGCACCAATGTTAATTTAAAACATTTTATAATTGTTTCTTTATTATGATCCTAGATAGTTAGATTATGTTATTAACTAAGTTTGTTATGCACGTGCTTTGCATGTTAATTCCAATGTTAGGTAATATTGAAATCTATAAAATTTTTCACAATTATATGATTTCATATTACATCATGGAAATAATTTTTTTAATATTCTACTCGAATTTTAAATGTAAACAAGTTGTCAAAATAAAAAATAAATTAAACTATCACTTTGCAACCGTAAGTGAATATAGAGGTTCGTTTTTCCTAATCTATTATGTAATATAATTTTTTAAAAATTTTAGTTTATGAAAAACAATTGAATGTACCGTATTTAATCCTGTATGAAATTATTATATATAGAATCCTTTCAATGGTTTTCATCCACTAGGATCCGTTTGGATAAAAAATTTGAGAGGACATTCAATGGCATTTTTAAGTATAAAGGATTGAATATATGTTATATGTAAAAAGAAATTTTAAGAGGATTCAATGGAATTTCAAGTATAAAGGATTGAATATATGTATGTATATATATATATATATTTATTTATTTACTTAGTTTTAAGGAATTTAGATTCTTCATCCTTGGAAAAATGGTCACCTTCTGAAAATTTTGAGAGTTCAAGCAAAATTGTCCTTTTTTTTCTTCTAAATCAGAAGCTACATAGAAGAACAACATGATCATTATTGACATCCAATTAAGTTTCCTTCCATTATGTAGGGTTGGCCATGAAGATCATGTTACGTTATTCTAAGTTTATTCGAGATCATATATGCTCTGAAAGTTAAAAAAAAAAATTAAAATTTTTTTTTCTTTTCTAATATTCACTTAAACCAAGGAGGATGCAAATGTCATAATCCGCGCGATGGTCCAAGTCTATGGGTTTTTTCGGAGTCAAGCAAGAGTTTTAGTTTGAGCGACAGTGAGCTAAACTGCCAGAGAAACTAGAGTCAAAGGTGCATCGGATGTCTAGGCGCTAGACGAAGCCCCAGGGTATGTAATGCGGGCACTAAGGAGCACTCTAGGGGCCCAAGCCGAGTGCTCAAGTTTGGGAGCTTCTACATGGGCCTAGGCACAGGTCCAAGCGCGGGAACCACAACAAAGAGAGCTAGAGCCTCCCAGAAAATGATAGAGTCTCTTATGCTTGAACTAGTGGTTTTCATAACGGTTATGGAATCACTAAACGTTTAAAATTTTAAAATTGAAAAAAATAGAAGAGTCACTATCAATTTTTTTTTAGAATGTAATTGATTATTTAAAATTTTAATTTTTTAGTAAAACTATAAAAATAAGTTTATAATTTATCAAAAAGATAATTTTCAATTTACGAAAAATAAGATTAAGTTTAAGAGTCAGTTACGTGTGAGGAAGGATTAGCACCTTCACAATGCTCATAAATTAGTACCAATTAATCATGTATTATTTTTAGTGTTTAGATAAATGGTTTCAATTTGAAATTTAATAATAATTTCTTTCATTTTTTGAAAAAATATAATTTTATTAGCCCTTTATGTAGGATTATTGCCAAAAACTTTAAATTAAAGAATTACCTTAAAATCTTTCAACATTTAAGTAGAATTTAAAAATAGTTAAAAATAAAAATAACATTCTTTATAGAGGATAATTGTTGGTGATTTTTCAATACCTAGGTAGAGTACTAAGAGTTATTTTCCTTGAAATGTTATTTTTGTTTTATTTTATGATTTCACCTTTTTTTTTTAAATTACACATTTTAAAAAAAAAAAGACATTTCTACGCGAAAAAATAATGATGGTACAAGTAGCTAGCAAACAATACTTAAATGTATAAACATAAGAAACGAGTACAAACAATAATGAATAGATACATGAATGTTAATGGATGCTATGCAAGAATGAAATGTAATTTTGAAATTAGGTTCTTAAATGAGATTACTTGGACTTTTCAACCTTCAGGCATAATTTAGGTGTGACTATTTATATTTAAGATCTCATTTTTTTATTTTTTCTTTTATTTAATCACATTATTGTTACGGGTTAATGACTTGTACAAAAAACTTAATGAAATAAAATTTTTTAAATACCTCATCTTCTAGGCGACATTCGAAAATAAATTATTTCACATAAGATTTTCATACATATCCTTAAAATTTTGGGATGGTTTTGGGTACGGGTTTAAGTCGTGATTTTAGGGTTTGAAGGATTTTTGGGTGACGATTTAGGAGTTACGAATCAAATTTAGGGTTTGGGTTAAATTGAAGGTCTTGGATTTTGGTTTTTGGTTTTTGGTTTTTAGGGTTTTGAAATTTAGTGTTAGGGCTCTAAAGGTTTAGGATTTTGGATTTTAGATTTTAGGGTTTCAGGGTTTAGGGTTTCAGGGTTTAAGATTTTTAATATTTAGGGTTTAGGGTTTTAAAGGTTTTAGGGTTTTGTATTTTAGGGTTTCAAAGGTTTTAAGGTTTGGAAAGGTTTGGATTTTTAGGGTTTATGGTTTTAAAATTTTAGGGTTTTGAGGGTTTATTGTTTTAGGGTTTCGAGTTTTAGGGTTTATGGTTTTGAGCATTTTAAGGTTTTGAAGTTTTAAGATTTTGAATTTTGGGGTTACAAAGGTTTTAGGGTTTATAATTTTAGATTTTTAAGGTTTAAGGTTTTGAAATTTAAAGGTTTTGAAATTTAAAGGTTTAGAATTTTAAGGTTTTCAGTTTTAAGATTTAAAATTTAAGGTTTTGAGGGTTTTGAAGTTTTAAGATTTTGAATTTTAAGGTTTCAAGGGTTTTGGGGTTTGGAATTTTGGATTTTAAGATTTAGGGTTTTAAAATTTTAAGGTTTTGAGGATGTATGATTTCAGGGTTTTGAGTTTTAGGGTTTAAGATTTTAAGGGTTTTAAGGTTTTGAAGTTTAGAGTTTCAAGGGTTTCGAGGTTTGAAATTTTGGATTTGTAGGGTTAGGGTTTTAAAATTTTAAGGTTTCGAGGGTTTATGGTTTTAGAGTTTTGAGGGTTTATGATTTAAAGTTTTAAGGATTTTAAGATTTTGAAGTTTTAGAGTTTTGAATTTCAAGGTTTCAACGATTTAGATTTTTAGGATTTTGAAATTGTAGGTTTTCGAGGGTTTGTGATTTTAGGGTTTCGAGACTTTAAAAAAATGAACATTTCTAAAAATCCTTAACGTCTAGGTAAACTTTTGGAGTAAGCTCACTTTTTATAATTTTTGAAAATTAATTAAATTTTTTCATAAAATTTATTATTATTATTATTATTATTTATTACTTATTTGTTTGTATTCTTATTATTTAATAATTCTCCAACATTTAGATGAAATTTCTTACTATTATTCTTTTAAAAAAATAATTTTTATTCTTTCTATCATCTAAGTAAGGAAAAAAATTTTTTTTATTATTCTATTTTTATTATCATTTATATATATTTTTTAATTTTTTGGTTATTATTCTTCTTTATTTTTCAAATTTAAAAATATAAAAAATTTTAAATCATTTTCATTTTTATTATTGTTATTATTATCTAGTTATTTTTATTATATTATTTTATAAGGTTTATTTTAAATTTTTAACAAAATTTTCAAAAATTTAAACTTTATCACTCATTATTTATTTTTATTTATTTATTTATTTTGTTTCCATTTTTATTAATTATTATTATAAAACAACAAATATTTATTCTAACAAATTTAAAAGTTTGAACATGCATAAATAATAATAATAATAATAATAATAATAATAATAATAATAATAATAATAACTCAAAACGACAAAAATAATGTAACAAAATAATTAAAAAAAAACCTAAACTAGATTGGTTAACGGTCCGATCCATGCGGGTCAGGGTGGTTTGAATTGGTTTAATTGGATTGGTCAGAGATTGAAGAATAAGAGGGAGTCAGGTCAATGTGCAAACCTCGAGTCAATTTGTCGGGTCACGTACGAATCATTGGGGCTAAAATAGTGTCGTTTTAGCTTTTAACATACTATAAAACCTCAAAAAAAAAATTTAGCTCATTTTTCCCCCTTCAAAAAAAAAAAACTTTTTTTCTTCTCTCAACCAAAAATCCTAGGGCTGGTTAGTATCCCAGGGACATGTATTTATGAGAATTAGGAATAGGGTATATATATGATAACAATTTTATTCGAAGCCAACTCGAGGATTTTTCAATAGTTTTTTTTTTTTTTTTGAAAAGAAGGTATGTGATGTTGGAGATGATCTAAATTGATGTGGGTTGAAAAATATAATGATCAAAATTGAATTGTGAGTCTGAAAATAAATAAGACCGAGACTGAACTGCGAGTCAAGCATAAAGATGTTTGAGACTAATAAAGATAATTGAGATTGAGCTACAAGTCGAAAAAATAAATATGACTGTGACTAAGTTGCAAGTCCAGAATAAAAATAACTAAGATTGAACCGCAAGTCCAAAAATTAAAATAATTGAGACAGAACCATGAGTCGAAGAATAAATATGACTAGGACTAAACTGTAAGTCAAAGAATAAAGATGATCGGGACTAAGCCATAAGTCAAATAAGATGACTTTTAATCTGAGCTTGCGTGCCAACTAATTCTAGGCTTTCATGCCAACTAATCTAGGCTTGTGTGCCAACTACACTAGGCTTAAAACTTCATTAATACTAGATAAACTAGACTTAAATTTGGGTGTCAGCTAAATTGGAGCTTAAAATCTTTTCATGGTGTGCCAGATAATTTAGGCTTAAAACTTTATTGGTGCAAACTACACTAGGCTTAAAACTTCATTGGTGCCATATAAATTGGGCTTAAAATCTTTTCATGGTGAGCCAAATAATTTAGGCTTAAAACTTCATTAGTGTCAGATAAACTGAGCTTAAATTTAGGTACCAACTAAGCTGAGCTAAAATTTTTTTCATAGTCTATCAGATAATCTTGGTTTAAATTTTCTGTAAACTTAAATTTTTCTGAGCAACTGACAATTTCAATTAGAAATGAAATAAGTGAAACATCTCTCTTTCTTTCTCCATGGATTGGATGATTTTGCACTTAGAAATTCTTGTTAATTAAAAAAGACTTCACCACTTAAAGGAGATAAAAATGGTGTATACTTTTTTAGCTAATTTGAGCTTATGTGCCAATTAATCTGGGTTTATGGCTTCTCAATACTAGTTGATATTGGGCTTTACGTGTTAATTAATCTGGGCTTAAATCTTTATTAATGTCAGCTAAACTGGGCTTAAGAATTCATTGGTGCCAAATAATCTGGGCTTAAAACCTAGGTACCAGCTAAACTAGGCTTAAATTTTTAAAAATTGGCGATCACTCAGAAATGAAAAAGGTGAAAGTCTTCTTTCCAAATGGATTGAATGGTTTCATATATGGAGATTTATGTTTATTCAAAAGGGTTTTAACACCTAAAAGGAATAAAAAAGACATATAATTTTTCATGCAAGCTCACAGATGAAACATAAGTTTTTTTAAAAACATGAATTCTTTGAAAACCAAACATATTCAACATTTTACTTAGTCTCTAAATGCGACATTTTGATATATGTCAAGATTAGCTATAAGTGCTTGAAATTTTAAAAGGTTATTTGGGAATGGACAAAAGTTTAGATTTTAAAAATCAACTCATCTCAAATTTCTAGGACTTTGATATTTCGGATCTTTCAAAAAGATTTGGCTTACTTTTGTTCAACATCCACCATATTTAGTATTACAAGTGGCCTTTAAGGTTTTGCTCTAAACTACCATTTTTAAGGTTTTCACCCTAGAGTCACTTTTTTTTTTTATTTCTTTTTCTTTTTTTCTTTTACTCTATTTTTTTCTTTTTGACCTTTTTTTTTGTTATTACACCATGCACCTAAGAATTCGACCTTATCCAAAAGAGAAAAAAAATTTATCCAAAATGGGTTAATGATTCAAACAAGAAATTAGGTAATAAAAGGGGACCCAAAAGATTCATGGTCATTTTTTCAAGAGAAGCTCTTCAATTTTAAGCTTCTATACTTGTTTCAATATAGACTTTTCATAGGATGTAATGTAGGTTAAGGTTTGGGGTTGTTAAAGAAAAGAATAGAAATGCCCAAAACAAGTATTTAAGAGTTTTAAAACCAAAGATTATTTTTTCATTTGGAGGATACACTATGAGATATATTTCTTTTTTATTTTCTTATGCTTTCCACCCATTCATTTTTTTTCTTTTTCTTTCTTTTATTCTTTCTTTCATTTCATCTTTCCTTTTTTTTCCTTTTTCTTTTGTATTTTTTTACTGAGTGGATTCAAAACTTTTGTAAACTTTTATATTGGCCTTTGTCCTAAAGCTTTTTTGTTTTATTTTTAATTATTGGCCTTTTTTACTTTTGGCTTTTTCCTTATCCCTTTTCCAAAACTTTGAATTTGTCAGGACTTCATTTGGATTTATTCAAATTTCTTATGTGCGTGCTGTCATAACCATTTTTCTATTCTTTTCATTTCTCTCTTTTTTTTGTTTTGTTATTTTTTTACATGCTCCTCATAACTCATACCTAAATTTGTTTTACCAGTAATGCACTTCATGGAAGATGCCCCATTTTAACAAATTACCTTAATGAAAGTTATTACAAAAAAATGGTCATGTGGAATAAACTCGTTTAAGGTATCAGATGATCTAAATTACTCCATAAAAAGAGAACAAAAGAGTTAATCATAACTCCAGTTGTCTTAAAGGCAATGAAGTCTTTTTTTTCTGATCAACTTACCCCCAAGACAATGGACCAAGCCAATTTTAGGGTGAAAAGTGAAAAAGGTTAGTATGTTTGAGGTCATTTTACAAGACTTGGGGTAACATTGATTTTGAAAAATTTTGGAATTATAGCATAGCATTGATACATCAGATTACCACATTTGAATTCTTAAAAATGTTATATAAACTTGATTTTCTAGGAACCACATCTTCTTTACATTGGCTATTTCATTATTCATTACTTTGGAAAAGAATATCACCCTTTGATATCATAGCATTATCAGGTGAAAACAAGGTTCACAAATTCAACTTCAAGGCTGATGAAGGGTCATGATTGATGAAATAAAGTCAACTCGATGATTTAAGAAAAATTGGTGTTTACGTATTTAAAAAATTTCTAATAGTGATCGCCAACTCACCTTAGACTCAAAATTTTCCTATTTTTTTTATCTTTTTTGTCTTTTTCTTTTTTGCAATTTTTCCATTTTTTTCCCTTTTTCTTTAAGGCATTTCTTTATCTATAGCCTCGGCACTTAACTATATAGGGCTTTATTCAAATTTAATGTCTTTCCCTTTTTTACCATTTTCTTTCAAAGAAAACCTCCAATATCTAAAACTTAAACAAAATAAAAGACCTCAAATTAATATAACCATAAAACAATATGATGCATAATGTTTACTCATGCAATGCAAACATTCAAACTTGACCAAAAAATTTACATTTTTAATGGTACTCTGGAGAGGACATTCAAAGTTACATAAATAAAAGTTCCCCACTTGACGCTTCAACTTTAGCATCATTGACTATCAACTCTACTACTATCAATCATTAAAACTACCAACTAGTTCTTTAAACTTTATAAAATCTGCATCGATCAAAGCTTGAACTGTATCCTTGAAGGTAGTACAATTTTTTATGGAATGTCTTTCGACCTTATCATGAAATTTACATTTAGCATTGGGATCATACTACTTCAGTTAGGGAGGGTTTTTAGGCCTTGCAAGAACAATAGAGATCATATGATTTTTGAGAAGGTAAAAAGCTCAACATAAAGCATTAGGAGTGAATGATACACCTTGACTCTCTTTCTCTTATGGCTTTGTGAATGGCTTAGGTTGATATTTTGTATTGTGATTGTTTGTGGTAAAGAAATGAAGCACACAAAAGATGTGGTTGAGAAAAATTACCAACCCAATGTCAGTTAAAAACAATATGGTGACCATTGGGAATAGTCATTCATTAAATCTTTCTGTATCACAGTGAGGTTTCTCTTATTTCACCTTTCAACAATTTTTTTTAGCCAAATTTATTGAAAATATTCCTTTATATTTCACTATGAATTTCCATATTGATATTCATACTTCTTCCCCTTTTATTTCATTCTTAATTCTACCTATAGCAAATAGCAAATCGAT
Organism: Durio zibethinus; assembly: GCF_002303985.1. Next base: position 19,718,423 of record NW_019168159.1, read on the forward strand.
AAATTATTATGATGTATAACCAATCAACTTATCACAATAAAGAGATGGAAGGGTATCCATAAATAGGAAAATAAGGTCCTTATTAGTTAAAGGTTGTCAAACTTACGATGCAACCTTTTTTCATCTAGCAGCATATTCTTTGTAGCTCTTATTAGGCTCTTTCTTATATTATGAAAGGTTAATCAGTTTGAAGCCAAACCAACATATGTTGGTATTGCTACAAGAATGCCTGTGATAAATTCATCCAAGTATGAATTTGGTTGCTTTTTAGACCATAATACCAATTGGCTACTACCTCAGTCAAACTTTCTTGAAAGGTATAAATAAGCAATTTTTTTTATTAATATACCTAACTATTTTATGACGGTACTGAGCTAAATGTGTCTCAGGACATCCAGTTTCATTATACTTCTCAAATATTAGAACCTTGAACTTGGGTGAAATAACTACATTTGGAACTAGTTGATATTCCTTTGCATCACAAGATTCATCCTTACTTTTAATAGCTTGAACTCTTTCTTCCAAGAGATTATACCTTTTTTATTCATTTAGATTCCCTGACTCTTCCTTTATGGCTCCTAAGCTAGGTTCTTCAATTTGATCATTTCCTTTAATGCAAAGTCCTTTGATAATCTTCTTTATCTCTTCTAATAAATTAATATTCTCCTAATCCTTCGCAGAAATCACAAGGATTATTCTCAAAGAAATTCCTTCTTCCTCCTTTTTTTTAGAACACACAAGAATTGCATTCTATTAAGTGATACATAAATGGATGAATGAATGATGAATACACAAATAATGAAGCTCTTTGGTGAAAATTATGGAAATTGGAAAAGGGACAAAAATTAAAGTTAAACCATAATTCACATATCTAAATTAAAAAAGATATCATATTAATATAAAAAGAAACAATTTTCAAATAGAAGAAACGCAAAGCACTTTATTTCCTAACAACCTATCACTTGAAGACCCCCTTTAATAAAAAAAAATCCTATCCATATTCATCATCATGCCATCCCTTTCTCATTGTTCCTAAATCTTTAATCACATATGTCATAACGTATAAATCTATGGACCTACCACTAGACATAGACTTTGGAAGTCACCACCAATATTTTTTATTTAGGTGCGATTGGTCACCTGACTGAATTTGTCCTATTTAAAGATAAGCCCCAAAACTTAATTTAGGTATCTTTAAATAGTAGATTCTAGTCCACAAAACTAGATTTTAGGTTTGAGAGTGCAATTATGCATGAGAAAAATTATAACACCCTCATAGCACCTATCTAAAAGATGGTACCAGTCTAATTTCAAGTTATCTAACCTTAAAACATGTCTAAAATTTACCAAATAATTCAATATTAGAAAATTTCCTTAATTACTCTAATTTATTGGTAATAATTTAATAATATTTTCTCATCTCAGGAGTATTCAAAAAGACTATTTGTCGCGCTTTAAAAAGGCTCTGTTATCGGATTCATTTAATTTTACATTTAGAAACAAATATCTATAAATGGGGTTTATAGCCAATAATGTCCTCCAATCTATTGGCAAGATTTTATGCAAAAATAAAATAAGAAATCTTATTTTATTATTTTATTATTTTCTAAAACTTGATTTTTTTTTAAATTATAAGGCTCTCCAATATGTTGGTAAAGCCTTATTTTTTAAAAGTATTGACCCTCTAATCTGTTGCTAAGCCATATTTTTTTGAAGTAAATAAAATTATAGGATTCTCCAATATGTTGGTAAAATTTTATTTTTTAAAGAAAGAAAATTGCCTTCTAATTTGTTGGTAAGACTTTTATTTAAGTTTTTTTATAAATTTATATATACATATAAAATAATAAATAAATAAAACATAATAAAAATAAATAAACAAATACTTAAAGTTGGCTTGGGAGGTAGTTGGATTGTGTAGCTCGACTCTAGGCACAAAAGGAAGCTAGCTATGGCTCGACTTGGGCAACTGAACCTCTACACAGCTTGACTCAATAGGAATCGAGTTAGGGTCGAATGGTGCTACGGGTTGGGTGCAAAAATGGTAAAGTGTGTGGATACAAACGAGCAAAGGCTCCTCAAAATGTTGTCATTTAGGGGAAGTATAAAAGGCACAAACTTTGTTTTTTGCTTCAGAATTCCCTTGAGCCTTTTGTCTCTGAAACACATTTTTCTTTGTCTCTCTCTCTACCATATTTATATATATATATAGAAACCATTTGATCAAAATCCAAGAAGTGACAAAGAACTCCTAGATCCTTTGATGTCGATGTTAGAAACCTCTACCTTCTTGCTGGTAAAATCAAAAGTTTTTTGAAAAAAACCTAAAAAAACCTTTAAATCAAATTTGTAGAATCCAACCAATCCTAGAAAGCACTAAACCAAACCCATAAATTCCAAAAAATAAAACAAAGCCAAAGAGTTCTAAACAATTTTGCCTTTTCATGTCTATCTATTTTTTTCATGCCCATTTACACTTGATTTCTAAGGCTTTTAATAGAATTTTTAGGGGTTATCACATATTCAATTCATGCTTGAATCCTGAGATTTTATTTTGACTTGATTGAGGTCAATGGTTGATTGATTTTAGGCCTTAATTCCATTTGATTTTATTTTTGATTTTATGCAAATAGATCCTAAACCTTTATTGCTCGATTTGCACACAAAATTCCCAACCAATTTGGTTTTCTTTCCATTTTTATTATTGAAACATTTTTTGTTTTTGTTTATTAGAAAATCCAACAAACAAAATTAGAAAAAATAAAAAATAAAAAAATAACAGAATGTTTATCAGGCCAAAAAGCCTAAATCCAGTTAATAATTATTGGGCCTAAAGCTCAAATGAAAAACCACACTTTGGGCCATGAACTAAAATAAGTTCACATAAGGCCCAAAAATCTTGATGAGATTCACAATTTAGCAATTAGTCACATGTACTAGACAAAAACGGTTGTTTATAATTACCCTTATTTACACATTCTTGTGAAATAAGAATGATGCAAAGACATAGACAGCCATTATGTCTAGGCCAAAAAATTGAAGTCAAATTAGAAAGTGAAAATGATTGAACCAATTCAAAGTCAAAAGTAATCGAGGCATGCTAAAATATAGAAATGAATATGATTGATAGTGAATAGTGAGTTAGAAAATTAAATGATTTGGACTAAAACATAATGAGGATAAATAATCGAGATTAAACTGCAAGTAAAAAAAAATGACCTAGACCGAGGTGGTCAAATATGAGTGATCGAGATTGAGCTACAAGTCTAAAAAGTAAATGACTTGGACCTAGATAAGGTTGAAAATGATCAACCAGGATTAAACCATAAATCTAAAAAATAAAATGACTTGGACAGAGCCAAGATCGAAGATAAGTGATTGGGATTTAACTGCAGGTCTGAAAAATAAAATGATCTAGACTAAGCCAAGATAAAAAATGAGTGATTAAAATTAAACCACAGGTTGAAAAACTAAAATAACCTGGACTAAGCCAAGGTTGAAGATAACCATATAAATCATGTTTGGAAGTCTTATAGACCTTACTCGAATGTCTTAAAAAATATAAAAAATGTTTTCGAAATGACAAGTTCAAAACTTTTCCCCAAAGTCAAAATTTTGTATGCAATAGATGCTAATGCGAATGATGCAAATGTAACAAATGACACAAATTATTCAAATAGGATGTAAATGCATGCCTTATCTAAGATGCAAATGTTAACTAGTGCTAATTATGAAACTAAAGTTCTTAAAGACTCTTTCTTTCATACTTCAAACTCTTCAAATTTCCAGCAAGGGGAATAAAATTAGTTCCATTTTTCATTATTCAAAATGGACACTCACCTTATTCTTTAAAGGAGTGCTCAAAACCAATGTTATTACCAAACTTTAAGGGTTTCATCATTTGCCCTCCTCTCTTTCAACTTTCCCACCTCCTTTCTTTCAACTTTCCCAAAGTAATATATAATCTCTTATGACATTATCCAATTAGTAATCATTATCCCAATTACAAAATATACAAAATACAAATTACACATTTCTTCTATTCATTGCAAAGTATAAAAAGGACAAGGTAAGGATTGAAAGTGAAACATAGACAAAATGAAATGAATATCATTTATTTGGAGAAAAAGTAGATTACAAATGATGGCAACAGGTTAAGATAACAGTGTACAAATATGGCTATTTGGGATAACAATGCTCCAAGACAAACAATAAGATAATCATGACAATATATCTTAGATTTTTTTCAAAAACGCAACCATGCAATGCCTTCAACACCTTAACATTTTTCAAAACATAGCAGTTGTTGTAATGTCACATTTTCTTTATCCAAATCTCTTTTTCAGGTTTTCAACTTGGATAAACCCCTTTTTAGTCCAAATTGCCTTTTTAGGTTTTCAATTTGAACTTTTTTTTTTTTAAGTAAAGAACTTCTTTATGGGATCAAAATTTATAGGATTGGAAAGATCATCTCCATCCACCTCTATTAGGATTAATGTTTATCCTAAAAAATCTCTTTTTACAACATATGACCTTTTTTCCAATTTGGAGTCTACTTTTCCTTATATCATGCTGACTCGAAAGAATTCTTTTCAATACCAATTTTTCTTCTTAAAATTAATAAGATTAGACCTTCTTATCATGAGTTCTCATCAGTATTTTTTAGTATAGTTGACCATAATAGAGTGTTGCTAATCTATTTTTTTAATGAAGTTTAGTTGCTCATAGCTCTTTTGAATCCATTTAGCTTTTTTTAATTCCACTTCTTTTAAAACTCTCAAAGATAGGATTTATACTTCCATTGGCAATACAACATTTATCTCATAAACCAAGGAAAATGGCGTTACCTTGGTACAAGTGCGTACTAACATTTAATAGGCATGTAAAGCAAAAGGTAATTTCTCATGCCAATCTTTATACGTCTTAATTATTTTCTCTAAATCTTCTTGATATTTTTATTTATAACCTTTACTACCTTATTTATCTTTAGGTAGTACAGTGTTGATTATGGTGCTTAATTTTGAACTAAGTATATATGTTTTTCTTGTATCATCTTATTTTTTAAATTTTTAGCATTATCTGAGATGATCCTCTCTGAGAGTCTATATCTATAGATTATTTCTCTTGATAAACTTATAGAACATTGACTATGTTATATTTGTAAAAGAAGCTGTTTCAACCTACTTAGTGAAGTAATCAATCATCATGAAGATGAATCTATTCCCGTTTAAAGCTTTTAGGGTAATGGGACCAATGATATCCATGTCCCACAAAGAAAATGGCTAAGATGGTGCCAAAACATGTAAAGTAGTGGGCAAAGCATGGATTTTATTGGCATAAATCTATTTTGAGAATAATCGATGCAACCACTTTAATTATTAACCAGTAATATCCAACTCTTGTAATTTGTCTTGCCATTATGTATCCATTTTGCATGTGCTCTATATACCTCATCATGCATGTTCTCAGTAATTTTCTTAGCTTTCACTACATTTACACATTGTAATAACACTTGATCTTTGCTTCTTTTATAAATAACCTCTCTATCTAAAAAGAAACCTATGGCCAATCTCCTTATAACTCTATTATCATTCTCTATTGCCTGATCTGAGTATTTTTTATTCCTTAAGTATTACAAGATATCATAATACCAAGGCTTTCTATATTTTTTCTTCTCTACATTGGTGCAATGTATCAGTATGTCCCTAACATCTAACTTAATGGGTTGAATCTCAATATTGTTATCAACCCAGATCATAACGGCCAAAGTAGCTAAGGCATTTGTAATTTGGTTTTCTTCACAAGGCAAATGTTCAAATTGGACTTCCCTAACCTACTTGCATAATTCTAAGATGTACTTATGGTATGGGATAAGCTTTGAATCTTGTGTCTCCCATTCTCCTTTTAGTTGATAAATAACCAAAGTCAAATCTTCGAACACCTTTAATACTTTAATTTTTCTATCTGAAGTAGCTTATAAACCCATAACATAGGCCTTATATTCAGTCACATTACTGGTGCAATTAAAATTCAACCTTGCTGTAATGGGATAATAATGCCTTTTAGGAGATATCAAAATTACCCCAATTTCATGCTTCAAGGCATTAATAGCCCCACCAAAGTACATTCTCCATGACTTCTCGTTGTCATTTTCTTTCTTTAATTCTAAGATAGCCATTAATTCTTTATCCAAAAAATCAAGTTTTGTTGGCTCACAGCTTTCGGCAGCATAGTCCATAAAAAATTATGTAATGGCACTTCTTTTAATTGTCGTTTGGCTCATGTATATAATATCATACTTCAAAAACATTACTTGCCATCTTGCAATCCTCCCTTACAATGATGGTTTCTTAAAGATGTACTTGATTGGGTTTGATTTAGTTATAAGCCAAGTGGTATAGTAAAACATATATTGCTTGAGTCTCTTAGCTATCCAAGCTAAAGCATAACACATTTTCTCCAATAATGAATACTTAGACTCATGCTCCATGAATTTCTCTCAATTAATAAATAGCTTTTTTTTACCTCTATGTATAATCAAATATAGAACTAATGGTCTCCCTTAAATAGGTGGTATTAGCACTAAAGGATTTGATAGGTACTACTTAACCTTATCAAAAGTTTCTTAGCATTCTTCATTTCATTCACCAGGATTGTTCTTTTGAAGAAGCTTGAAGATGGGATCCTATTTAGAGGTAAGTTAGGAGATGAATTGAGAAATATAGTTCAATCTACCTAGAAAGCCTCAGACTTCCTTTGGTGTACTTGTCAGAGATAAGTTTTGGATGGCCCATATTTTATATGGGTCAAATTCAGATCCTGTTTCACTAACACGAACCCAACAATTTTCCTAACTTGACTCCAAATGTGCATTTGGATGGATTTAGCTTAAGTTAAAACTTCCTTAGCCTCTTAAATAATTTTTTGAGGTTAGCCACATGGTCTTCTCCCTCTAGAGATTTTGTAATCATGTCATCCACATACACCTCAATTTTTTTATGCATATGTAGTGGAAGAGTGTCACCATGGCCATTTGATTAGTTGCCTTTACATTTTTCAATCCAAAAAGCATAACCTTATAACAAAAGGAACCCCACATAGTTACAAAGATGGTTTTTTCATGTCATCCTAGGCCATTTTTATCTGATTATAATCGAAGAATCCATCCATGAAAGAGAAAATCAAATGTCAAGTTGTATTATCTACTAATGTATCAATATGAGATAGAAAAAATTATCCTTCAAGCTAGCCTTGTTCAAATCACGATAGTCTATGCACATTCTTACCATTTCATCTTTTTTAAAAACTAATACCATATTAGCCACCCACTCAGGATATTTGACCATTTGTAAAATACATGTATTGAACTGCTTCTTTACCTTTTCTTTAATCTTTAGTAGTATTTCAGGTTTTATTTTTCTCAACTTTCACTAAATAGGCTCACGTTCGGGCTTTAAGGGCAGCTTATGTTCTACTATTTCAATGCTAAGCACTAGCATATCTTGATAAGACCAAGCAAATATATAGAAAAATTCTCAAAATAGATCTTCTAACCTTTGTTTATCAGCTAATGAAAATGATGTACCAACCTTAACCATCATCCTTTAAATTAATTATTTCAGTAATTTCCTGATAGGGCTCAATATATTTTTTCTCTTATTCAATCAACCTCATTAGATCTAGAGGCAAGGTATATTCTTTAAAGTCCTCTTCAATATTGAGTTCATCAGTATAATTGAATTTTCAAAATTAAATCTCTGATTGTTATCATGATTATTTTCATATCTATTTGAGAACCTAAAATTAAATGAAATGGGAAGTATTGGCAAAATACTTTTATGGAAAGGAAAATGTAGATTGAATAGAAAAAATGAACAAAATGCATACTTCTATTTTTTTATTGAGATAATGGATAATAAGAGGCCCATACAAAAAAGACCACCCTAATGCTTTTGGGCATAAGCAATTTGGAGTTGTAATTACATTGAAAATGTATCAAGAATAATAGCCATCTGGATGACACTCTAATTTTTTAATTCAAAATCTAGTGAACATGGATAAATTAACTCTTTTCCCTTTTAGTTTTCTTCACTTATCATCTAGATAGACAACTCAGTGAAAGCTTCTTCCATGCTTAGTTCCTCTTTAGTATCTTCTTCTACCCTTGGATAAATATATCCTTCGAGCCTAAATGTTTCATGTAGGTACGGGACAACTAGTGGCATGTTTCTTGTTGTTTTTCTTCTTTTCTTATTATCCTGCATCTTTTTTATTTCCCATTCCTCAACTTCATATCCCAGGCCTAATTTTTCAATGTTGTTTATAATTATTGGTGGTTTTTTTATCCCCTATAAACTTTTGCCCAGCCTAACTTTAAAGCTCCAACCTTTATGAATCATCTGACTAACCACTATTTTATAGAAATCTAGTTGGTATGACTTAGACCTTTCGCCCATAGTACTGACAAGTTCGAAGGATCGATAATAACACTCCAATGATTCCTCGATTGCTTCTACATATAAAGTATTCATAGGCTGAGTTACTAGTAAGTCTTCCTCTATAGCCTTGATCATAAGTTAATCCTCCATATTGAATTTGACCTTTTGATGTAAAGAGGATGATACGACACTCACCATCTAGATCCATGGCCTACCCAATAAACAATTGTATGATGGAAAAATGTCTATGACCCAAAATTTTACATTGAAGATGCAAGGTCTGATTTGTATAGGCATCTCAATATCCTTCAATACTTCTCACCTAGTCTTATCGAATGCTCGGATCACTATATGACTACTTTTTATATGGGACATATTAATGGGTAATCTTGCTAGAGTGGATATGAGCATAACGTTAATAACCAAACCATTATCAATAAGAACCTTAGCTATAGTGTAACTCTTACATTTAACAGTAATATGCAAAGTCTTTGTACTTTCTTTTTTTTTAGGTGAGATTTCATCATCACTGAAGGCTGTATAGTGAGGTACCACTAAATTCTCCACCAGATGGTTCACACATTCCACATACATATTATGTAACACATAAGCTTGATTTAGCACATTTAACAAAGCATTGTGATATGGTTCTGAATTTAACAATAATGACAACAAAAAAATTTCGGTTAACATCTTATTTAACTACTTGACCACAAAGTACTCGTAATATTGTACCAACTTTAAAGACTCGTAAGCTTTTTTTTTAGACACAGGTACTAGATTGTCTTTCTTATAGAATCAATTTTAGGTCAACTTGTTTCTTCATCACTATTACTTTTTCATTATTTACCTTCTCTAGCATCTCTAAAGAATAACATCTTTCATTTCTCGTTATGCCACCTACACCAGCTATGTTGGCAGCATCTGACTTGCCTTTGAATTATCACTTCATAACCATACCTCTATGGTACAGCCTTCTCATCCTTGTATGGGAATGGACTTGAGACTTTGAAAGTCACTAGCCTAGGAATAAGTTTGTTTATGATTGATTTTGGCTTTTTACCACAATTTATGGTTATGGTCTTTAGCACCCACTTTGACTTACCAATTATAGCCACTTTAGAATTTTTTTAGGCTTCTACTTCCTCATATAATTTGATATGGTATTAATCCATTAACTTTTGTAGTTCATCATAAAACTATTTGCATGTTTCAATAGAATGACCTGGAGCTCCATTATGATACTTGCACTTTTGATTTAGGATGCATCTCCCATGATAGGTGTATGGGTCCCTAGGTTACACCATCCCAGCCTCATACAGTGCATCATACAACTGATTAAATGGCATCTTGATCTCCTTCACTTATTTTTTATGTATCTTTTGTCCTCATTCAAAGCATTGACTGTATGGTTAGGTAATGGATTACCACTGACATTGGGTGTTGCTTTTCCACTGGTATCAAAATTGATCAACCTTTTTTTAATCAAAATTTACACCCTATACTTTAAATAGGTCCAATTTTTAGTGAAATGGCTAGCTATTCCATAATTATAGTCATAATAAATAGTAAAATCATACCACTTAGGGTAAAGAAGTTCAAGTGGTTTTGTAGGGATGGAAGCAACCAAATGATTTTTTTGAAATTTTAGGTATAGCTCTGTATAGCTTATGGGAATAGGATCAAAGGTAGGTTTTTCTCAGTTATTCCATGGTTCTCGTGTACCACTTGTTGAGTTAGATAGACAAGTAAAAGGCCTCACAGTGATCGACGTGTTAGGGTTGGATGTGTAGGTAGGTGTTTGAATGTCATTTGATAAGTGAGTGGATAAGAAAGTCATGGAGCTAGTTGAAAGTTGAGGCATTGTTTATGGTGGGATAATATGTGAGATAGATCGATTGTGGGTAAGGAGTGTAATTTTTTAATTACTGCCTTTCAAAACTCACAACTGGAACTTCACTCTCCTTTTTAGGCATTCTTGGTAGCAAAGGGCTTTCCTCCCTCAAGTTTGCCATTCTTGATGGCATTTTCAATGATCTTGCCCGAGATCACCATATTAGCAAAATTTTTAGTCGCATTTCTTATTATATTTTCATAGTAGGATAGTACTTACAAATATAACTGTTATTTCTTTTTTTGTCAATGGTGGCTAGATTTGAATAGTTATATCTTATCATCTCTGAGAGTATTTTTTAAAAGACTTAGTCACCTTCTTTTCATACTTTACAAAAAAAGACAATCAAGAGCCATATTTATAATATGACGGTATTGATTGATGAATGAACAAGTCAAGTCCTTTCATGTTTAAGTACATGTCATGTCTAACTAGATATACCATATTGCAGCAAACCTTGTTAAACTATCTTGGAATACATACATAAGCAACTTTTCATTACTAGTGTGGGTTGCCATATTATGACAGTACATCATAACATATGTGATAGGGCATTTGGTGCTATCATATTTCTTAAATTCTAGTGTTTTTGAACTTTGGTGGTATCATTATATTCAGTACCAGACAAAGCCGGATGACATCCAAAAAACCATAAAAATTGATGCCTTCGACAACTTGCAGTCTTTCCTCTAGCATGCTTATTAAGTGATCAACTTTAGAGTTTTCTAAAGGCTTAGCCACTTTTAACTTTAATTTTTCCTTTAAATCATCCAAATTGGGGATTTGGATTGGTTCAATCGCCTTTTCAATGAAGATAGGATTGATGTAGCTCTAAACACCCCCTTAGTTAGGCAAAGATGGCATTCTTGAATGATTATAGCTTAGGAATGCAAGCTATTATAGCGAAAAGTTTTGAGTGGATTAGGCTGGTATGGGCCATAATCCAAAGGATATAGTGGATCTATAACTTTTTGTGAAACATCTTCCTCTACTGATTTTTCTTTATTCAACTTTTTGAAGGCTTCAAGAATTTTGCTCAGTTCTCCCTTAATTTCATCTTGAGCTCTTTTTAATTACTTAATACAACTCGCATTATCTTGTTTCATTCTTTTAACTTGAGCTTGGGTGTTGTACTAATGTTGAGCTATCCCTAAACTTTCTATACCACAACTTCAAATTAGTAGTCTTATTTGAACTAACATGATCAATGATTATGAATGAATGAATGAATGCAATGCATGAAAAAAAAAAATAAAGAAATTATTTGCTTTAAGAAAATTTCAATAAAAGTGAATTTTCATTTATTCCACTAAAATTTATTTTACATTGAGTCTATTATTCTTAATTTATAAAAAAGCTTAATCTGCTTATACTGATCCTTAGCCTCTTCGATGAAGTTCAACAAGCACTGTTCGTATTCCTCTGATGGTATAACTACTGTTCTCAATGCCTCAGCTCTTCAACCAATTCTCTTATTTTAATCACTACCTTGCTTATCCGAGTTGCAAGATGTTTTATATGCATTTGCCTTCTCAGACCTTCTCTTTTGTCAAACCATACTTGGTAAGACAACTCTTTATGCTCTTTTGTGAGTGCCATGATGTGATCCCCTTTTTCATCCAACTTTTACTTCAATGTTTAAAAATATCTTCTAAACATCGTATTTTCTTGTTAGCTCTCAACATAATCAACCTGCATTTAGAAACATTCTTTTTTTAGTTTTTCATTCTTATAAGTCAAATAAGTGATGTTTATTTCTTTGGCCTTCACCTAGATGCACAATCTTTATTCTCTTGATGCAACTCTATCAACTCTTTAAAGGCATTGTCACACTCCCTAACAACCTTTTGGGCTTTGCTTTCAGCTTCTAATTTCTTGTGTTGTTGGTAAAGTTCAGCCAAATATTTAACTACTGTATCAAGTTCCTTGGAGATCTTGTGGACTCAGACTTCTAGCTTTTTTACCTTGTCTTTCCATTGCTCATTCTCTTCTTGAAGCCTTAAAATCTCTTGCTTTATCTTACCTTTTTTAGTTTCAAATTCTTTTCTTGTAAATTCCAACTCTAAAGGTATCTCATCTAACCCTTAATTCACTAGCTAGCAATGATCTTTAAATGTAAACTCAACTTCTTTGGCCTTTTTGGCTCTCCATACCAAATACCCATAAGTGACTTTATTAGTAAATGACCCAGTACTCATTCTTTGGGGCTTCTTCCATGCCTTGATTACATTATCCACCCTTTGTAGAATTTTTTACTCATTATATAGAAAATCTGCTTAAGTGAGTTTATGTGTCATGAGAATGAACTACTTTACCTTAAACTACCTTCGAACAAAAAGCAATGCATAACTCGTTATCCTGCATAAACTGAAAAGTGGAACTCCAGTCTCATCCCCACATTGGTACAATATTGGTTCACAATTCATTCATGGAACTAACCATTTTACCTAAATGTAAGTAAAGCCTTATAGCAAGACCATCCATTCCTCTTTAGGTTTGGGCTTGAGCCATTCGCTCTAACAAAACTCTTTAATTGGGGCTTAATTATGAAAGTATAGTTTAGAAAATGCATTCTTTTTACACTTAAAATGACTCTTCATCCACAAGTATAACAACGGTAGATAGCCCAACAAATGCCTTTTACCCTTTTGATGACAATGGTTCAAAATTTTGATTGTTTTAACCAAAATTATAGGAGAAGGATTGCAACCTTTTTCCACATGCTAGAAGAAATCAATCACTTCTATTTCAATATGACCCAAGATCCTAGGAAATACCACGATGCCATATATAGCTAAAGCAATCCTATCTAACCTCTAATCATTATTTAAATGTTTTGTAATAAAGTCACGAAAAATTTCTAAGGCAAAAAAATATGGTCATTTATTTCCTAAACCTGAATATTTACATCTTCTTTTTTGACTCCCATGAGATCTGTTAGCTTCTTACAAAATGCTATTTTTTGCCTCATAACATATATCTTATCTGGTGATTGAAGGTGCAAACCCATCAATGTAGAGTACCCCTCTAATTCAGTGTTATATCAACCTCATTAAAAATGAAGCATCTATATGAAGGATCCCAAAATTGCACTACAGCTTTAATGAGGGAATATTCAACTACCACTGAAAAGAGATGTGCAATATGACCATACTTCTCACAAAAGGCTAACTATCTGGACTAACTCATACTTTTCCTAACATCTGACAAATCCTTCAAATCATTTTGTTTAAGGAGCAAATGAACTTCTTTAAACAAGGTGGGAACATAGTCTGGTCTAACTCCACCTTCACATCATTGGGTGACTCACACTCGAAGAACATAGATGAGGTGCAAACTAGAAGTTCAGTGGATTCTGTGAGATTTTTGTTGAAAATATCCTTGGGGCAAGTATGCTATGCAATATATATGAATGCTATTACGAATATGCAAGATAAGAATAAACAAAGAAATTAGTCAATCAATACACAAATAATAAAGCATAAAACAAATACAACAACCAACATGGCACTAATATAGGTAAACTCAAAAGGTTAAAGGAATATGGCTCTACCTATAGGTTAAGCTCATACAGTTAACTATATGTGGTTTAAGTTATTTTTAAAAGTTTTTAAATTATTCCTTACATCATTGTCCATCAAAAACTAGTAAGGCATCCTAATCTTCACTTATCATAGGCTACAAACAAAAAAGGTTCAATTTGAGTGGGAACATTTTGCTAGCCAATGCAAAGATATGAAATCTCATAAAGGTGTACGTACTTTACTCCCCCATAAGGGACATAACTCAAGTGTAAAACCCATGTTATGCATGTGTAAATGAATGACAAATATATAAAATAAATGAATAAATAAATAAAATACAAGCAAGGGAAAAAAATCTTAAATTTATTAGGTTAGGCTTGGATAACAAGGAATCATTCACTAGCTTGACTCTCAATATCCTCAGTGAAGTTGCCAAATTGTCATAACGTATAGATTTATAGACCTACCACTAGACATAGACTTTAGTAGTCACCACCAATCTTTTTTATTTATGTGCAATTGGCTTCCTACCTGAATCTGTCTCATTTAAAAATGAGTCTCAAACTTGATTTAGGTATCTTTAAATATATATTCTAGTCTATGAAACCAGATTTTAGGTTCAATAGTGCGATTACAGATTAGAAAGGTTATAGCACCCTTATAGTGCCTATCCAAAGGATAGTACTAGTTTGATTTTAAGTAATCCAAGCCTTAAAATATATCTAAAATTTACCAAATAATTTAATATTAAAATTTTTTCTTAAATTACTCCAATATGTTGATAATAATATAAGAATATTTCTTTACCCTAAGAGTATTTAAAGAGACTATTTATCACGCTTTGAAGAGGCTCCATCACTTGATTCATTTAATTTTGCATTTAGAAACAAATATCTATAAACTGAGTTTATAGCCAATAATGTCCTCCAATTTATTGGTAAGACTTTTTAGGAAAATTATCCTCCAATCTATTAGTAGGATTTTATGCGAAAATAAAATAAGAAATCTTATTTTTTTTATTTTTTAAAACTTGATTTTTTTTTTGAAAATTATAAGACTCTCCAATATATTGGTAAAGCTTTATTTTTGAAAAGTATTGGCCCTGTAATCTATTAGTAAGGCTTTTTTTTTCTGAAGTAAATAAAATTGTAGGATTCTCCAATATGTTGGTAAAACCTTATTTTTTAAAAAAAGTAAATTGCCTTCCAATCGGTTGGTAAGGCTTTTATTTAAATATTTTTTTATAAAAATATATACTTAAAAAATAATACATAAATATATAAAGAAATAAAATAGAATAAAAATAAATAAACAAATACCTAAAGTTGACTCGAGAGGCAGTTGGGCTATATGGCTCAACTTCAAGCATAAACAAAAAGCTAGCTGTGGCTTAGCTTGGGTGGCTAAACCTTTACACAGCTTGGCTCAACAAGAATCGGGTCAAGCCCGAATGGCATTATGGGTTGATCGCAGAAGTGGTAAAGCGCATGAATCCAAATGGGAAAGCTCCCCAAAATGTTGTTGTTTAGGTGAACTATAAAAAGCATAAACTTTGCTTTTTGCTTCAAAATTCCCTTGAGCCTTCTCTCTCTAAAACACCTTTTCCTCAGTCTCTTGCTATACTAGATTCATATTTATCTAGAAAACCATTTGATCAAAATCCAAAAAGTAGCACAGAATTCCCAGATCCTTTGACATCGACTCCAGAAACCTCTACCCTCTTATCGACAAAATTAAAGGGTTTTCCAAAAAAACCTAAAAAAACTCTAAAAAACCTTTAAATCAAATTTCTAAAATCCAACTTGTTCTAAAAAGCACTAAACCAAACCCACAAATTCTAGAAAATAAAACAAAGCCTTAGAGTTCCAAACGATTTTACTCTCTGGTGTCTATCTTTTTTTTTTTCATGCCCATTTGCACTTAATTTATAAGGCTTTTAATAGAATTTTTAGGGGTTTTCAAAGATTCAATTCATTCTTGAATCCTGAGATTTTATTCTAATTTAATTGCAGTCAATGGTTGATTGATTTTAGGCCTTAATTCCATTTGATTTGATTTCAATTTTATGCAAACAAATCCCAAACGCTTTTTGCCTGATTTGCACATACAAGATTCCTAGCCAATTTGGTTTTCTTTCCATTTTTTATTATTAAAACTTTTTTGTTTTTGTTTATTAGAAAATCCAAATAACAAAATTAAAAAGAAATGAAAGTAAAAAATAATAGAAATAACAAAAAGCCCAAATCCAATTAACAATTATTGGGCCTAAAGCCCAAACGAAAAACCACACTTGGGGCCATCAATTGAAATAAGTTCACCCTGGGCCCAAATATCCTAATGAAATTCACAATCAAGCGATTGGTCACATGCCGTAGATGAAAATGGGTGTCTACACCTTATAGTAGTTGGATTGAACCATTTTGCATCTATAAATGATTGCACCTTGTGTTTGAAAAACTCACAATTCTTAATGGAATGCCCCATAATCCCATAATGGTATTCACATCTTACCTTTGGATTGAAATATTTTGGGTATAGAGGCTTTAAAGGCTCTGAAGACATAGGGGTAACAAGGTGTCTTTCAAACAAATAAAGATAGAGTTTTCCATATGAAATGGGGATAAGATCTAACTATTTCTTTTTCTTGGGTAATTTTTAGGCAATAAGTTGACTAGGAGTCCAAGGATTTGGTGGTGGTGCAAAGGTTTGAAATTGAACAATTGGCTGAACATGTGGTTGGGGAATAGAAAGTTAAAGATTTTGGTTTAAATGTGGACTTCTCGGAGATTACATGAAGTTTTTAGGCTTGATCTTTGATGCTTGGAAAAGAGGTAAAAAAAAAACATGAAAAGGATTTGAATGCAAGTTCAAGTTCGAAATGATTGGTGAAGGTTGTACAGAACCTGAAAACTTTGTCCTGGAAATCAAATTTTAAAGCTCAGACACTTGGATGGTCAAAGCACTTATCCCTTCCTTGATTTTGTTCAGAACTTCATTATTACTCAAACCATTGAATGCTTAAGCATGCTTAGGAAGTGTACTAGACCTAGCAATAATCGGTTGATCGCGACTCCATGAATTCATAGGACTAAATTGGGTTGAAATTGGAAAGGGCCCTTAAAAAGGCACCAAAATAAATTTTTTGAGTTTATCAACTATTTTTGTTAACTCGGCAAACTATTTTGTCATCTCTTGAATGTCATGACCAAACTCCTCTTGATTGTGTTCTAACACACTAATTCGGGCTTCCAATTGATCCTTCATATTTTTAGTTTCTTATACTCATTAAAATAAATCTTTTATTTCTAGGGTTTAAACCAAAATGTTTATGCCCTTTTCCTTGCTGAATGAATGACACAATTCCTTACTTGCATGCTACACAAAATATATCTATAAATGCTTGAATATGATAATGATGCAAATATGTTTACAAAACTGTAACAGCCTAAAATATACAAATGACCTTAATGATGAATGTAGAATGAAATGATTAAATTTCAAAAAGATAACAAATTCATTATCTATCCTAAATGTCTTTTTTTTTCTTTTTATTTGGACTCTTTTTTTTATTCTAACTTTATTTATAGATACCTTAAATACAAATTGCATCAAGATGTACCACATTTCTTAATTTGGATAATTTTTATGAAAGAAATTGGCATAGCTTTTAACTTTTAAATAATTTTTATAAGAGATTGATACTACTAATAGCTTCATAAAAACTTCATTTGCTGATGAATGAACCACAACAAATACCTCTTCTTAAAACATAATGTCTATTTAATGTAAGTAACAAAATTAAAGACTATACACATAAAATGAAACAATAATCAAACCATTTAAATAATAAAATGAATACAACAAAATAATAATGTCCTAACTTTCAGTGATCTTTTAAAGGATGGCATGGCTCTACCTTAGACAAGCTTTCTATGGCTCGTGATATGCTGGACCAAGATTTATACATCTAAAGGTTCTCAAACAATTCCTCACATCATTGTCCATTATAAATTAGTAAGGCTCCCCAATCCTCACCCATGATAGGCTGTAAACAGAAAAAGTTCAATCTTAATGGAAGTTTTTCGCTAGCAAATGTGAATGTTCTTACCTTACAAGAGTATAGCTACTTCACTTTCTCCTAAAAAGGAAAGAGCTTGGGTTTAGAGCTCATGCATATAAGTGAATATACAAAAATGTGCAAAATGATATATCAATTAAACAACATAAGAGAAAAATAAATGACAAAACCAAGGTAGGATGCTAACATACGATGCTTTTTTTTTTTGAAACAAACTAAAGTTAAAAATAAACTAAAACCATAAAATCCAACAATTCAGATAACGCATGATTAATTTTTAGCTTGACTCTAAAAAAGTTTTCAGTAGAGTCACAAAATTGTCATAATAGTTTTGAGATTGCTTGATGTTTAAAATTTTAAAATCGAGAAAAATGAGGGAGTCACTTTCAATCTTTTTTAGAGTGAAATTGGCCACTCCAAAGTTTATCTTTTTAATAAAGCTATAAAAATGGGTTTAAATTTTATTAAATAGATAATTTTTTGTCTACAAAAAATAATATTGGGTTCGAAAGTCGATTACGTGTGGGGAAGGATTAGCACCCTATAATACCCATAAATTGGTATCAATTAATCATGCATTATTTTTGGTGTTTGGATAAAATGGTTTTGATTTGAAATTTAATAATAATTCCCTTCATTTTTTGAAAAAAATAATTTTGTTAGGCCTTAATGTAGAAGTATTGCAAAAAACATTAGGTTAAAGAATTACCTTAAAATCCTCTAACATCTAGATAGAATTTAAAAATAGTTAAAAATGATTGTTGGTGACTCTCCAACATCTTTGTAAAAGATAATTGTTAGTGACTCTTTAACATCTAGGCAGAGTACCAAGAGTTATTTCTTTCAGAATGTTATTTTTGTTTTATTTTATGATTCCACATTTTTTTTAATTACAAATTTTTTATAAACATTTTTATGTGAAAAAATAATAATGGTACAAGTAGCTAGCAAGCAATAATTAAAGGTATAAACATGCAAAATGAGTACAAACAATAATGAATAGACGCATGTATGCAATGGATGCTATGCTAAAATGAAATGAAATGTTGACATCAGGTTCTTAAATATAATGAGACCACCTAAACTCCATAACATATAGGTAGAATTTAAATATGACTATTTACATTTAAGATCCTATTTTTTATTTTTTTTATTTAATTGCATTATTATTGCAGGTTAAGGACTTGCATGAAACACTTAATGAAATAAAATTTTCTAAATACCCCATCTTCTAAACAGCATCCGGGATCTAATTATTTCACGTGAGACTTTCATATATATCTTTAGAATTTTGGAATGGTTTTGGGTATGGGTTTAAGTCGAGGTTTTAGGGTTTGAAGGATTTTCAGGTGATGATTTATGTTTGGTTTATGAATCAAATTTAAGGTTTGGTTAAATTTAAGATCTTGGTTTTTGGTTTTTTTGGTTTCAAAATTTAGGGTTTAGGGTTTTAATTCTAGGGTTTAGGGTTTATAGTTTTGGCTTTTAAGGGTTTAGGATTTGAAGGCTTAGGGTTTTGAGTATTTGGGGTTTTAGGCTTTAAGGGTTTAGGGCTTTGAGTATTTAGGATTTAAGGTTTTAAAGGTTTTAAGGTTTTCAGAGTTTTAGGGTTTTTAGATTTTAAGGTTTTGAGAGTTTTAGGTTTAGAGTTTTAGGGGTTTGAAGGGTTTAGAATTCTTAGGGTTTTAAATTTTAGGTTTTCGAGGGCTTATGGTTTTAGGGTTTCAAGTTTTAGGGTTTAAGATTTTAAGGGTTTTATGGCTTTGAATTTTAGGGTTTTAAGAGTTTTGCAGTTTGGAATTTTGGATTTTTAGAGTTTAGAGTTTTAAAATTTTAGGGTTTTGAGGTTTTATGGTTTTATGGTTTCGAGATTTAAAAAAAAAAAAAAGAACATCTTTAAAAATCCTTAAAGTCTAAACAAACTTTCGAAATAAGCTCATTTTTTATGATTTTTGAAAATTAAGTAAATTTTTTTATAAAATTTATTATTATTATTATTATTGTTGTTGTTGTTGTTGTTGTTGTTGTTATTATTATTTATTACTTATTTATTTTTATTCTTATTAATTATTAATTTCTCAATATATAGGTGAAATTACTTATTATTAATCTTTTACAAAAATGATTTGTATTCCTTCTAACATCTAGCCAAGGAAAAAAATCTTTTTTTATTCTATTTTCATTATCATTTATATATATATATTTTTTTATTTTTTGGTTATTATTCTTTTTTATTTTTCATATTTAAAAATTATCAAAAGTGTTGAAATCATTTTCATTTTTATTATTGTTATTATTATTATTATCTAGTTATTTTTATTATATTATTCTATAAGGTTTATTTTAATATTTTAACAAAATTTTCAAAAATTTAAACTTTGTTACTCATTATTTATTTTTATTTATTTATTTATTTTGTTTTCATTTTTATTAATTATTATTATAAAACAAAAAATATTTATTCTAATAAATTTAAAAGTTTGATGTATAAATAATAATAATAATAATAAAACTCACAATGACAAAAATAAATAAATAAATAAATAAATAAAACCTGATCCGAATAGATGAATGGTTCGATTAACACGGATTTGGACCAGTCTAAGCCGGTTCAGCTAGACTAGTTAGAAGCAAAGGAATAAGGGGGAATCGAGTTAGGTTGTTGGGTCGCTCAAGGATTCTTGGGACTAAAACAACGTTGTTTTAGCTCTTCAGCATACTATAAAGCTCCAAAAAAAAGATTTAGCTCATTTTCTCCCCCTCTAAAAAATTAGAAAAAAAAAACTCATTTTCTTCTCTTAACCAAAAATCCCAAACCACAATGACTATTGCTTATTTCGCTAAATATGGTCGTCAATCGTCATGCCATTCATCAACAAACCCCAAAAAAGCCCAAGAACCTCATCTCAACCCCCTTTTTACATTTGTAGCCTCTGTTTTTCCTAAAAACAAATCCAAATACCTTATATCTAAGTAAGACCTTTCGGCTTCACCCAAATGACCTTCTTTTTTCTTTTTTATCTTTTTTTTTTTTTTGTGTTCAATGGCATTAGGATCTCTTAGCAAAGGGATTGTGGTTTTTTTTTATTTAATCTTTTTTTTGTTTGGGTTTTTTGTGTAAGAGAAGGATTTTTTTTGTGGTTTTCCTTTTTTTTTATGCTTGTTTGGCATAAGCTCTTTTATGGCATAGTTTTTCTTTTTTCTTTTTTTTTTTTTGGTCTCCTTCCCCCGACAAGGTTCCCTATGAGGCTCCATTTATAGGGTCTAATCGGGGGGCAAACCTCGACATTCCTCAGCCATGATTCTCACTACCAAGGATGGCAGCAAGTGTGGCCAGGGTTTGTAGGGTATAGGTCTCAGGGGTAAGATGGTTGCGATAGCTTGGTTCCATGCACGGCACTGTGCCTTACCTTTTATACTTTCTTGTTTTTTTGTTATTATTATATTAATATTTAATTATTAATTTTAATAAAATTAAATAAAATTAAAATTTGGGATCTAATTTGGATAAAATTTAATGTCTACTAGGGTGTAATCGATCAAGTTTTAACTGATACAATATCAAGCTTGAGCTCAACTCCAAATTCGAGACTCGAAACTCAGTTCAAGCTCGATTGACCTTTATTTTTTTAACTCGAGCTCAACTCGAGATAGAAATCAAGCTACTCAAACTCATTCAATTAGGCTCAATTAACATGCAAAAATAAGCTTAATTCTTATATTTGAGCTTGAGCTCAAGCTCGATATTTGTACTAAAGCTTGAGCTCGAATTCAAAATTTTTTACTTATCAAATCTAATAAATATTATATTTTCAAGAAGATAATAATAATAATAATAATAATAACTTACACAACAACCAAATCCAAACAAATAAAAGTTTCATGAAATGATTCAAATACAACAAACAAATAAAAGATATAATGAAACTTGGAAATTAAAGTCCTGACTAAAAGAAATTAAATATCCAAGCAAATAAGTTCACACATAAGTAACAACAAATCAACAGCAATATATATATGCTTATCATGGTGCCTTCACATTATTTTGTCTTCAAATGATCTTTTTGGCCCATTTTTTTTCCAACAAACATACACAAAAGAATAATTACAAGACAAACAAATTATAATTAACAATAAGAATAATAGTAAAAATAATTTTTATAAAATTAGAGGCTACTTATATATAGTAGAAACACCCATATAAAAAAATTGTGATATTATTACAATGATCAATAACTTTAAATTTTTAATATTAGCATAAATATAGACTATATCTTGTCAATTACCTTATAATCAAAGCAAAAAAAATATTGACAATGTCTTGTCAATTACCATAACATAAATTTTTATCATTGGATAACCTATGGTTTGTAAATTGTAATGCAAAAAGCTCAAGTTAAACTAGTTACCACCTATTTTTCTTTAGTTTTGTTATGACAAATTAAATATATTTAGTAATAATATTCATACCTATATATAAGATAGAAGATATCCTCACTTTACGAGATTTTGAGTGCAATCTCAATTGGTTTCTTCTCTTTGTATATAGATAAAGTTAAGGAAAATAATAGTTAAAAATTAAATTAAAGCAATGATAGCCATGAAATAACAAAATAATAATAATAAAAAAAAACTCGCTTTGTTTTTCTTTTTTACTCCATAAAGATTTTGCCACCAATCTCCTCCACAAAGTAATATTCACACTATGTCAAGAGCTAAAGAGGCACAATAAGTATAAATAACTTTACCTTCCGCACTAAATATAGCCTCTGAAGCCACTGTAGTGATAGAAATAGCAAGTATATCATAAGCCATTTTGAATAAAATACAGTACTTTAAAATGCTCACTTTCCACCATTCCAAAGCATCAAGCTTAGTGGAATCTCTTTTATAGATAAAGTAACCCTCAACTAGGTAGATATCAAGATAAAATTATTGTGGTTGAGTAGTTTTAACTGATTTTATATAATTTGCAAATTCAAACCAACAAGAAAATAAGCTTCTATATTCGTACCACTAATACTACTATCATGCACTTGAGTTTCAGTAATATGCTATTGCCAAATTGATATTTAAGAACATATTCCTCATAAATCTCATAAAAAGCATATCAAACTCTAGCAATATTTTCTCTTGCTTCTCTATTAGGGTACATTCGAGGAAAGAAAAACTCAACCACCTTCATTTTGCACATTGGATCCAAGATAGCTACTATAGCCATTAACAAATTACATTTTCCCTAATACTTATCAAATTTACTCTTCATCTTATAAACCATTGCTTGAACAAACTTATTTTCATCATGTATCCTTTTATCCAACAATACTTTCACGTGATAAACCTTATTCAAAAATAGGTTTAAAGTTGGATAATCATTTTCAGAGATGATTTTAGTGGCTGAATTTAAAACTTTTAAAATTTCACAAACTTTCTCCACCTTTTCCCAATCCTTATGACTTGGACAACATTCATAATGAGATTCTCATTCTTTGAATCTTAAAAACACTTCTTTGAATTTGATTACAATCAACAATATCTTAAATGTTGAATTCCAACATATTTTACAATCGAGAATGAGTTTCCTATTAAGCAACTGTAGCTGCTATACTATGTTAGAAAATGAGTTAATTCTTGCTTCATTTTTAATTAATAAACTGACACTTTCATGAGCATCACTAATCACATTTTTAATCTTAGAAAAACCATCTTGAACCATGAGATTTAAGATATTCGCACAACACAGAACATGAAACAATTTTTTTTCCATAAAGTAACCTCCTATTTCTTGAAAAAATGTCTTTAAGAATTCTAATTGCCACATTATTGCTTAAAGCATTGTCCACAATGAGTGTAAACACCTTATTTTCAATTTCCCATTCCTTTAGACACTTAAAAATACAATCGATAATCTCAACATCATGATGAGAAAAAGGTACGTGAATAAACTAATAATGCATTTTTACAATCTCCAATTAGAATCTATAAAGTGTTATATAAGAACCATGAACTCAATCTTTTGATTACTTAACTTCCACAAATTTGTCATCAACTAATCTTGTTGATAGTCTTTAACAATGCCTTTAATTTCTTTTTTTCTGCTTCATAAACTTGTATATAATCCTTCTTAATAGTATTACGTGATATCTTTTCCCATTCAAGCATTCCACATTTTTACATCATCTTAAAACCTTCCTTTTCCATAATAAAAAAGATTGCTTATGCATAAGTATCCAATATGCAACTATCTTTCTATTTTTGCCATGTCAAAATTGCCATTTGTAAGAGCAGATAGTATCTATACATCACCACATGTGTCTACTAGCTGGAAGTTGATCATTTGCTATTGATTCTGAAAAATTTTTTGCTTAAAACAAGTTATAAAATGCCTCTTAAAATGAGTTGTACTTTTATTTACATTTACAACTAGCTTCTTGTAATGGACACACTTTTCTTTTTTGGAACCATCAAGAATACTAATTTCTTTGAACTCCAACCAAATAGCAGATGTTTTTTGCCTTTTTTTCTCATTACCTTCTTCACACTTTTCAAGTCAACATCATCACAGTCTTTATAAATGGTATTGATGATTAGTGTTTTATTTGTGTTACCATTAATGACATCCAAAGTTTCATTCATTGAATTATTATCATCATCTAACACAATCTAACTAGCAAATGAATTTGTTGTCAACTGAAATGATGCAGAAGAGA
The DNA here is from genome assembly GCF_002303985.1 of Durio zibethinus. The sequence continues at coordinate 19,743,067 of NW_019168159.1, forward strand.
TATTTGGTGTGGTTGATGACATGTTTAGATCTTTGAAAAAAAAAGGACAAATCAAAACAATAATATAATTTTAGGATCAAACAATAATGCCCTATAAGTGATGCGCATGCTATAGTATCTATGACAAAAAAAAAAAAGACAAATCAAAGTAAGATGAAATTGTGAATCTAAACAAGTTGCTAGAAACATGTGAGTGATGTACATTAATAGATATATAGAAGACAAAAAGGCAAAAAGGCCATTGACAGAATATGTGAGTGATGTACATGCTATAGTATCCATTTACCAACACTATGTGTCTCAACATGATGCTAGAAACATAAAAATTTTCGTGCAATACCATAATAAGATCCTTATCCAGTTGACTATTGAAACATGATTCTAGTTAATTTAGCTTTAACAAAACAGACTGTTACTACTACTACTACACTACTACATTATTATAAAACTTTAATTAGTACAACTGCTATTGCATTACTACATTATTATAAAAATAGAAATGAAAATTACTTAAAATAAATAAATAAAAATAAATATTTATATAGCAAAGCAAAAAGGAATAGAAATAGAAAAATAAAAATAGTTGAAGTCCTAGTTTGCTTAGTAAAGGACGAAGTTAGCTTTAATAAAATAGACTATTACTACATTTTAAAAAACAATAGTTTCGTATATCAAAATTTGCATTGATGATCATCTATTGGAAATTAAAGTGTGTATACTCATTCAAATATAGTTTAGAGGCTAGTTAGGGCTTTTTTTCCCTAAAGGTTTTCCAGTAATAAAGAATATGTAAGCAATAAGAAAGTTAATAAATATATCAAATTTAATTATTACTACCTTATCCAAAACATATGATGGTTGGTGCATTGTATAGGCCATGAAAGTTGTCAAGAAAACACCAACTAAAATCTTGTTTGAAAACTCATTCATGGCCAAGGATAAATTCATGCTTTCTAGGCTATGGCCCACGACAATGACCTTTTGCTTAGGAGGAAGATAGGCCAAAATCCCTAACAGTGGTTTGGTGTACTCATGAAATGTTTAAACATCTTAGATTGCCTTTATGTTGATGCCAAATGCTATGAGGTAGAGCATCTTTATTATTATATTTTTAATTGGAAGTTAATGGGATAATATCAAAATTTTAAAATTTTAATCTTAAATAAAATTTTATTCAAAATTCTAATCATATATATATATATTTGAAAATTTTTAAGCATTGAATTGATTAAAACTTGAATTACTCAATTAAAATTGAAAGACAAAAGAATAAGATGCGCAAAAAAATGCAAGCTCAATAAAACAAGGATCAAATCTAAAAACATCTTGAATACATAAATGGAACAACAAATTTTGCAATATGTAGGTGGAAACTAAGTTCTTACAACAAGTTTGAGGGTATTTTTTTTTAATTTTAAATAATAATCAAACATAAAAGTTTCATTTTCTACTAGAACCAACTACAGAGTACAAATTAGATCTATGCTAGAAAAAAATACATTAAATACCTTTACCTTTAAATGTAAAAAACATCTCATAAAATGGCAAGTAATAAACAAAAACAAACCATGGCTCTTTAAAAAAAAAAAAAAAAAAAGCTAGAGGAGAAACTTACAGATCCAAGCTTGGTTTACAAACCCAAAATCCCAGATGATGCTACTGATGTATTGTTGGGGTTGATCGGTAAAGAGAAGAAGCTAACCTAAGATTTTTTGGGGTTGGTAAAGAAAGGAAAGAAGTTGCCACTTGCTAGAGTTAGGACTTAGAGTGAAACAAAGAAATAAATAACAAATGAAAAATGCTTTAGGGTTTTTTAGGTTAGGTATATTAAAGGTAAAATGGTAAATTACTAATTAAAATAATTAAAATATATTAAAATATAAAAGTTTGATTAGGCTCAGAGCTACTCAAATCGAGTATTAAAATGCTCAAATTTGGATTGTTTAATAAAATGAGCTACTCAAGCTCGAGCTTGACTCGAAATAATCGAACTAAATTTGAATTTTATTCAAGTCAAACTTGAGTAGCTTGCAAGTACTAATGTATCAATTACACCCCTAGTTTGGACTCACCAATAGTCACATTCCATGTAAATTTGAACTCTCATGTAATTTTCATGTAGATCTAAGACTCTATGAGAGCCACTAGATTAGTTCAATCTTAGCCATTGATGTAAGAGGGCTACAATCATAAATAGAAGATCCCCCTATCCTCATTTGTACACACAACAACCATTGAGTGAATATAATTACTCTTGTCTTGTATATCTTTTCTTTCTAGCATTTTCTCAAATACCTTGTGTGTAGTGTTATTGTGCATTAGCTTGGCTGGCTTAGCTTAGAGTATTTGAGTGTCTAAGCACTTGTCCAAATGGTAGGCTAATTTTAGATACTGAAAGAGTTATTCCTAGGTTCGAGAGCCACATAAGCCTAGATTTGAAGTCTCTGCTCATTACAATTAATATTAAAGCTTGGTTCAAAGTGGGCATCTAAGCTAGAGTTGGTGTAAGAGCTAGAGTTAGTATCATAGTTTGGTTCAAAATGGGCATCCAAGCTAGAGTTGGCATTGGAGCTAGTTTGGTTTGTGTTGTACGGGCACTCTACTATGTTGTGCAAGCATCTTAAAGTATTGTTGTGCCGTGTACTACTGTGACACCCCCTGGTATGGTGTGTGTAAATGTGTTGGAATGCAAAATAGGTTGACCAAGTGTTACTTTTATGCTCATAAAGTGATGTGCTAAACAAGAATCACTTGAGTGTTGATCAAAAGTTTGAGGTAATTTCCTTAGATTGTGCATTCATGGTTTAACAATGTGTGTGCTGCAACATGACTTAAAAAAATCAAGTAGAAGTCCAAAGTGAGGTACTTGAGGAGCGCCCACTAATAGGCAAGGAAAAGAAAACTAGTTCAAGAGATATGCTAATGCCCATGGACACTCAACTGCAGAAATACAAGTGGTTATTACAGATATGCTAGACAGGTGCAATGACATTGATGGTCACATTACAAAACTTGACTTTATGATCGACGAGGTCAAGTAGGAGATATAAGGATCTTTGATCGAGGTAATGCACGTGCTTACACAACAAAATAAGACCTTAGAGGTGATGGTGATTAAAGGTGTAATCAATCGAATTTAAACTGATACAGTACCAAGCTCGAGTCAATTCCAAATTTGAGGCTCGAAACCTAACTCAAACTTGATAGAATTTTATTTTTTTTAGCTCAAGTTCAACTAAAGATAGAAATCGAACTACTTGAGCTTGTCAAGAGGCTTATTTAACATGTAAAAATAAGCTAGATTCTTATATTCAACAAAAGCTCTATTATTTATACTTGAGCTTCAGGTCGAGTTTGAATTTTTTACAATTATTTTTTTATCAAACCTAATAAATATTATATTTTCAAGTAATAATAGCAACAATAATTTTAACTGAGACACAAAATTATCTCTCTCTATTTGAAAAGCAATAAAATTAAAGAATTATAACTGTACAACAAAAGACCCCAATTCTTCATATGCAGATAATCGAAACTAAAACCCACTTCAAAAGTAGGCCTAATCAAACAAATGTAGAGCACCCAAAAGAAACCAAAACAATGAAAGTGAGGACAAGAAATCAGAGTCAAAGATTGAGATATCCATTACCATTGAAGCATTGGATTTCTGAGTCTTGCAATAACTGTAAAATTGATTTTTTTCTCAAAAATACGATACATTCTCAAGTGATAGGAAACTAAAGCCATGGAAAAGAATAATGTTAAATTTTCTTACAAGTAACATAAAGCCAAAATGGAAAAGTAACAACCTTTGTGCAAAAGAGATACACCAGTGAATAAAAAAAGAACACAAAACACAAAGGCACACATGTAACAAAGAGCTTTAAGTTTAATGATGATTATCACTATGAACAATTACCTTGAATAAGAGATCTGTATCTCCATCAATATCAAACCAACAAAACTAATTGTTGGCTTTGCAAGCAGTGTACAAAGTAATATCTTTCTATAAATGAAGAAATGCAAATTGAAAAACACTATTGCATTCAAGTCAAGGCAAGTACCAAAATCAACTAAAAAGATTGACTGAAAAAAGTGCTAGAATTAGGATATTGATAGGGTTTTGTTAGTTGAGGAAAAGCAACGCTGTTGGCTTAGGGAAAGGAGTAGAAGTGAAGAAAGAAAAAGTGAAAAATGCATTACGATTTCTAATATTAAAGATAAATTAATAAATTAATAATTAAAATAATTAAAATATATTAAAAATATAAAAGATCAATTAGGCTCGCGAGCTACTTAACTCGGGTCATACGATAAGTCAAGTTACTCGAGCTTAACTTGACAATGATCAAACAAAATTTGAGTTTTCTACAAGTCAAATTTGAGTAGCTTGTGAGTATTGGTGTATCATTTATACTCCTAATGGTGATAGCCTTGAAAAGGGAACTGGGACAGCTCAAAGTGGATCATGCTATGTTGTAAGCTACCATGGTTGCTAGTTTGAGTTTAGGACCTAGGGTAAAGGTGTCTAAGTTAAAACCATTCATAGGAAGTTCCTTTACAAAATATGTGGAGTATAGGGCATGGAATAATATTTTTGAATAGTAGAGATAGCAAATGATTCTAAGGTAAGCACAACTGATATGTATTTGAGTGATAAATGCTCTATTATGGTGTTGTCACAAGTATGACGGTGTTAGACATAGTAAAAGAGCAATCACTACATGGGATTAGTTCGTGAAGGAACTAAAACAATAGTTTAGGCCAAGTATGTGGAAGATGAAGCTCAATAGAAGCTCTACAAGCTTACTTAAAAGGGAAAAGTTCAAGAATTTTGTTGGAAGTTCTAGAAACTATTGTTGGTAGCCTAAAGTATAAACCAGTATGAGGCTTTATTTTACTTCATGGATGGATTGAAGCCATAGGTAAAGATTGAACTACAATGAAGAGGTGTGCATGAATTAAGGCTATTATAGTTGTAAAATCATTGATAAAGTTTGAGTGCACTAAGTCTTCAAAGCTTAGAAAGAAAGGCAATAGTGGGGAAGACACAAGTAGCAGTTCCAATTTCGATGAAAGGCTTGATGGGAAGCTTAGATTTCACAAGACCAAGATCAATAGAGACAATGACAAAGAGTGAAAGTCTTGGAGTTACTTTTTATGTGTCGGTTTGCATTAGTTTTGAGAGTGCTCAATGCATAAAAAGCTTACAATCATCATGCAGGCAAAAGAGTTATTTAAAAATAAGATTAGTAGGGATGAACAACATCAAGAAGAGTCCAATAGAGGGTATTGTATGGCTAAATGCAACTTGACTTTGCAAAAAGGTGGAAACCTCTCAAGCTGATGAGGGAAAACATGTGGCAACTAAGTGCCATAGTAGAAGTCCTACAGTGCAACCTAATCCTTCCAAAAAGAGTGTACAGCAAGCAACTTAGAGGAAATGAAAGAAACATCGACAATACTAGAGGAAAAGACCATTGTATGATAGTGTTGAGGACACTCTAGTCAAGAGCAATATAGATCAACAGAGTATTTGTTCAAGTATGGGACTGAAACAATAGAAAACTAATCTGCTAGGTAGGAAATGAAACTAGCATACACCGAAGCATACAGAGAATGTGCAACATTCCCTTAGCAACGAGAATGTTACTAGAATGAGTAGGAAAAAATGTCATGGTCCATGTGATTGTCCAAGCCCTACAATTCTCTCTAAGTTAAGTAGAAGTTCTAGTTTAAGTTACAGTGAATTGGACAGCTAGGAAAATCAGGCCTAGAGGTGCACCAGAGATCCAAGGCATTGGGCCAAACCATATAGTATGTGTGCAGGTACTGAAAAGCACTCCAATGACCTAGGCCAAGTGCTCAAGTTTAGGAGCTTCTAGATAGACCTAGCTGTGGGCACCACAATAAAAACAAGCTAGAATGTTCTAAAACAAGATAGAGTTCTATTTTGTTTGAACTCTCCAATAGTGGCAATCGATGTAAATTTGAACTCTCATGTAATCTTCATGTAAATCTAGGACTCTATGAAAGTCATTAGATTGACTCAATCTCAATCATTGATATAAGGGGACTTTAACTATAAATAGAGGGTTTTCCGCCCTTATTTGTACACACAGCAAACCATTGAATAAATACAATTATTCTTGCCTTATCTCTCTTGTTCTTTACAACATTTCCTTACACATAGCAAACCATTAAGTGAATACAATTATTCTTGTCTTATCTCTTTTGTTCATTCTAGCATTTCTTCAAAAATTTTATGTACAATGTTATTGTGCAATAGCTTGACCAATTTAACTTGGAGTATTGAGATCATGTTTGATACACAAGTTTATGATAGGATAAGATAAGATGATATTATGAATATGATTAGATTAAATAATGTAATATTATCTTATGTTTGATGTGTACAAGGATTAAAATAGGATAATTTATTTATTAATCAAAATTATCCTTCCTCAAAGTTTATACAATTTAAATTATTGATATAATTGTTAAAGGTATAATAGGACATGTAAATTTAATCTCATTGATTAAAAATAATCTCCACTTGGGAGGATTGAATTATCTTATACTAAGAGAATAATAATCTTTTTTGTAATTTTATCATTTTTATTTAAGTACAAATCAAACATAATATATAATGATTATCATATTATCCTATCTATTATCCTATATACCAAATATAACCTAAGTGTCTAAGCACTTGTTTGAGGAGTAGGCTGATCATTTTTTAAAATCTCAAAAGCATCTGCCCTGGTCATTTTTTTTTTTTTTAAATTCTTATCTTGGTAACTCATTGGTAACACAAAACAGCATTGTTTTATAAAATTTTATTTGTATTTTATACAGGAAAAAGAAACATCCATTTACTGTGAAGTTTCTCTTCATATCTTTTTTAAATTTTTATATAAAAAATCTCTCATCAAAATTTTAAACTATCATTATTTTTCGTTGTTATTGTTTTTAAAATAATATTTATTGCTTAATTACAATTAATCGAAATCACTACTATAATTAATTATATATCATCTATGATTATTATAGTACATTTAATTAATTATAATTTATGTAACATTCATAAAAAATTTATGTAAAATCCACTCTTACGGGATAAACTTCTATATAAATTTTTTTATTCGTAATTATAAAATTATAATAAAAAAATTGTAAATGAAAGGCTTGCTCATCTTCCGTTTAAGCACATGCTATTTCAGTGTTATATGCAAGTATCCTGTGTACCTACTGAAACTACATAAAACATATTTCCGTGATTTTGCTCTCAAAGAGTGTAATGTAAGACTTCACCTTTTTCTGTATGCTCGTATTCCGCGTTTGATCTCAGCAGACACAATATTCCTTATCCATTTCATCCTCAGTCTTACGAAATATTTAGCCTGAAATTCTTTCAAGTAAAATAAAGAGATCAAGTTATCTACTTTCACATCAATGCTTTTATTTTTTTTCTTCAAATGATTTCAAATGGATGATTTTTCAAATGACATAATCTGTGTCAGCTGAGACCTATCCTGTCAGCCGGGGACGGATTCCAATGGTGTGTTAGAGTATTTATGGACAAATAAAAAATTTAATGAAAAATAAGAAAATATAAATAAAAATTTCTCCGGGACTTACAAAATTTTTTTTGAACACTTCCATTAAAAAAATTAGGAAATTTATTGATAATATTTTATATATATTATAAATAAACGTCTCATAAAAAAAAAAAAGGAATTTGAATCTGTTACTGATTAATCAAGGATCAATTGCACTTTGCACGTCTCTTTGAGAGTGATAATTTTTCAGAGTACATGCAGATACTTATCTTTTGACAACATCTTTTGTACATTCAAAGTAACATACACAGCCAAAGAAGTCAATTTTGCAATTAGATACCTTTCTTTTCCGTTTGTGTTTTCATGCTGCTGCTGCTGCCGCCGCCGCTGATGCTCTGCTCTTGTGCTTTAGCCTGCTATCAGATTCCCTTATACATACCTAATATGACAGATAATCCTGGGAAAGTTTTCGCTCTAGTACGTTCAGTAAGCTGCTTTCCCTTGGCTAAATCCAATGCAGTGAAAACTGCAGACTACTAATGCTGTCAAAGAAACTCAACAACAAAGCCAAACATTTTCATCAACTGTTAAAACTTTTCTTTCTTTTTTTTTTTTTGGGGGGGGGGGGGTCAGTATCAACTGTTCATCTACTTAATACAACGGAGAGCAAATTGAAAAAAGCAAGAGAGAAAAAGGAATATAGAATATCATTCTCATTGCAACTTGAGGTCCGATCAAATTGGCATTTGACCGAAACAAAAGGTTGCACAAATTCAAACCTTCTCCTTTAGCTCTGCAATGGGAATATAAATAAAGGATTCTTCGTGTAACTGCTTTTTATTCAACTTCCTAGCTTTGCTAGTTTCTAACCTTAATAATGTTTGCTTCATATTCTCAAGCCTAACCTTAGCCCTACAAAGCCTTTCCATCTCTAACTCAAATTCTTGTAATCCACCCCCAACAATAATGCTCACCCTCTTCTTCTCCCTCTTCTTTTTCACATTTAAAAGCTTCTTCAAGATCAGATCGTCACTCAGCTCCTTACCGACCTGAAAGACAGAATGTTAACAAATGTCAAAGCATGAAACATGTAACTTTAAGTTGGTGCTCAGATATTTTTGTGTGTGTCTATTTAAAAATTTTATATCATTAGCACTCCATTAAGTCACTACATGCTTTGGTTTCTAATGAGCGCCAAAGCTGTAAAATGAAATACATAAAATAGGTCTTGCTATGTAATTGTTAAATCCAAAGTTGGAACTCCATTATGCCAGTCAATGATTGATCATTTTCATTCTAGATTACATATTCTGCAGTAAGTGAACTTAATTCAATGAAATGCAAGGAAACCTGCATATTCTCAAATAACATCCAATCCTAATGTTACGAGCCATTATGAAGCAACTTATAGACCGCTTAGACAAAGGTAACAAAAGTTGACCTTGATCAACCATTCCTAATTGAAGTGAAATGTCAACAGCCTGAAATTTAAGCAGCCAAAACTACCCCAACTCTGAAGCCCACACAAACAAATAGCGACCTAAAACCAAAAATGACATTTAAGTTGAAACTTGATCTGCTCTTTATCTAAAAAGGTTGGCTTACTCAGTATAAAAACTACTTTACACTATATTTGGGATTAAAACGGGTAGAAGGGGAGAAGATGAAGGAGATGACCTTGAGAGGGAAAGAAAGAAAGAAAGGGTTGTGTTACAAATTTTGTTTGGTTAGATACTGAAAAGACATTAGAAATAATAACTCACTATTTATTTTACAAGCATGCCATTTTTAAGTCAAAAAGAAATGTTAAAATCAGGGCAATTCTGTCAGCATAATATAAATTGTTCAGTGAGGAATCCCCTCCAAATCCTCTCAATTTGAAGGACCTAAAAGAAATTGGGGTTCAGAAATTTTTTTCAAAAATACATTACCTCCTTCCATAAATTTTTTTCTTTTCTTTCCAAACAAGGGAAAAGATATCACCCCCCCCCCCCCCCCCCCAAATTCACAATTCTACTGGATAGAGATAGCTATTCATATCACTTTTTTGGCAATCTTGAAATCAAGCAAGCTCGGTCATTAATGATATTACACAACACTTGTCTTGCTTAAGGCAGATTGCAACATATTTTTGTTAAAACCATCTAGAAAATAGTCTTGAATAAGAATTCTTATTCTATTGGCCATTAAAATTAATCCTTTCTTTAGGTTACTTGTTTTAATCACTATGATAAATCAAGTGAAGAGAACAAAAGAGAAGGGGAAAGGGAGTCCAAATTACAACCAAAACTTAGCCAAATTACCTTGTTGCTGTTTGTAGGTGAAACAACTGAGAGTCCATTATGTGGGCTTCTCTCTAAAGAGGTGTCTAACAACTTTGAGTTTGGACTCTTTCTCACTTTCTTTTTCAATATCTTTGGTGTATGTAATAAAGTTGGTTCCAGCATATCTTCCAATGCCATGATATCAGGATCTTTCCTCTCTGGAGCTTCCATTCCAGGTTCCTTGGAGACTCTAGGAGATGAACTCTGAAGGTGATCTGCTCCCTCTACCTGATACACACAAGAACCTGTGAGAAAAACTTAGAATTTTTGAAAATATAGATGAAGCTTTTTAAAATTAAAATTAAAATCTCAAAGACTTTCTATGAATCTCAATATCTCCTGTCACCAGCCACAAGAAAAAGACTTGGCCAAAAATTAGCAGTTAAAAATTCTTCTAGCTTTCACCAGTTCCAAAAGAAATGCTATTGTATAGCAAAGTAAGTAATTAACAACTTCTAGAAGAAACAGCAATTGATAACATCTAAGAAACCAGCCAAGGTTTGAACAGCACCAAAGACTTACAAATGCATTTTTTTTTTCTTTTGAGAAATCTAAACTTTCACCATCAATCAGAGAGGAGAGTTGGTGGAAGTCTTAATATATTATAAGATTTAAGTCCAAAAGTCCAAATTCCAAACATAAAGATGTAAAGAAGAAATATACAGAAGATATGGACAAAATGTATAGAAGAAATGAACATGTGCAATTACAGCAGCGTGCATGGAATGCAAACAAACCTTTCTGCTCTTTAGTGCCAAGTAGCGGGCGTTCTTGAACCATTTATTTACCTGGAACATGAAAGTCAAGGATAAGAACCAGCACGTGTGAGGAACAAAAAGCCAACAACTTACAAAATGTAAATTCTCTATTGCTATTTTGAACTTGCTACCAAATCCACATGCCATAATGATTATTGTATTCTCTTAGTGATAACTGTGATATTAGCCCACACAGATTAAATGCTAGTAGATACCATAGATGTATAATATTACCCTCTATTATTCTGACATGAAGCTACACACCAGCAAATATCTGGGAAAGAATACTTTCATCATAAAGCAATTGTAACAGTCGGTTGGTCACTCAGATTTCCAGAGAAATATTTGCAAATATGATCAGCAAAATGCATTATCAATTTCTAGACACCTGTCTTTGAAATTTCAATATTTTGTAAAGCTTTGTTGCTACCTTTTCAGGCTCAAGGCCCAATTCCTTTGAAAGATTCTCCTTGATGACTCTAGAAGGAAGTTCATTCTCAGCAAACACCTGACGGAGTTTCTGGAAGGGCATAGAAAAAAAAAGGAGAGCACAAATAAGCATGATGAAAAATCCATTTCTTCTTAATAGTAGCAGAGGGTGCAGAAAACAGCTTGGTAAAGGAAAGGAGCCTCCAATCATAAACTTTTATTGGGGAATTCAAGCATTTCCTACCTCTACTGCAGCAGGAGGAATTCTGAAAAAAGGCCGCCTGCTCTTCAGGTCTGAAGGTAGTTGTCTTATCATTTCTGTTGCATCAGCATTTATAAATTTTGTCTCACTTTCATACAAAGTCATAAGCGTGCTGGCAGCATCTGACTCTTTTTCTCTACGCTTTCTTTTACCAGGACCCCAATCTTCATCTTCACTGACTTGCTCAAATGTAGGAGCATCCTTTCCAAACATTTCCTGCCAGAAAGGAGAAACATAAGGTAAGACAAAACAGTTAAGTAGCCTGCCACAAACAACATGCAAAACTCTGCATTATTGAATATCCCAATATAAAATTTTAGGAGTTAAACGTTTTGTTGCTTAAGCAACACTATGGTGGCAAATCATAAGCATGTTCAACAATTATCTAACATTTTCCAATGTCATGTACTACCATACATTATAAATTCCAAGGACAAAGCAATGACACATAACAAAAGCTTTCTTCTTTGCAGACATTAGTACCAAGTTCAACTCCTATCCTTCAGCCTACCCAATTCTACAACTCCCAAATGTGCCTCTTTTCTTTTCTTTTATTTCCCTGTTATGTGTGCCCCTACCCTTCCTTGTTGAGAATTCACTTCAGAGATTCAATAAATCACTTAAACTTCCACCATCAACATGTATTAACGTCAACTTATTTTTCCTTGCTTGAAAGCTGATAACAAAATTGTTCAAATGATCCGCAAATTGCTTCGACACCTATTCACACAGTGATTAGTTAAATGGTTGACACTCACATCATATAGCTTCTTGTAATCAACAGCTCTTCGCCTCCTACGGCCACAAATAATTTCCCCATCACTGGTTTCAGAAGAATCTGCACCACTGTCATGGTTTTCACACCTTCCAGATCCCGAAAAATCTTCACCATCCACAGACCAACTCAAACTGATTGAACTGTCTGTATCCTCTGATTCATCACCATCAGTGGCTGTGCCACCGATCCTGCAGCTGTTTTCCCTCCTGTCTGGGTCATAATCATCATCTTCAGAATCATCTGAAGGCCAATCCTCCTCCGGATTTAATGATGCAATTGCATCATCAGGGAAAGCAGCTTCATCTTTGAAAATATCCTAACACATGAAGAATGACATTTTTAATTTGATTAATAGAGCAGTTAAAAACAATTCAAGTACAAAGGGCAGGAAAGGGGATGATGCTCAATAAAGATTGTTATAGTAACCTGCCAATGGCTGTCAACAGAGAAATTGGTTCCAATATGAGCATTCATTGCTTCTATAATTTCCATCTTACACTCACAAAACTTGCAAAACCAGCCCTGATCTCCCGGAGGTACTGTGCGTTAATAATTGAATGTGTCTTATTGTGAAGCCATTTAATTTATAATTCAGAACAACTTATTTACACAATTTGAACTTACTATTTTCGGTGTCCAATGGAGGATCCAGGCACTTTTGGTGGAATGCACAGTTGCATGTTCCATCACAAAGTACTATATCATTATCTGGAAAAGCATCACGCAACTTGCACTTTGCACAAAATATCTAAAGAAATTGATAACAGAATATGAGAATATGATTATAACCGAGGCTTCAATAATATCAAGAAAACATGATTTATAGTTTGCAATAACAAACATGGAAGTTTACGTGTTCATGATAAACAGATCCATCTGGAGCAATAACAGATCCTTCAATGCTGCCTACTGAACTAAGTGAATCCAACTGGCGAATTGCCTCACGTATCCCAAGTTTGCACTTCAATATTTGCTTCTTTGCTCTTTGCAGTTCCTTTTCTGGCCTAATCTTTTCTCGACTGAGATAAAACAAGATAATCAAAGTAAATGGATAATAGCCAAAAAAAAAAAATAGGTCCAATCCAACTATAAGTAATTGATTTCTGTTGAATGCTTTAACATGATAGAGTTCAAATTTTTTATCATGTCATTTTCACTGGTAAATGTGATCGCCTGTCTTCCCTAATTGTTCTATAAGCTTACTATAGGTGGAGAGTTAAGTTGTGTTATATCTTACATTAGTTTGATTAGGCTTTAGTTGTGTACTTATACTTAAAGGTCGAGCCTGTAAGAAAGAATGTTCCAAACCTTTGACCCTTCCAACCTTCCCCAGAGTAAGCATCAATAAGACTCTGTTCCAGCTTCATTTTAATCAGAAGGTACCTTGTTCTCCCCTGCAACCGCGATGCTTCATCCAGCTCCACCTTATCTTTTTGCCCCTTCTTTTTCTTCTTGCTTAGTTTTTTAATTCCAACATCTCCATTATCCTTTTTACCATTCTCCTCCAAACTACCAAATGAGGCATTTTTACCTCCAAGCTTCGACGGATCCAACTTCTTAGAAGACACTTTCTTGTTTGTTTCACCACCAACTTTTCTGCTGGAAGAGACATCACTCGCTGTCCTCTTGCTAATAGAGGCAGTAACTTTCCTCTTCAACAAGGTTGAACCAACTTTCTTCACATGATGTTTGGGTTTACGTACTCTGCCATGCGATATTTTGCTTCGTTTTTTTAATTTTAATGCAGCAATTGGCTTAGACCCAGCTTCTCTCTTAGAAGAAGAGGGTTTGGCAGATTCATAATCAATAAGTTTCTTTCCAGAACCACGCATTCCGATCTTTGCTGTACCAAAACTGAAAACATTTGGATAATGCTAATAAGTGACTATTTCTCTATATAACACCTAGAAATTAGAATGCATACAACACAACTTAACTGCATCATCTCGATTTCCTTAACTAAAGAGAGAAGCTCAAAAGGAATCAAGATCATACCACTTTTTTACAATCATATGATTTTTACAGTTCGCAACTCAACAGACACTATCAATGAGGCATTATCAATCTACTCGAAGAAATGTTTCACCTAATAATTGATATTTCTTTTCATGATTTGATTGTGAAAGCAAGGAAAAGATAAAGAAGAGGAAATTGAAGGTGGGAAGTAAATAAAGAAAACAAGAGGAAAGCAGGCACGATCACCCTCAAAAACAACAACCCATTGGCAACTGACCTGCTGAAAGATGCTGAAACTGTTTCGTGCTCTGCATATAAAAGCAAATAAGGGTTTTAAATGAAATTGATTGATTTCACTATAATAAAAGAAAATTAAAAAAATTGGGATTTCGGTGCCGACAATGATGAAAGAATGGATGAAATTGGGTTCTTCCCAAACCGCCGCACCAACGGTCGCCTCTCTATCTCTCTTTATAGTTGTATAGGAGGAGGAGTCTACTCTTCTTTTCTCCTTTTCTACGTTTTCCAACTTTTCTATTGCACTTCCACCTTCCCTTGCATCTTTCTGTTTTTCTTTTTTTTTTTTTTCTGTTAAAATTCGCTTGTGCTAATTTGCACTGAACAAGATTTTTCTTTTTTTTTTTCAATTACGTCATGCAATTTCATTTTAAAATAAATACCATCTTCAACAGTATGAACAAAAAGAGTTGTTCCACTTCTAATTTTTCATTAAAGAAGATTGATTTTTTTATTCAAAACTTAACGGATATGATTTAATGAGATACATACATAGGTTTTTTTTTTATTTTTTTTTGCCAACAGATATTTAGATAGGCTGAAACCTAAATATTTGATTTATACAATTCTATTTAGTTCAATTTTATTAATTGAGTTTTAAACTTCCTACCTCCAAAACAATTATTTCGTCCCATATATAATGGGGTGATTCAATTGTTCTTAGTCTAATTTTTTCAACTTCGATCCAAATTATTTTAAATATTTTGTCAAATTTAATTTTAAAAAATATATTTGTAGATTAATATTTTCAAAATTTTAAGGGAAACTTTTTAAAATTTTAATAATGATCATTTGAAAATAAAATAGAGTCAAAGTTAAAAAATTTTATAAAAAAAGGTCAAGACCTTATGTATGCAACAAATAGAATATTGAAATTTTAAAAAGAGCTAAATCAGTTGTGATTTTGCTTTATTATCTTTTTGGATTATTTTAAAATGGCAAATTGCACCTACATTCTCGTAGATTCAACTTTTTAGGTTAAATTTTGTGGTATAAAGATGGTAAATTTGACTTGAATTTGAAAATTTTATCTTAACTTATATTTAAATTGATATAATAAGATTTGATTAAGAAAAATAAATTAATTAATTCATCCAATCTAGATTTAAAAATTTTCAAACCTAAATCAATCCAAATATGATATTAGATACGTAAGTGATTGACTTTGGTGCAAATTAGAGATTGTTGGTATATGCCTTACAAGCTGAATCGATTTTAGTGAAAACAT
Source organism: Durio zibethinus (assembly GCF_002303985.1). The sequence continues at coordinate 19,758,661 of NW_019168159.1, forward strand.
TGTCATATTGTGATATTTTATATCTCATAAAAGTCTTGGTTATTTTATCATTAATCTTATATATATGTATATATATGTGTATGTGTATGTATATATATGTGTGCATAATTGTTATTAATGCTTACATGATAAAGTCTTTAGAATATAAACAAAGCTTTGTAAGATAATTACAATGAGATTATAATTATGGGATCTTCATTGCATAAAAGTTATATTCATAAATATTCTTAGTTGATGTTTTATTAATAAAAGAACATTGATGAAAGTTGTTGAGATTAGTATATGGTTATGCTCTTATTAATAAAGTAAGCAATCGATCTTATAAGTTGAAGTTTGGTTAAACTTAAGCTAACATGTAGGTATTTGTTAAAAGAACAAGTTCACTAAACATGACCTGAGATGATAATGCTATATGGCAGTTCATATAGTGTCTATAGCATATTATCATATTATGGTTGTACAAGCGATCCTCGAACTTGGGGTTACTTATGACCTTATATGATGAGTGTTATAATTTTACTTTACTCATGACTATAATCATGAATAATCTAATCAGGTATAGTTGGGTATAACATGGAACATATGAAAATGCATGAAGTAATTAAGATAGAATTCATCATCTTGTGTGATCATCAAGAGAATATCTCAATTAGTCTTAATTAAATTAACTCAAGAAATTTTTCGTCAAAGTAAAATAAAAATTTAGAATCATTCTAAAACTTAGTTATGAGTTAATATTAATAACAAAACCTATTATGGTTAAACATAATTGAGTAGATACTATTCATGCTCAATGTTAAATCGATATGCTTAGTGATGAAAAGATATTAATTATACAACAAGATCATGTAAGGATAGGTTGTCAAGTCATACTGATTTTTTTTTACAACTGAGGGTCATAGTAATATAACTAGTATTTATCATGATTTATAAACAAGAGATTGGCTAATTAAAGAATTAGTGATGAAATCAAAAGGTTGATTCATCTAAGTTCGAACCTAAAGATTACAACATTTGCGTTTATTACCAACATATTGAAGAACTTAATAGGGCAAACACAATAAGACAATTATGAAATATTAAAATTAGGACAAAATAAGTTGGAGTTAATTTAGATTGGGTTAAGCCCAAAGATAGAGGAATTAATAAAAAACCCAATATCTCCTTATTATAGTAATCGACATACATGAGAACTAATTATGAATTGAGTTACTCTATGCTAATCCTAAAGTAGTTAACCTTTCTCTTATATAAAGAACATAAGTTGTCTTTCTCAAGAAAAAAAGAATATATATACTTTCATCTCATGTATTGAGAACAAACTTGAAATAAAAGAAAAGTGAGATTTCACAATAGCTAAAGTATCGATTTAGTTCCTCCTATCCCTGGAGAATGTTTTTCATACTTATTCATGTAAATCACCATTAGAGGTTGGACGTTTGGACAACTCTTGGCTTGCTACAAATAAATTTGAAGATTTCTTGCTTGGTGATTAAAAAAATCAACATAAAAGGTAACAAGCTCCTAGCTGAAATTTACTTCTCATGTTTATATGATCTTATTGATTGATTTTCACTTTAGAGAGTTAAAAAAATTTAAAATTACACTGTTATTACTCTGATATTGATGCACAATTCCCTTCATTTTAAATAGTAAATTCTATTATTTGTTGATTATCAATAAATTCTATCTCTACTTCTTTCTCTTCGTTACATTTGGATAAAAAGATATAAACCTTGAATATTAATAACCATAGTCTCTTAACATCTTGTACTTGAGAATTTCAAAAAAGTTTTTATTATAATGATATTGTTACTTAATGTTAATGACTTTGCATTGGGCAATTCGTGCACTTAGATTATATAACCTTTAATTTTTTACTTTTGCTAACAATTATTGACAATTACCTAACATTTGTCAAGTTTGAGGAATTTTATTTGGAAGGTAACAACATACCTCATTAACATTACATTTAAAGATTTTGGGGTTAAGGTTAAGACAAAGTAATGAGGGATTTTTCATTTTTTTAGTTTGGAAGAGAGAAAGAAAGAGTGAGTTATTAAAAAATAATGAAAAATAAAAGACAAAAAATTAGGAAAAAAAGAAAAAAATTTATGGTTTTGGGTAAAGTAACAATAAAACTAAGTAGTCAAGTGTCATCTTTCAAATCGTAAGAGAAAAACATTTTCAATCTGTCTCAAACTCCATTGTATTTTTATGTAATTTACCTTAAAATTAAATTTAATTTCATTAACTAAAATTATAAAACATCTAAATACATCAATTGTTTAAGAAGTTAACAAGTAATATACAATGACATTTCATATGTGTTCTAACTGCTCAAAGTAAGAAAATAAAAAGTATAAAAGTGATGATAGTTAGGAGTTTAAACACTACATTAAAAGAAAATTATCTACACTAAGTTCATTAGCATGTTTAGGAACCTACTAAAAAACTTAAAACATTTATTTGAGATAATAGTAAGCTTTAAATATAAAAAATAAAAAAGTACTTATTAAATTTTATATTTGAATGGCTAAGTTAATGGACTACTTAAATTGTTTTCTAAAGCTGTTTTCCATAAAATTCATAAAAATGTTGAATCATTCATGCAGTTATTAGTATCTATTATGCTCCCCCTCTATTTGTGTACATTTAATTTTTCTTTTTTCTTATATTTGCTCAATATATGCTTGCATATATTATAATCTCTTTCTCAATTGAGAACCTATCTCAATTTGTGAACTAATTAGGAAAAGCAACGTTGAGAGCAGGTAAATTTTTGAAAGCTATGTCCATAATAATTGAATGGAGTGGACCTATTCTAAGGCATCGAATATGTTCATGTCCTTTTTCAACAATTTTAATGAGAATTCAATCTTTCACCTTATTAATGTTTACAAATGCATCAGATGATACTTCATACTTAGTCAATTTATTAGTACAAACTATGTTAATTTTTCAAAAAGAGTTTCATTTCTTAATACAAACGTTGTTATGTATATTGAAAATGTGTGTTTCTCTTATAAACAAATACAAAAAAATATATAATGGTGCTTTTACTAATAAACACTACTAAGATATAATAAAAAGTGCTATACAAACATCATTGACGCCTTTGTAAATAATGGTGTTATTGAATACAAATGTTGCTAAATATATTGATAATGTTGTGTTTTGCTTATAAAAAAAATTTAGGGAAATACTCTTGGTAACGCTTTTACTAGTAAACATCTTTAACATTTTAAAAATCACAGCAATTATTAGTACAAACGCTATTAACATCTTACAAATTTCGATTTTTTTTATAAAAATGCTACTAAATATAGCTAAAACTTTACATTTTGCTTACAAATAAATTTAAGAAAAAACATATTAGTGTTTTAATTAACAAAAACCATTAAGATCTAAAAAATCATGGCATTTTAAAATATAAATATTGTTATATTATGCATTTTACCCTAAGTCGAATACTCAATCTTTTTTTCACACTTCACTTTTAAAATTTACCAAAATGTGTATATGTTAATGGCATTTTAGGATAACAAATGCCTTTATTTTTCAATTTAATGATATTTACTCTTTACATAATTTTCATTTTTATATGATAATAACTCACAATATTTTTAACTAAAATACCAAAAAAAATTTTGTGAAAACCTCATTTCTATGCAATGTCTCTACCTTTTGTCCTTTTCTATATTCCTCATCAAAAACTATAAACTAACAACTTATTCTCTTATTTTTCTCTCCTTTTCTCAAGTTCATATCACTTGTAGTTAGCTCTTCTATAATCTTATAATTCTTTAAGTTGGGGCAAAGAAATATTGACATGTAGACCTTAAATCCATGTTACTCTTGATGCATAATGTTTACAGCAAAAATTAATAATTTCTTCACTAATTTATCTAAAATGAAAATCTATTTTTATCCATCTAAAGCTTTTTTTTTTTAAATTTCTCTCTTCTTCTCGCAAGATCATAATTCTCTAAAACAAACCACAATAATAACAAGTAAAAAGCTTCAAAAATCAAGTTTTTATTCTATTAATTTTAGGATTAAAGCTTTTTTTAATCAAATTTGCCTTTAAAAAATTAGCATCCCATTCGATACCTCACTAACATTTTTTGTTCTTCGGTTTAGTCGGTTATTTGTCAAGGTAAGGTTTATTCATAAATTAGTCATTATTTTACCTCCATTGTCTTTAATTTTTTTAATAAATTGTTACAATTGTATCCAATCAATTTTCTTGTTTAATTTTTAAATTCTTAGCAAATGACTTTATATGGATTAGTTTAAAAGATAAAGAATTTGAAATTTTAATTAAAACTAATACCTATTATATTTTATATGGTATTAAGTATTATTAATCGAAGAACAACACCTTTCGCCCATGTTTTAAGGAGTGTAATGTTTGCATTGTTTAATTATTACTTTTGCTTTAGGATTTTTTATAGACATATATAGTAAGCTTTTTGATAATAGTTTTTTTTTTCTTGTTTAGTTATTAATTTTATAATGTTAGTTACATACATATAATAACTAAATAACTTTATCTGAGTATTTCTATTTACCTTGTATGATGCTAAAACTACCATCATTATCTTTTATAATTGAGTTTAGATCTATGAAAATCTAAGGGTGACCATATTTAATATTTGAAATTTCATATTTTTAGAATTGATCTTATGCCACAATGCATGAGTTGTTTTGAGCCTAGTTTTATTGAATGAATTATAGTTTCTTGGTTCTATTATATGTTAAATTTATCTATTACAAAGAATAAAATATTTTTATTTGCCTATTAAGTTAATCTTTCACTTTATGATTACATGAGGAATATCTAGGGGATGAAAATGCTTAAGGTTAAATCTACATTTGGGTTTTTTTTTCTTTTAATATTTTTTTTCATGTATCCCGATTGTTTTTATGAAAATTGTTCTATGCTAAATTTGGTGGCGTGAAAATAAGAAAAAAGCTAGTGGAATTGCTTTGAATTGCTATCAATTTTTCTTTCACTCCTTGATCACATGGTGTGGCTTAAAAGTCTAAAAAGTATAAATGTAAAGTGGCAAAGTCATTTAAATTTTTAAAATGTGATATCTCATAATTGGAAAGAGATTTTTGAGTTTGATGTATCTATTAACATAAAAACTCAAAGTAAGAATAATATATTAGGAATAATGGATCTAGATTTTTATACCAATTTGTTACTTTTTTCATTTTCACTTAATTTTAGAAGTATATATCTGAATAAAGAATATTATACCTTAACACCAAATAAATAAGAGTTAATTATGATTTATCCTTTTTAACATTAATGAGCAATTCATTTTTATTGGTGTAGATAAAATGAAAAAAAATAATGATCCAAACAATAAAATACAAGAGATGGTGCCAAAGTTGAACATGTAATTTGAATAAGAAAATCAAGCTTATTGGTTTTATAACAAGTATGTTGGAATGGTTGGTTTTAGTGTTCAAAAAGATTTTTTAAATAAAAGTAAAATAGATAGGTATGTGGTATCTTAAAAGTTTGTTTGCTACAAAAATAATTTTTGAATATCATACAAGCGTTATATGAAAGTTAAAAGACCTCAAAAGTAAGTGAAAATAGGTTTCTTAACACATATGAGTATTTCTTACCTGTCCAATGAAAAATACAAGATCACTCATTTTGAAGAAAATTATAATCATGAGCTTATATCTTTAGAATAAGCTTACATGTTGCCCTTACAAAGGAAGGTGACTATTACTTAAGCTATTAAAGTAAATATGATAAATGATTTTGGTATTATACAAAAATCAGCTTTTGATTTTATGAATAAATAAGTAAGAGGTCAAGAAAACATTGGTTATCTTTTTCTTGACTATAATAATTATTTATGTTCAAAACAAATAAAAGATATGAAAGAAAGAGATAATGGAAGGTTGCTGAGTTATTTTCAAAAACAATAATTAAAGAATTCTTCATTTTTTTATATTATACAACTTGATGTAGATGGTTTGATAACTAATGTATTTTGGGTAGATGCAAGAATGGTGCTTAACTATGGCCATTTTGGTGATGTTGTTTGCTTTGATATTACCTATAAAACCAACAATCTTTCTCAACCATTTATATCATTTGTTAGATTGAATCATTATAAAAAAATAATACTTTTTGAAATTATACTTCTTTTGTGGTAAGTATAGTGAATGGTTTGAGTGACTTTTTAATACATTTGTTTAAGCAATATCTAGTAAAAAACCAATAACAATGATTATAGATCAAGATCAAGTAATGATGAAAGTAATAAAAAAAGTATTACCTAAAACTACTCATTGATTATGCATTTGGCACATGTGGGAAAATCTAAAAAAAAAATAATAATAAATTTGGTGCAGTACTTTCAAACACAACACCTTGGCTAAAGAGTTCTTGTATTGCATTAATGATATTGTATACAAGGACAAGTTTGTTCAGGTATAGGAGGATATTATTGGCAAGTATAATCTTTAAGGAAATACATGGTTGGCTTGAACTTTTAAGAACAAATTACGGTTGGTAATGGCTTTTCAAAAGAAAACTTTTATGTAGGAAGAAAGTATTTAACTAGATGAAAGTTATAATAACTAATTAAAAAGTACTTGACCTCAGAGTTAACTACGGTGTTATTCTTCAATCATTATTAAAGGTTAGTGCTTGATTTACACTACAATGAGGTAAAATCTAATTATGATATAAGTCAACGCATTCTAATAATAAAGATGAATGCAACCATGTTAAAGTATGCTAGAAATGTTTACATTCTAAATGTTTTTTAAAGAGTTTGAAAATGAGTTTAAAAATTTTACAATATAATTATCTAAGATTGTAGTGAAAATAAATCACTCTTTGAGTACCAAATCAATGTTTATGGAGAATATCAAAAGTACTTTTTTAAACTGAACTCTTCAGATGATTCAATATGTTATAATTGTATGAAGTTTAAATTTTGAGGAATTCTTTATTGCCATGTCTTAAAGGTGTTGGACTTGAGAAATATCCAAGTTTGTACCAAAAAAATACATTGTAAAAAGATGGACAAAAAATACAAAACTTGAAAGTGTAAAAGACATCAATGGAAGTACTATATAAGAAAATCTTAACTCTAAAAAATTTATACAAAAAATTGAACAAAGAATGCAATTAAGTGGACAACTTAGGCTGCTAAAATAGAAGGAGGGTGTACTATTCTTAGTAAAATTTTTAAGGAAGTAATATTTGAATTGAAAAATATTTCATCAGGCAACACTTGTTGAATAGTTATTAAAAGTTTGCTAGTGAGCAACTTCGACAATTTGTGTACAAAATGTGATAAAAATGATATTAAGAATTTTAATGTGGTGGATGAATAAAAAATCATGAATGTGAAAGGATTAAAGAAGAAATGTGATAAAACTTACAGTAAACATAGATTTAAAAGTTATTTTGAAACAAAGTTTAAAAAAAAAAAAATTCAAACATTCAACCTTTTAACCAGAACGTTGTTTTCATTAACAAGGTTAAAAATTAATCATTTTCTTCTAATAAGTTCAACAAGTTACATTCTTATATTACATTTAATAGTTTTTTTTTAATTTTTTTCCTATCTTTATTTTAATGAATACTGAATAAGAATCAAATACAAGGTAAACTTTATCCTTTGCTGCTTTATGCATGGGTTATAAATTTTTTTTGGTATGCCATTTTACTACATAAGGCACAACTTCATTAACCCACAAATCTAAGTAATTAGGAGGTTTAATCAAATATTATTTTCTTAAAAAGTTTTATAATAATCTTGACTACTAAAAGAAAAGTTCTTTTTATATACATGCATAGGTTTAGTAAATTTACATGTTATCTTTAGAAAATGTTAAATACTCATTTATTTTACATTATATATCTAAATCTCATAAATTGTATTTCATTATACAACTTGCAAGCTCTACATTTTTAGCATAAACAACTTCTTTCAAACTATATGTTTTTTTTTTTTTATATTTCATGTAATAGTTAACATTCAATATGTGGTGGGCATGCGATTTTGAAGATAATGAATTATAAAATGCTATCATTAAGAATTGAGTAGTCAAGTGTTTACAAAAACAATAGGGCGTCTATGAACTAAATTATAAATCATTTTAAAGTTTACTTTAGAAAAAGTTTCATACATTCAATGTTATTGGTTCGTTCCTTTTAGATAGAATGTTATTATCAATATATTTATTTGAAACTCAATTATCTTGAATTTCATTGTTATCATTTTTGTTTTCTACTAGAATCTATTTAATCATTAAGTTAGTATCAATTTAACTTAAAGAACTCATTTTATTGATAAAACTAAGATGACAATGACAAAATTTGAAATGTAACATTTAACAAATAATGTTCAGTTATAAAAACCAACAAAGTGTAATGAACAATAGTTTAATTTTGTATGGCTGGATTATCCTTAAAGGAATCACCAATATTTGACAAATTAAAGTTAGAAAATTGTCTAATTTATGTCTAACTAGCTAAACAAATTAAGAATTAAAATATGAGAAAAATAAGATAATAAAAAAAGAGCAAATGTAATTAAGTTTTTATAACCATTTTCAACCAAATGCTTTCTTGCTTTTTGAATTGTTTCTACAAACTTTCCTAAAAAAATTGTTACATTTCATTGTCACTTTTCACAAATATAGATATTAAAATGAAAAATAATATATAACAAATTTCAATAGGCTTAAACAACAAATCAAATAAAATTCCTTTGATTAGGGTGAGACTGAAGGTCATTTTCTCTTTTAGGAGAAAATTCAATCTTTCTTAACTGCAAAATAGCTGCTAAGATGTAAAATATAGCTTCCTGATAACGAATGATAAGAGAAAATGTTAATCCAAGAAAAAAATAAACTAAAGGAAAAAGTTATGTGTCATATTCTCAAACCTAATCCTCATGACTAATATTAACATTATTCATTGCCTTTCTTGTTTCATATATTCCTTTACATTACTCATTCCTTCAAGTTCATATGTTATGTTTTGATTTAAATGGTGAAAGTGACTTAGATGGCTTGATTCTTATTTTTTTTGTATGTTGAATAAATAAAGTGATAGAGATGAAAATATGCTAGATAAGAGATTAAGTTATCCATGACTTTATTTTATACCCCTACATATATGAAATAACCTTCTAATAATGCAATGCAACTCACCTAAAATATAGAAAAGTTAGGGGAGTGTACAAGTCATTAGTTTCTAACAAGCTTACATTTTTCAATCCATTCTATGGTCTTATCTATAACAAAATTTACTCATTTGACACAAAAATTATAGAAAGTTCTTTTTTTTTTTTACAATAACAAGTAATTTTATAATACTCTCTAATACCAATAACTTACAATATCTCATATCACTTATATCATGGATGCTAATGCAACTGACATAAAAAAAGTATATGACACATTAATTCTTTAACAAGCTTATTCTTGCCGGCATTCTTTTATTTTAATATACCCCATTATTTAAAGAAAATTTTAATATCTTAACTCCATATATCATCTCATTTGAAGAAACAACAAAATCAACTAATATAAAGCCTAAAATCTTTAAATAATGAAAAGTTATTATTCTAGACAGGGAATTATGATGAAGAATGCTTTGGAAACAAACAAATCATTATAATATGCATGATCCTTTCTTCCATTTATTGATTAGTAGAATAATGTGACCAAGAATGTATACTTTCATAATTTGACCCGTACATGTTCTTATATAATATCCAACAGCATTATCAAGAGAAACAGTATTTGTTCAAGGCCTTTATCTTTGTATATGACATTACTAGAAGACAAGAAGCTCAAGTAGATACCATATTTGTTTGGAGTTTTAATTAGAGTTAAATTTTTATTTTATTTTTTATTTTGACTGTTTAATTCCAAAATTACAAAAGAAAAGAGTAGGGATTGAAAAAGGATTGAGGTCTATTTTATTTAGATTTTTAAGGCTGAAACCAAGTAAATAAGAAGTTAGGGTAACTATTTTCAAATTTGGACTCTATTAAAGTTAAGATTAAATGCCTATTTAAAAAACATAAAGCACAAAATGGGAAACAATGAGAACAAAGGGCAAAAAAGAAGCAAAAAATTTTTTGTAGTGATCTTTTTTATCTTTGAGAATTTTTGAAATTAAGTTCTTGTTAGATTTTAAGTTTCAATTTAGAGAAATGTTAGATTTGGATTAGATTTGAGAAAATAGAAATCAGAGTTGGGGTTAAGGAATTATTCTAAGAATTTTTAAAGACTTTTTCTTAGGTATGTTGAATTTTTTTTGGTTAAATTTTACGAAGACTTTGAATTTCCTATAGATATTTTCAATGGTAGTTTGAAGTTTCTAACGAACCTTTGAAGCTTTTGGTTACCGACAATTGAATTTCTAAAGAAATGTGAGAGAACTTTTTCTAAATGAAATTGATCATAATATTTATTACTAATTTGAGAAAATTTAAAATTAGAACAGATTGTGATTTTCTTTTATGATTAATTATTTGTGATTACATGTGTTAAATTTTGTATTTGATTATTTTGAATTTGACTATGTATTTATCATGTATTTATAAATTATCTCTTTTTTCATAAAATATTTAACAAATCAATGAGAAAACCTCTTCAAGGAAATAGTTGTGTTACTTGAATACTCTTAAAGTGAGGAATATTTTTAAGGGATCAATCAAGGTATGAAAGAAAACCTAAAAATATTTTCAATATTTAATTATTTAATTAATAATAAATAATAAGAATAAGTTAAGACTAATTTGTGGGTATTTAGAGGGTGATATAACTGTCTCTACATGTAACTAAACTCCCTTAATTTTGTTTAGAATACCAAAACCTATGCTTTTTAGAAACCCTTAATCAAGTTTAAGATTTTCTTAGGAATGATAGAATCACTTAGGTATCAAATCATACCTAAATAAAAAAATATCGGTGCCTACTCTATATGTTGTGACTAATGGATTTATTTTTATAATTACATGTTATAACAATTTGATAATTTCACTAAGGAGCTTAGAGAGTCTAGTTCTTAATCTTAAATTGTTTCAAGCCTTATTTAAATGGTCTTAATTTAATTATTTTTGTTATTTCTTCATGTTTACTAATTTATTTATTTATTTATTTTTGTTTTATCTATTTGTCTGAATAGGACAATTTGTTAAAATTGTTTTATGTTGTTTCACACACATTACACATGCATTTCAACATAAGCTCTCTACCCAAGCTGTGTCCTTTTTTAGGAGGGAATAAGTACTTACATTCTCGCGATGTAATAACCTTCACATAAACTAGCGAAATACTCCTACTTAAATTGAACTCTTTTTCACTTGAAGCCTATTATAGGTGAGGATTATGGTGCCTTACTAGTCTATAATAAACGATGTTATGAGGAACAATTTGAGACTTTTTAGATTATTAAGAAATCCAAACCCCTGCATATAATGAACTTTAAAAAACTATCCCTGATTAGAGCCATATCCGGTCATCGTTAGAATGTAATCTAAAGTAAGACACATGAAAGAACTTTTATAGTATGAATTTTGTGATAAAGTTGAAAGAGTTTAGGTTTATTTAGCCTTTCATGCATTATTATGTGGCAAACATTAACACATTTATACATTTATTCTTCCACACATCATTGAATTTTTATGTATCTAGCATCTTATGCATACATTCATCCATTCATGTATCATTATGGGGCAAAAATTAACTCATGCATCCATTTATGCAATCATTTATTCATCCATGCATTGTTACATATCACATCCAATAAATGCATTAATCTATACATTCAAGCATATAAAAGAATTTATCTAACAAATTAGGATGATTCTTGGCATTAAGTAACACGTCATCCTACTTGTGGTAAAAAGATTCAAAGATAGCTCAATCGTCAGAGAATTCCAAACAACCTACCCATCACCATTATAACACTCATTTTCAAATACTGTTTATTGATTGTTGCTTTTCGTATAAAGCCTACAAGTACATAAATTAAGTAATAAAGTGGAGTATTCTAGTATTGTCTCTTCAAGATTTACATAATAAAATGTTGAGTTGCTCATAAGTACCAAAGACAAAACCCTAATAGCTTATATCTATACAAATAAAAATTTAGGGTTTGAGGTTACAAGGTTCAACTAAAGATTTAAAGGCGATATGTAAGTAGGGTTCTTAACTTCACCAACTGTCACTTAGGAAATAAAAAACTAATATAAAAAATTAGATCTAGTAAAACAAAGATTAAAAAGTTACAAAGTAAAGAAAAGTAATTGTTGAACATTTGAAATAACTTGAAGAAAAGATTGCATGCATGAATTTAAAGAACAAGAAAGTGAAGATTGGTCGAATCTTGTAAAAAAAAAAAAGAAAAATTTGATTGATATTGAAAAAGAATGCTATCGAATTTAAAGAAAAGAAAAACAAGATTTGTAAACTTGTAAACAAGAAAAGAAAGATCTTGGAAATAATGCTTCTTGAATTAAAGAATTTAAAGAAAATAAAAAATTTATGGTTATTGGTAAATCTATCACTTAAACTAATATCTTATCTAAAGAACTAAAGAAAAGAGAGAAGAAAATCGAAGTGAAAGATGATGAAAATGAGTGAATAGCCTCCGTATTTATAGTAGAGGATTGGGCCAAGGTGGATAAGCTTTACAAGTGTTTAATTTCAATTCAAATACAATTGGATGAGCTTAATCTTGATCTTCAAAGCTTAATGGTTGAATAAGACTCTCCATGATTGAGTGTTCTTGACCGAATAGATTCTTGGTAGATCAATCTTGGCCTTTGCTTGTATTTTGATCAAATCTTGGATAATCTCCTCCATGGGATTCAATTAAGGCTTGGAGTTTCAAGATCAAGTTAGTTTTTATCCACGTCTTGAATTTCAAATGGATTTATACTCTAAGTGAATTTCTTTAAGGCTAAGCAACAAACTTCATGGCAAGATTCAAACTCATTTTGGCTGAATGCATCTAGCCTTTATTGTGGAAAAATACATGATAGCTCATTTGAAATTGCTTTAGCCGAATGGATTGAGCTTATAGAATCAATGGTCTTGCAACATTTTTTTCTCTATTGCATGGCCAAATATGATAAAGTCCTTGTGTAACTTATTTTCTTCATGACTAAGCAAAGAAAACATGTTTATTTCAAAATTTTATCTTGGCTGAATGTGGTAGAGTCCAAGTGAGATTTGAATTGCATGTGTATGGATCAAGATGGTTGGCATTAAGTTTCTATAATTGGGTTGAACATTTTCTTTACATACTTTCATGTATGGCTTGCAAGGAAATGAAATCTTGAGTTTGAAAAACCTAAAATCATGAAAATAACATGAAAAACACTTAAAAATCATCCAAAATTTTAAATTTTAGCACCATTTTAACATGTACAAACTATATATATTTTGGTGATATCACTTCTGAAGCAAAAATGAGCTAACCGAATTGAAAAGGTTGAGAAAGCTCAAATAGAAATCAAGGGGGAATTGAAAAAAAATATGGAAATGCTCAATAAAATGAACAAAAAAAAAGCTATAGAATGTGTTAGGATTCGTGTCAACAAGCTTCTCTCGCCTGAATCCCCGTAGCTGCAAGTAATAATTAAAGCTACCAAAGGCTACCACTACTGCACATAGAATCTAACCAACTTTTTATCTGTTCTATCAAACTTGAAAAAAGTCATCTTCTCACTTTTAAAATTCTATTTAGTAATAGGAGCATTACCCATTCATAATGGTTCCCAATATAAGGTTGAAACACCAGTTATATTTAATGAGATCATTTTTTTTAGCCTCATGCTATCCTTTTAACAGCACTCTTTTAGCTTGTTAAAGGAATCGGAATCTTTAAAAAGAGAAGGGATGGTCCTCTTCTTTCATAGTGGAGATCCTCTACAGCAGGAATCAATCTTTCATACTTAATGCCCTTTCGCTTTAGGGTTGTAAACCCTTTATATCCTTTTAGATATAACCCAAACTAGGCCCAAACATCTCAAGGGGTACAAAAACAACAACTTCCTTTTTTTAAGGCATATTCATATGCATATCTAGGAATGTCATTTACAGTTCCCCAATGAATGGTCCAAGCTTATAAAAATCCTACATTTGGTGAAAGGATATATGATCCTATTCAATTTCCTTATTTGAATGATCTCAAGGAATAGGAAAAGTTAAAAATAAATACCTTTAAAGCAATAGAAGACTTGTCTTCTCAAAAGATGAATCTAATAGAAGAGAGACTCTGAATTATTGAAAAGATAGATTTTTATGGGTTTATAGATGAGTCTAAATTATGTCTTGTGCTTAATAAGACTAAATGCCTTATGAGTCATGTCACCATATATTACCACACAATGGTTACATATACTCATGATGAGAAGCTCATGATCCATGTGTTTCAAGACAGTTTAATACGTTCTGTTACTAAATGGTATGTCCAACTTGATAAAACTTGTAACCAATCATGGAAAGAATTAACAAGGGCATTCATTCATCAATATCTACTTATCATAGACTTAGCTCTAGATCAACTATCTTTACAGAACATGAAAAAGAAAGTTATTAAGAGTTCTAAAGAATATGCCTAAAGGTGAAGAAATGCTACTGCTTAAGTTCAACCACTTCTTATTGAGAAAGAGACCACCATCATATTTCTTAGTACTTTGAAGGCCCTATACTATAAAAGAATTATTGTGAATACTACCAAAAATTTCATTGATATGGTGATCTTTGGAGAAATAATAAAAACACCATCGAGAATGGCATACTTGAAAGAGATGATTCTTTTAATGCAAAAAAAAAAAAAACTGATGGGGCACTAAAAAAAAAAGGAATGAGATACCCAAGTTGTGATTTATGAGGGGCAATAGTTAGAGGCTTTACCTCATACTATCTTTATCTTTGCCCAATCTACCAATCTTATTACCCTTTTGTGAATAACATTTTTTAAAATCCTTATACTTATCAACCAATTACACAATTAAATGTGCAAACAAACTTTCGAGCACTTACACTCAATCTTACACCTACAATTAAACCATTTTTTCAACCCAAGAACTTGGTAAGTAACAAAAGAGAAAAACTCTTATAGACCCAATTTTCATGGCATACACCGAGTTACCCCATCAACTCATTAATAGCCACTTGGTTGCACTAATCTATTTGAAACCTTTAAAGCCTACTTACCCTAAATGAATTGATGTCAATGTTACTCATGATTATCATCTTGATATTATAGGCCATTCCACAAAAAATTGCATAGCATTGAAGCATAAAGTGCAAAGTTTAATCAAGGCTAGTTTGGTAAATTTTAAAGATAAAAAAGGCTAAGTGTCATTAAGAATCATTTGCCTAAGTAAACAGGGGCATAATTTTCAAAAGGCTTTTTATCAAAAATTGATGTTTCTAGTCACTTTAGAAGTTTTTAGGAAGTAATGCAAGTCTTTACAAATCATGAACATTAAGAAGGTTTTTTATTTGCCTTTCATTTTCAATAAAACGGCAAGTGCATTTCATTACATGTTTCTTTTTTTCATCCTTACTTTTACACACCCTTTCATACTTCACCTATTCCTGCATTTTAGATAATGAATGCTAAAACAATCATGACAATAATTTAGGATTCAATTTTACAAATCTTATTCATATTGATGACATTGATGATTAAGACCTCTATTCTGTTGAATTTTTTTAGAAGTCGAAGGAAGATGAATTTATATAAAGAGAGTAAACTGATATGATGTGGAGTTGTAAGCATATGACTATTTTGGTGAATTATGCACAAGTTTGTTCTTATTCAATAAATGCTTTTTAATAAGAGTATTCATGTTTAAGATTAAAAATGACCATCTTTCATTTATCTTTCATAAAAATGAAATTGTCTATTTGTTACCCTTTTGAGCTTATTATGATTTTTTTGTAAAAAAACCCAACCAAGAATCACCCTTTATATTGTGGGCTAATATTTTAGGAAATGACCTATTTTCAAAAAGAAAAAGCAATGGTCAGATCTCAATGATAAATTTTAAAAATATTTGTTTGCAAAAATTAAAAAAAAAAAACGAAAGCCAGAAACAATATTCAAGGGAAAAGAAGAAAGATAACTTTTTAAATTAAAAACTTTTCTTCAAAAAATGAAAAAAAAAAGAAGAAAAAAAATGAGAAGATGATGAGGTTGAAAAATGGGGTAAAACGTTCATGTATTTTACATGATGATAAATGATCCTTAGTTTGATTACCCTTAAACACATTTTTGGGCCTATTTTATCAATTTTTTTTTCATAACGCCTCACCATAGCCTATTATATGTGCCTTAAAAATATATTTTGATCAAATATGAATGCTTTAATTAAAAGAATCATATTTAAGGCATGCTTGTGATTTAGTTAAAGGACAAAGATATTATGATCTCTTATATTTAGGGATTGATTAAGAGTCTGATGGGACTGACTGTGTGAATGAAGCAAAAATGAGGAGTGAAAGAAAAATGATGAAAAATAAGAAAAAAATGAATATTTAAATTAAAAACCTGAAAAGGGTAATTTAAGTTAAAAAAAAAAGATAACTAGGTTGGAAACATGTAAAGACAGCTTTAACAATATCATTTGAGAATCTTATGGGATAGAGGCAAGATTTGGTTAGATGAGCTCAAAATACAAAAAGGCATCAATAAGGTGAGTTTTTAAGAAAGAATTTTGGATTTATTTCTAAAATTGTTTGAATATTTATTATTTGGATGTTGCTAAACCATCCAAACATTTATCCTAATAATGTACTTTGAAATTGTTCATTTACTTAGACTTAAACTTATATTGATTACCTATTTCCTTCAATTTACCTTGCACTTCATTATTATCGCTTTTCCAAATGAGTTTAGGAAATATGTCATGAATTGCATTTACCATAAAATTGAAAATGACATAAATGAATGATAAAGTTCATAAAAGATTCTTGCATCACTTTGAAATGAAAGTCAAGTGATAGTGGTAGCATGAAAAAGAAATTGAGAGTGACGAAGGAAATTTAAATCCTTAAGGCCTTCAAATAAAAGAAGGAACATTTTGAAAAAGTTCAAATACCATGATCGAATTGGCAAATGAAGATTTTGGTTCATAAACTTGTTGATAGAACTTATTAACCAATCCTAAAATTATGATTCTTCAAAATTGAAAATGAATAAAGGCATTAAAAAGATATTGAAAACCTTTTTACCATAATTAGAGTTATATTCATGACATTACATTCATAGCATTGCATTCATGGGATTTGTTTGATAAGACATTGTGATCTTGGATCTTAAAATTGAGACCAACAAAAATGTGAAATGTTTTTGCTTGAGGATACTTTTTCCAAAAAAAAAAAAATGACACTTTATCATTGGTGGAGAATAATTTTTGTAGATAAGGATTTGATCCCCAATGAGGGAAACTTTTATAGAACAAGGTATTGATCCTCAATTAAAGAAAATTTTTTGCAAAAATAAGACTTTTTTATGAGATTTTGATCCTTAGTTAAAGAAATTTTGTAAAGATGGATTTCAATTCTCAGTTGAGGAAAAGAGTCAAATATAAGAATTTTAACCTCCAGATAAAGGAAATGATTTCAAGAAAAGTTGGTAAACCTTAGTTAATGAGCCTTTTAAATTTTATAAAGTTATTGAGCCTATGGCAAAAGAAGTTTTTTTAATTTTTAAAATTTCATAACCTCTGATGAGAAGAGTCTTTTATAATTTTTCAAATTGTTGAATCTCTGATAAAATGAGCCTTTTATAATTTTTCAAAGTTGTTGAGTCTCTGATAAAATGAGACTTTTATAATTTCTCAAAATTGTGGAGCATCTAATGAGAGGAATTTTTTATAATGTTTTGAAGTTGTTGAGTCTCTGATGAGATAAGTCTTTTGTATTTTTCAAAAGCTGATGAGCTTATGATAAGAGGAGCTTTTTAAATTTCCAAAGTTGTTAAGCATCTTATGAGAGGTGCCTTTTATAACTTTTTAAAGTTGTTGAGCCTCTGATGAGATGAGTCTTTTATATTTTTCAAAAATTATTAAGCCTCTAATAAAATGAACCTTATAATTTTTCAAAAGTTTGTGAACCTCTGATAAGAAAAGCCTTTTAAAATTTTCAAAGTTATTAAGCCTTTGATGAGAGGAGCCATTTATAATTTTTAAAGTTGTTAAGCATCTGATGAAAGTAGCCTTTTAAATTTTCTTAAAAGTTGACCTTTCAAAAAAATTAATAGATTAGGATCCAGACATTATTGATGTCTATGTCTTTGTATAACAACACATTTGTCTGGAGTTTTAGTTAGAGTTAAATTTTTATTTTATTTTTATTTATGTACTTATTTATTTATTTTGGTTTAAAAAAGGAGAGTGCGAAATTACAAAAGAAAAGAGTTGGGATTAAAAAAGGATTGAAATCCTTTATGAGGTTGAAACCGAATAAAAAAGAAATTAAGGTAGTTGTTTTTAAATTTAGACTCAAATGCCTATTTAAAAAATCGAAATCAAGCACAAGAGAGAGAAACAATGGAAACAAAGGGCAATAGAAGCAAAAAAAATTTTTTAGTGATCTTTTAATCTTTGAGAATTTTTGGAATTTAGGTTTCAATTTGAAGAAAGGTTAGATTTGGAAAAACATAAATCAAAACCAAGTTTAGGAAATTGTTCTAGGAATTTTTCTAGATATTTTTCTTAGGTACTTTGAATTTTTTTTTGGTTAAATTTTCAACGGACTTCGAATTTTCTATTGATATTTCCAATAGTAGTTTGAAGTTTCTAAAAAGCTTTCGGTATCGGTAATT
Organism: Durio zibethinus; assembly: GCF_002303985.1. The sequence goes on from NW_019168159.1 coordinate 19,777,517, forward strand.
AGATTTCTAAAGAAAGGTGAGAGAATTTTTTTTAAATTCAATTCAAATATTGGAAGATTTAAAAATTGACCTCAATATTTATTTCTAATTTGAAAAAAATTAAAATTGAAATAAATTGTGATTTTCTTTCATGATTAATTATTTGTGATTATATATATTAAATTTTGTATTTGATTATTATATTTGATTATTATAAATTTGACTGTGTATATTATCATGTATTTATAAACTATTTTTTTTTTAGAAAATATTTAATAAATCTTATTACAAAGCTTTTTCAAGGAAATAAGTGAATATTCTTAAAGTGATAAATATTTTTAGGTGGTCAACAAAGTGTTAGAGAAAATCTAAAAGTATTTACAATATTTAAATAAATAATATATAATAAGAATAAATTAAGATAATGTTAATTAAGATAAAAAAATAGTTTAAGATTATTTAATATCAATTTGTAGGTATTATAGGGTGCTATAATGAACTTTCAATTTTAATTTTATTTTGAAAATCAAAACTTATTTGTTTTTTTAAGAACCTTTAATTAAGCTTAAAACTTTTTTAAAAAGAATAAATTCACTTAGTTAATCAATAAATTAATTCTCAAACTTACATATTAGAATAACTCATACACAACTATATTTAACGATGTATTGAGCACGAGATTAGACAAGAAAACACCAAGACTCATTTCACCAAAATGATAAATATCTCCAAAATAAGGTGACACCGATTAGCAGAATAATACAAAAAGCTTAAACAATAAAATTCTAACCAATATCTTACGCCATCTAGCACAATAACCCCTACATGATAATTACAGCAAACCATCTTTGTGAACAATTCCCCATGCCTTGGCATTCCTTCCATCCTGCAAACAATATCAAGCCACATAAACCCATAAATCCTAAGGATAGAACCAACAACAATAAAAATTGCATAACCTACTAAATCCCTAAAATTTTCAATCAATATATTTATTAAAAAAGGATGCGAAAACAAATCAAAGATTAAAAACCAATACACACAACCATTAAAGTCCATCAACTCTTCACATTTTTTAGTAAACACATAAAACCCATTATTTGAAAATCACTTTTTCAATATAAAAGAATTCAAAAGACCAAACTTGAGAAACCCAACCCATAAGAAATCTGTATTATGTTTTTGGACCGAGAAATGGAGAAAGAGAGGACCTTGTAAAGATTGATCTTGTGATCTGATAAGAAACAATTGAGTTTTGGCCATGTCGCAACCAAGCCCCCTGCCGGATAAGAACAGAGCTACCTCGAGCAGGTTTTTCTTCTTTTTTTTCTTTCTTGGGCTTTTTTGGAAGCTGAAGAGGAAGGCGCCAGGTTTTACAGTCAAAATGGCAGTGGAGACTGGAGAGGCTTCTCAAAAAGTTGAATGGTAGTCTTCATAGCCCAATACTTTAATTTTGGGCAGCTCTGATTGCGAGTGTTGCCATTTTCTATTTTGGTTTTGTTTATCTTCTTTACTTTGTCAAGGACCGGTAAGGAAATGAGAACGAGGAAAGGATTGTCCAAGGGGTCTTTTTTTCAAGTGTGAAAAGAGTATTTGATTGCTATTGTGGTCAGTCGTTTCAAAAGATTATGATCTTTTTGGAAAAAAGAAGGAAATTTGAAAAAAATCAAGTTTTAGGCAAATAAAAAAATCGTTTTAGATAAACTAATAAAAAGGTTATTCATTTTTATCGTTATAATTTGATCAAGAGTAATATAAATTTACGGTGCACATGCCAATATTCTTTTTAATCCAAGTCAGTGAATTATAGAGTTGTAGAATAATTAATTGCAGGTGATATGTACCTCCTCTCCCTGTCTCTCTCACTGCTTCATCTTTCTCTCTCCTTAACAAAAACATAAAAATAATAATTAAAAAATCTAATTAAACTTTAAAAAGAAAAGGATAATAAAAGCCCAAAAGGTCAAAACTCGAAAATACTTAAATTCACGAACCCATACAAAAATAACTCGCGTCATCTGCTCTTAACAACCGGCACACTCCAATATTTTTTTCACCAGCGTCACGTGTCAACCAAAGAAAATGCTAAATGCAAACATCCATTTAATAAATGTCATTTAAACATGATAGATGTTAGGACATGTTCACAAAACAATCGTTTTTGTTATTTAAATATGAGTAGTCGTATCAAATCTAAAAACGTATAAGAAAAAATCACAACCAAACCGTTAAATGACTAAAACATCCAATTTAGTTATTTCTTCTCATTACACCCATTTTAGAGAGAGTCAGTTTGTTGGGTTCTTTTCCTTTGATTTTTTTTTTTAAAGATACAATTTGTTATACAGAAAAAAAAAAAAAAAAAACCCTATACAAACAAACAATCAAATACATAGAAAAACATTTCTTGATCTTTCTTCTTTTTTTTTTGGACAAAATATTGTAGAAATCCATACTAATTGTTATCAATTTTGGTTAGAAATGTTTTTTTCTTTTCTTATTTCTTGAAAAAGGAAAGGAGAAGAAGAAGAAGAGGATGGGAACATTTAAGAGTTTTAGACAGGCTTATGGGGCTCTCAAAGACTCAACCAAGGTTGGCCTTGCAAAGGTCAATAGCGATTTCAAGGTATATTATTATTGTCTCCAAATTTGTTAGATTTACATTGCTTCAAAATTTATTTTTGTTTCCTAAATAGTATTGTTTGATTTCAGGATTTAGACATTGCCATTGTGAAAGCCACCAACCATGTTGAATGTCCTCCAAAAGAACGTCATGTTCGAAGTAAGTTCCCGTTTATGTATGTGTAATCCATTCATAATACCTGAGTTTTTTGCTGAAAATTTTTATTGAATGCTTTATTTTCTCATTTTGATTTCTTTTTTTTTAATTTTTAATTTTAATGTTGTTAGAAATATTTTCAGCTACATCAGTTGTACGACCACGAGCAGATGTAGCATATTGCATTCATGCTTTAGCAAAGAGATTATCCAAGACGCGAAGTTGGATTGTAATGTTTTATTCCTTCATTTCCTTTTTTTTAAAATGTTTTTGGTGGTTTTTTTCTTCATTTTTTATTTAATTCTTAAATTATTGGAAGTGTTATAACCTGTTTAAAACATTGTGAAACTAAATTTATTAAAAATGGATGTCACTTCTAAAATTGAGCAAGCATGTATATAATTATTCCCTTGAATTTATTCATTTCGTTTCTCTGTATTTTTTTTTTCTTTTTGTGTCATCGAGACCTTTTTTACCAGTTTAAGTTCTATTTTCATTTAGAATTTTGGAAATTCATTATGCAAATAATAATTATTAAAGATAATTAATATATAGAATGATTTGATTTTATTTCTGTTTGGGTATATTGATTTTTTATTTGTTTTTAATTGTGTTGTTTGGATTTTACTGAATATTGGGATATTCATTTGAATAATATATATATATATATATTTTAACAAATGAATATCAACAGGTTGCTATTAAGATACTAATAGTTATTCATAGAACATTAAGAGAAGGTGATCCTACTTTCAGAGAGGAGCTTCTAAACTACTCCCATAGAGGACATGTTCTCCAAATATCAAATTTTAAAGATGATTCAAGCCCTCTTGGTATGTTTACATTTTACACAATTTTGGAAATTTTGCATGCTCATCAACTTTCAAATTCTAATTACATTAATTGGTCCTCGATCGGCCCAATAATTATGTAACATTTTTTAAAGTTTAGGGACCTTGGATGTATTTTACTTGATTTTACCTTATATTTTATTTCTTAGTACAGCAAATTTGTACAAACTCCCGGAGATTTAAAAAAAAACTTGTGATCTTTTTTTTTTTTTTTTTTTTTATTGTTTTGCAGCATGGGATTGCTCTGCATGGGTTAGGACGTACGCACTTTTTTTAGAGGAAAGGCTTGAATGCTTTAGAGTCTTAAAATATGATATTGAAGCAGAACGCTTGATAAAAACATCACCTGGTGGAAGCAAGGTTTTTATTTTACATATGTTGAAAGTCACTATATATTAATTAGTATAATTTGAAATCATAATCTTTTTTTCTTAATCCTGACAGGCATATAGTAGAACAAGACTTTTGGGTAGTGATGAATTAATAGACCAATTGCCTGCATTACAACAACTTCTTTATCGCCTTATCGGCTGTCAGGTATTTGTTTATATATTATGCACAATTTAATTTGATATTCCTTTTGCTTAGGAGAAAGGATTAGAATCCCATTTTTTTTAATTGAAGAGATGTGCACTTATTATTGAATTATAGTGTTCGGATACAATTTAATTTAATTTCACATTTTAAAAAATTGTAGGATATCATTGTTTTAAATTTAAATACATATAAAGGATTAGTTTAGTATTGAGGTTGAAAGTGGATTTTGTGTTCAAAAATTGCTTTTGATTCAATCTCAAAGTTAAATAATAAAATATGTGATTTTTCGGTTTAAAAATCTAGCTCATAACAAATCAAAGAGCTCCTAAATAGAAACGAAATTTTTGTGGGTAAAATGATTTTATTATTTTTGTATCAATAATTTTATTTATTTTATACATATATTTTTCACATTTCATTTCACCATAACACTTTTTTATAGTAACGATAAACATTTAAAAATTTTAAATCATAATTTTTTAATCACACTCTTAAATACAAATTTTCCAACTCAACTTCATGTATCCTCCCAAAAATTTCGAATATAAAGCCTCTATTTTGGAATTTTCAAATTCTTGTAAAGTTGTCTGTTGAGTTACACCTTTAGCCGATTTTTTCCTATTTTCTTTCAAATACCGTTTGCCACCTTTGTTTTTAAAGTTGTTTTTTGATTACTTTTGATTTTGCAGCCCGAAGGAGTGGCTTACAGCAATTACCTTGTCCAGTATGCCATAACTCTGGTATGCATTACATATTTACCTTTATGCCAATTTTTTTTCTTACTTTTGAAGAATTATTAATATTTTTGTAAAAAAATAGATTTATTTATCTTATTTAAATTACTAGGTAAATTGCTAATGGTAGTTTTAAACAAATTGCTAATGATAAAAAATTGATTTTAACATCTTTTAATGTAAGATATAAGGTTGTGTTATTGTTATTAATTGATAAAATTTTATCTTTCAAACTTACCATTAAAAATTAATAGGTCTATAGTTTCTTGATTATTAGAAAATTCAAATGAAAGGAAAAAAATAAATTGATAACATAATTTTTCTGACAAGCTTTAATAAGAAAGTTGCATTTACATTTATTTGTTTTAAATTAAACTTTCTACCTTCATAATTGTATAAATTTTTCTTTAAAAAGTCATTAAAAGCTAAATTGTTGTAAATAGTAATTACCAACTTCTAGTTATGTTTCTATATATGTCTATATATTAATTATATATAGAAAGAAGCAATGTTTTATTTTATATTATTATTAAATAGAAATAACTATAGAAAAACTCTTTTTCATTATGCCTTTTATTTTTGGGAAAATATATAAATAATGACAGTTTGTATTTTTGTATTTAGTTTTTTAATTGCAGTTTTGGATAAATCTTTATTTTTTTTTTATATTACTTTTTTGCAATTTTTTAAACTGCATGTTATGTTATTCATGCAGGTATTAAAAGAGAGTTTCAAAATATATTGTGCTATCAATGATGGAATTATCAATCTTGTGGATATGGTAGGTTATCTTGATATTGATTCTAACAGAAATCATATATAGGATTATAAGTTTGTATTTCATTATATTTTTATGTGAAATTTACTTTTTGTTTTACAGTTCTTTGATATGTCAAAACATGATGCAGTCAAAGCACTCAACATATACAAAAGAGCTGGTCAACAGGTTGATAATTATTTCCTTCTTACTTTAAATTAATTTTAATATATTATTATTTTTAGCAGAATTGTCTATAAAATAAATTTTTGTATTGTATTTATTTTGTAAAACTTTTTTTTAACTATATAGGCAGAAAATCTTGCTGAATTTTATGAATACTGCAAAGGATTGGATCTTGCAAGGAACTTTCAGTTTCCAACATTAAGACAGGTTCTTTCTTTACATGAAATTTTATAAGAATTGTTAAATTCAAATGAATATATAGTGTCTTAATTTTTTTTTTTTATTTTATTGTAATGAGCAGCCACCACCATCATTTCTTGCAACAATGGACGAATATATAAAAGAAGCTCCACAAACAGGTTCTGTCCAAAATAGACTGGTGAGAGGCTTTAATTACTTGTATTTTTGTATATCTTCTGTTTGGAGTTTTCTCTAGGAGTTCGTTTTATATAAACTCTCGTTGGAGCTTTTAAACTCTATAAGTGATATTAAAAATTATCATGTGTTTTTTAATTTTTTAATATACACTATTACAAGGATATATTGTAACCTTTCTTTAAAAATTCCGCTGAGATAATTTTTATTTATAAAAACTAGATTGACATTAATATCTTAATTAATAAGATATTTATTTTGGTCGTCAAGTTATTCTTCATTACTCATTACTTTTAACTTTTTTATAATAAAAGCTCATTGATAGTGTAAAAATATTATCTTGCAGACTTCAATTCATTAAATTTGCTTGCTGTCATTATTTAGTTTACTAGAATTTGTATGGGAGATCATGATTTTAGTATTTTTGTTGTCTTGGTCATTAATTAGAATTTATAAATTAAAATTCAGCAATTTTGTGACTTTTTAAAGTTTTATATGATTTAGTTCATATTGAAAAAACTTTTAAAGAGGTTTTAGCAATACTTCTAGTTGAATTTGTATTTTATGAGTTATTATAATTATTAATTCTAATAAATTTGTTGTATTTGTTTTTTTATTTTATTTTATTACAGGAATATCAAGAAAGAGAACAATCACCCCCACCGCCAGATGAACCGGTAGAAACAGCAAAAAACAAAGAAGAAAAAATTGATCAGGAGCATAAATCATTGATTGATCAAGAAGAAGAGGCTCAACCTGAGGAGGAATTGCAGGAACCTCAACCACTTATATCAACTGAAAATAATATAGGAGATTTGTTGGTAAGTTTTTTTAATACATATCAATTTTCTTAACAATGGGTTGATCAAATTTTATTAAAGTAATTATTGTTTCTTCAGGGTCTAAATGAAATCAATCCAAAAGCTGTAGAGCTAGAGGAAAGCAATGCATTGGCTCTTGCAATCGTTCCACCAGGTAGTGTGAAATACTTTACCAAATATCTTTGTGTTTGGGAACTCAAATTTACATTTGGATTATAAAGCTTTAGATTTCAATTTTTTTATTTAAAATTCATAAATTGATTTCAAATATGTATTTGCATAAAAATTATATTGCTGCAAAAACTATAACTTATATCAGCATAAAATTTATTAAAAAAAGAATGAAAATATAGCAAATTAGTGATTCAATATCAGTGGAATGGAAGTTACAATCATTTAAAATGAAACTAAAGATTATTAGTAAATAAAATTAAGAATTGAAAAACTTATTTACGCGCCTGATTTTGTGAGTAAAATATGGTAATTGAAGAAGGTAGAATTATGTTTTCATTTTCTTGGAAATGAAGAAATCGTTTGCCAAAAAAAAAAAATGCTAACAAAGTAATTATGCCAAATTCTTTAGTTTATTGATAAAAAATAGAAATTAACAAATTCTTTAATGAGTTAAAAATTGAGTACAATAATGTTGATTTAGAAAATTTTTAAAAACTAAACAAATAAGAAAGAATTGAGATAGAATAAAAAAAAATGTATTTATTGATAGAGTGCTCAACTCTTGGTTTCAGTTATTAAGGTTCAAATTTTAGTAGTCTCAAGTGTTCAAACAAATTAAAATTTCGAATTAAGTATTGCTGAGTTATAAATCTTTAAAAGCATTAGGTTAAAAATACTAAAATAGCCCTTAAATTATTTAATTTTATTTAACTAAGTTTTTATGTTTTTATTGTACCCAAATAACTCTTATCATTTCATTTGTGTCCATATAAGCCCTTACTTTAAATAAAAAGTTGATTTATATTAAGAATTTATTTATATACAAATTCAACGACAAAGACTTATTTGAATATAATAATAAGTATAAAAGTTTATTTAAATAAAGTGATAAAATTAAGTGGCTTTCTTATTATTTTAGCCAAAAACATTATCATACATTTTTAAATGTTTGAATTATTAAAATCCATGATCCTTTTGAAGTATGAAAATTTTCTTAGTGATCGTGTCAATTCTTTTTGGTAGTATGCTTGTTTGTATTTGTAATACATATATGCATTAAGACCTTTTGTTTTTCTTGCATTCAAGAAGGCAATGATTCAGCAAATCGTGGTTTAAGTGAAATTGGTGGTACCGGATGGGAGCTAGCACTTGTTACAACACCGAGCAACAATTCAACTCATGTGGTAGAAAGCAAATTGGTTAGTTTTCTCTACTAAATATATATATATATATATGTAAACTTTGACTTGCAACATAACGAATCTATTCATTTTGAATCCAAGTTATGATTTGAATCTTCAATCTATTATGAGATTATATATGAGACAAATACCAAATTTGTCATTAGATTATGACTCAATTTTGAATTTTAAAAATAATTTAATTTTGATGAATTTTATCAACATACTTTTATTTTGATTGATTTCCGGTCAAAAATATGTAAAGGAATAATTCCAAACTTTGATATTTACCCTTAAGATGATGTTATTATATCCATTTAATAGTGGTGGTAATAAATTGAATTTTGGATAGGCGGGTGGATTTGACAAATTATTACTAGATAGCTTGTATGAAGATGAAGCTGCTAGGAGACAAATACAGTTGACAAATGCAGGATATGGATATGGACAAGAAGGTTTGGCTATTGTGGAAAACCCATTCCAGCAACAACAGCATGATCCGTTTATAATGTCAAACAACAATGCACCCCTAACTAATGTACAAATGGCCTTGTTGGCTCAACAACAACAATATCAACAAGAGCCAATGATGTTACAACAACAACATCACCAACAACACGTGACGATGGTTCCTTACCAATACCCTCAACAGCAACAGCAAATGCAATACATGGGTTCTTCTAACCCATTTGGAGATCCATTTTTTAATTTCCCAACAACTTCAAAATCCCAACCAGGAAGTCATACACTGCTTTGAATGTTATATTCAATTTTTATTTAATTTACTCCTGTACATGTTTTTGTTAATTCTTTGAAGTAGAGGATATAGAAATCATTTGTTTGTTCACATATAACTATACTTATTTTTTTTACTAAATGAAATATATGTAAAAGTTTGTTTTTTCATACATTATACTATTGTTTTTAAGGATTATTATGTTTTAAACTTTAACTGATAAATTTTATACATTTTTAGGTATTTATTTTTTTTCTTTAAAAAAAAAAAGAAAATCATAACTTAGAGATTAAAAAATAATTATAATTGTTGAGATTTGAACCTTAAACCTACTAATATCTCCTCTTAAAATAATTGCATACAGTAGTTAAGCACTAGATTCTTGTAAGGATTTACTTTTAATACATAAAAGCAGAACTCATCCAGCTTAGCCAATTACCATGATGGTGTAAGGTATTTTGGAGGCTCCATATTACAATATCTATTTTTTTTTTTATACAAAAGAAGTCAAGGCATAACCAATTACAATTATGGGGTAAGGTGTTTTGGAGTTTCCATATTACAATATCTTATATATTTTTGGTACAAAAGAAGTTAAGACTTAAGGGAAATTAAGAAAGGAAAATTTGCAAATGCTGAAATCGAATCTTAGCTAGATCGATAATTTTAAACAAAACATAAAAATGATATAGAAAAAATCATGTATAGGTTTAGTGTAATTATGTTTCGTATCTTAATCATGTTAACACAGTTAAGACATAATATTACTTATATCGTATTGATCTCAAACAGTAATGACATGCTTAACATATGGTACTATTCGTAACATACAAAAAATAAAATTTATTTTAATTTATTTTTAAAATAAAATAATAATCATATTTATCATATCATTTTGATGTTTAAATAGATTATAAATATTCAATTTTTAAATAATTTTTTGTTTAAATACAAATTTAAATTATATTTTTTGTTTAAATAAATGGATTAATTGTGTCTAATCGTGTTATTCGTATATAATCATATTAATCGTGTCGTATCGTATTGTATTATATGGGTAATTAATCATATCTAATCGTATTATTTGTATATGATCATATTAATCATGTTGTATCATGTCGTATTATATGGATTAATTGTATCTAATCATGTTATATGGGTAATTAATCAGATCTAATTATATCATGTCGTGTCGTGTTATTTGGATATAAATTAATTTTAAATATATTAATCGTGTCGTGTTACGTATAACACATATAATAAAAATATCATATTCATGTTTAAATTATTTGTATTATTTAAATATTCATATCAAAATTATTCGTGTCATATTTGAAATCATATATAATATGAAATACGATACGATTACACAAATTTTTAGATTTAACCTTAACATTGTTTGAATCTATCCCCAAAATGAGGCAAGTGAAACATCTAAGCTAAACTACAAGTTCGACATCTAATATTTAATATTTTTAAAATAAATATATTTACCCAAAAAAAATACTAAACCTTTAAATTTTCATAATTATAATTAATACCCAAGAAATAATATTTTAAAATAATTTCACACTTAATATGTAGTACATAAGAAATTTAGTCATACTAATCCATAACAATATTTTATGTGAGATTTCTTTAATTTCAAAAGCACTTAAGATGAGACATAAAAAATGATTAAAGGGTTAATTAAGACATGAAATAAATTGGTGGGGGTGTTTTGGAGAAAAAACTTTTGTGTTTTTTTTTTTTTGGGCAAATGGTTATAACCAATTTTTTTCTTTGTTTTTTAATTTTGGTTTTTTTTTATTTTGTTTTTCTCTTTAGTCTTTTTATTTATTGATTTGCTTATTTGTTTATTTAATTTTTTTACATACACATTTAAAATTTTATATTAGCAATATTTTAATCATCAGACAACATTAAAAAACTGAAAATTTGTGTTAGACAAATAAATTTGTAATTTTTATAATTACATTTATTTATATCATGTAAATTTTAAAAAATTAGAAATAAATGAAAACTTTCCAATTATGAAATTAAAAAAATTGCAAGTGGTGCTGGAAATTAAAAAAAATCACATTTAGATATAAAAGATTGATGATGACTACTTATTTGTGTCTAATAATCAAGTTCTTGAATATGTACGTTATGGCATAAATAATAAAAATCATTTGAATAATAATGGCTAAAATAATAATAATAATAATAATAATAATAATAATAATAAAAAGCTCTTAAACTTTATAACTCTACTTAAATACACTTTTATACTTTTATTACATTTAAATAAACTCTTAATTTTTAATTTATATTCAAATAAGCTCTTAAACTTTTAATTTATATTTAACTAAACCCTAAATGTAAATCAATTTTTTTTTTAAAATACAAACTTATTTGAATATAAATTAAGATATAATGGTTTATTTTGATACAATAAAAGTATAACTACTTATTTTTAAAAAGGTAAAATAATTCAAAAACTTTTTAAATATTTTAACTAATAATAAAAATAGTCAAAATTCAATTAAATCATGTTAATTTGGTGTCAATTTAATAGAATTTTGATTGTTAGATTTTTTCACAAACTAAATTGACCACCGATACAACTTAACTGATTGATTGAATCTAGCTTATGTCCGCATCTAAATTTCAAATGAAAAGAATTATAAAATAGGTCAAATTATATCATAGGCTTTTATACTTTCTAAAAATTTGAAATTTAATTCATATATTATAATTCAAATAAATTTAGTCCTTGTACTATTTAGATTCGATAATTTTAGTGCAATTACTAACTTAGTCAACTTTTTGTCTTTAAAAATGTTGACGTGGGCTTTAACTTGATGACATGGGCATTAACTTTGTTGACATGGTATTGACTTTGCTAATGTATGTAGATACCAAATTTTGTCTGGGTTTCTCTAAATTAGGATTCAATTTTTTATTTTGTTTAATTAAACAAAATATTATTAAAATTTTAATTAATTTAAAAAAAAAGATAGAAGGAGAAATCAAGGGTGCCCGGGTGCTATGCATGGCACCACTGGCACCCTGCTAACACATTCCCATGCTATGCCTCAACTACCCCACACAATAACCCCTCAATTTGTCATCCACAATTTCAACTCTTAACTCCAAATGATAAAATGCTCTTTTCCCCAAATTTAATGAAGGTGATGATCTAGAAAGAAAGAAAATCCCTATAACCCATATTCAACAAGCCTCACCTAGAGAGCTACTAAAAAATCACACACTAGTCTATCCCAAAAATCGCACCACACCCCAAGACTAGCCCTCAAACCAGCCCTTCAACCATCGTCGATACACTAACCAAAAAAACACCTCTAACACAGCTGATAATCCAGCCCTAGGGTAGGCACCATCCGGTCAAGCCTTCCATTCCCCATTCAACCAAAGTCCCACCACCTATTCAAAATACCCACCAACTACTAGGCCACCCTCTATTACTAAAAGCCTTCCCTAAAAAAATAAGTACCTATTGCCAAACTCAATAATCAATAAAAAAACACACACACACACACAATAATTAGTAAGCCACAGTCATCACCAGATTTGGTAAGGAACATAGCAGCAAAATAAAAAAAAAATGAAAAAACTTTCAGCTTGGGTGATTTAAAGTGTTTTAGGTTTAAATTTTTGGTGAAGAAGAAAGCTTTAAAATGAGGAGGAACATAATGAAAGTTGGTAGCATTGAAAGCTATGGAGGGGAACTTTTGGAGGTTTGAACCATCGAATTTTAAGCCATATCTTGGATTTTAGGCTAGTTTTTTGGAAAATCATTTGGAAAATATAAAAAAAAGAGGTCAAAAAGAAGCTCGGGCTTGATTTTGAGAAGGAAAGGCCACTAGCCAATGGCAGCATCGGTGACGAAGCGACGGTGATCGTGGTAGGCTTCGTCAGAAATCAGGGGTTGGGAAAGCCTTTATTTTTTTTAAGAAGAAAGGTTTTTTTTTTTTGTAAAAAAAAAGGTCTGAAATGAAATAAAAAAATTTGAGAATTTATAGTGTAGTAAAAAAAAAATACGAAAATGACATCATTTTAAGGGCAAAAGATTTGTATGTGACCTATGACCTGACCCGAGATCTGCACGTCTGACCTGGGACCCGTTCCCCCTATTGATCGGTCCAACTGAATTGGTTTTGGATCGTTGCTGAATTGATTGGCGTTGACTACCATTGATTAATGTTGACTTGTCGTTGATCGGTACAAAATTGGCTTTTTTTAAATTTTTTCCTATATTTTTATTAGTATTATTTTTTTGTGTGTTATTATTGGTATTTTAATTTATAATTTAGAACATGTTAAAATAAATATAATAATGACAAAAAAATAATAAATATAAAATTTATAATAACGAATAAATAAAAATAAACAATGAAAACTATGGTTAAAATTTTTTATAATTTTAAAATTTATGATAAACCTTATAAAATAATGTAATATAAAAATAACTAAAGATAATTATGATAACAATAAAACATAAAAATGATTTCAAAACTTTTGAAATAATTAAATTTGAAAAAATAAAGAAGAATAATAATCAATAAATAAATGCTAAAAAGAGTATTTATAAAAAAAATTATAATGAAAATAGAATAATAATAAAAGTTTTAAAATCTCTGCCTTGAAGTTGGAGGGAATAAAAAAAAATGGATTTTAAATAATAATAATAATTTTGCCTAAATATTGGAAAATTAATAAATAATAAAAATAAAATAATAAGAGATAAGCAAACAATAATAATAAATTTTATATAGAATCTAAAAATTAATTTTTAGAAAATTTGAAAAACGAGTTTGTTCCAAATAAAAATTAATTTTCGAAAATCATAAAAACTGAACTTGCTTTGAAAGTCCACTTAGATGTGAGAAAATTTTAGAGATGTTCACATTTCTTTTAAACCCTCGAAACCCTAAAACCCTTCAATCCCTAACGCTATGTTTGGATAAATATTAATAAAGGAAATGAAATGAAAGGAAAGGAAAGAAAAAGAAAAATTTTTAAAGGAAAGAAAAAGAATTTTAACAACCATTGTTTGGATAAATAGTGAAAAAGAAAGAAAATGATTCATTGTAATATTTTTTTTTAATTATAACATTTCATTGCCTGTGACTTTAGAGCATTTCTGGACCATGATATATTTACTATCTTGTTTGACTTCACAATCATTGCTATATCAATGGTTTCATTTCTTTATTTATCCATCTATACAGCAAAATATTAACAATAATTATTATTATCATAAAAATAAATACACTAACACTTGTATGAAAGAAAATAATATTAAAACAAAATTGAATTAGAGAATTTTGAGACATGAGGCATTTAACAATAAATCATACATACTACTAGTAATAATACTAATATTTATTAATTACTCACATATTAATTATTATAATAAAAAAATTTTGAGCTAGTTTGACATCTCATAAACTTAAAAAATATATCTATTCATATTCAACCATTCATCAAAATCATATTACCAAAAAATTATAAAAAAATTTTTATATTGGAAGAGATATGTAAAACTTACTTGTAAAAAGAGATGACTTTGAAAAAATTACAAGATGACTGTGATCTACTTAGTTTGTTTTTATTAGGTTTTAGTATTAATAAAAAGATATAATAATCTTTTTATTAAAAAAAAATTCAACTTTCCTTTCCCTAACTTTTCCTCTGAATAGAGGTATTAAAAAAATTAGGTTTACAAGGAAGACCAAAGGTTATTTGATTTCCACCTCTTTCCCTTTCTTTAAATTAAAACTTTATCCAAACAAGCAGAGGGGGTTTTGTTTCCTTTACTTTCCTTTCCTTCCCCTCCTCTCAATCCAAACACACTTTAAAATCGAAACCTTAAAATCAAAACCCTAAACCTTCTAACTCTAAACCTTCTAAACCTTAAAACATGCAAACTTTAAAACCTAGAAATCTTAAAACTTAAAACCCTAAAATCCAAATCCTAAAACCTCCAAACTTTAAATCACATAAAACTCAAAACCAAAACCCTAAAATATTAAAACCCTAAAACAAGATCCTAAATCTTATAAATCCATCAAGACCTTAAATCTAACCCAAACCCTAAAATCAACATACAACCCCAAATCGCCACCCGAAAATCATTCAAACCTTAAAGCCTCGACCTAAACCCGTGCCCAAAACCTTTCTAAAATTCTAAAGATACAAGTAAAAATCTCGCATGAAGTAATTTCTTCTCGAATGCCGCCTAAAAGATATAGTATTCAGAAAATTTTATTTCATTAAGTTTTTCATACGAATGCTTTACTTGCAATAATAATGAGTTTGAAATAAAGGAAAATAAAATAGGATCTTAAACATAAATAGTCACATTTAAACTCTGTCTAGATGTTGGTGAGTCAGAGTGGTCTCATTATACTTAAGAACTTGATTTCCAAAATTGCATTTCATTATCATGCGTAGCATTTATTGGCATGCATATATTCATCTGTTATTGTTTGCATTCATTTCGTATATTTATGCTTATTTATTGTTTGCTACCTGATAGTACCATCATTTACTTTCTCACATAAAATATTTTACAAAAAAAAAAGAAATATGTACTTTAAAAATGTGAAATTATAAAATAAAACAAAAATAATATTTCGAAGAAAATAATTCTTGGAGAGTCACCAACAATCATCTTCTACAAGGAGTGTTAGTTTCATTTTAAGGAATATTGTGATAAATCTTAAGCGAAAAAAGTTATTTTAAATTCTACCTAAATGTTAGAGAATTTTAAAATAATTTTAAAATAATTTTTTAACTTAAAGATTTTTTTTTATATCATAAATAAAAAACTTTAATAATATTACTTTCTTTCTTAAAAAAAAAGGGAATTATTATTAAATTTTAAATTGAAACTATTTTATCCAACACTGAAAATAACACATGATTAATTGATACCAATTTATAGGCATTATGGGGTGCTAATCCCTTCCCATAGGTAAAAAATTTATCTTTTTGATAAACTTTAAACTCATTTTTATAGTTTTATTAAGAAGATAAACTTTTGGATGGTCAATCACACCCTAAAAAAGATTGGTGGTGACTCTCTTTATTTTCCTCAATTTAAAATTTTTTTTTGTCTATCAATCCCAAAGCTATTACTATAGCTTGACGACTTCACTTGGAACTTTTTTTAGAGTCAAGCCGAAAGTTAATCATGCATTATTCGAATTGTTGGATTTTACAATTTTAGTTAATATTTAATTTTAATTCCTTCTATTTTAATTTCTTAAAAAAGTTGTATGTTAGCATCATTTTTCTCTTATGTTGTTTAATTGTTATATCTCTTTGCACATACTTTGTATATTCAGTTGCATGCATGAGTTCTAGATCCGGGCTCTATTCCTTTTAGGAAGAAATAAAATAGCTACGCTCTTGTGAAGTGATAACCTTCACATTTGCTAGCAAATACTTTTACTCAGATCAAACCTTTTCCATTTGTAGCTTGTAATGAGTGAGGATTGGTGTATTTAATTAGTCTGTAATAGACGATAATTTAAGGTTTAATTTGAGAAACTTTAGATGAATAAATATTGACTTGACATATTGAAAATCATAGAAAGCCTACCTAGGGTAGAGCCGATCACCTTTTTAGAAAATTACCAAAAGTTAGGACATTATATAATATTCTATTATTTTATTGTATTATATGGTTGCTATATTGTTCTTATTATTTGTTTGTTTTGAATTATTCATTTTATTTTTTATATTCTTTGACGTCGACCTCTTGTAGAAATTATTTAGAAATTTAAAGCTACACCATTTTCTTTCATAAAAATTACCCAAATTAAGATAAGTGGGACACTTTGATGCAGTTTATGTGTAAGAGTAATAATGGTGCAAATAAAGTTAGGATAAAAAAATGAAAAAAAAAAAGAAAAAGGAAAAAAGAGCAAAAAAAAAAAAATTTAGGATAGGTAAGAAGTTTGGTTTCTTTTTGGAATTTAGTCATTTCATTCTACATTCACATTAAGTTTATTTGTATATCTTAGGTTATTCCATTTTTGTATATATCTTTGCATCATTATTATATGCAAACATTCATAAACATATTTTGTGTAGCATGCAAATTAGGAATTATGTCATTCATTAAGCAAGGAAAATAGCATAAATGCTTTGGTTTACACCTTTGAAATAAAATATTTATTTTAATGGGTACGAGAAGTCAAAAATATGGAGGAACAATTAGAGGCCCAAATTAGTGCATTAGAACGCAATCAAGAGGAGTTTGGTCATGACATTCAAATGACAACAAAACACCTCACTGAGTTGATGAAGGCCACAGATAGATTTAAAGAATTTATTTTGGTTTCCTTCTCAAGGGTCCTTATAATTTTAGCCTAAGTAAGTCCTATGAATTCATGGAGTCATGATCAACTGATTCTCACTGGGCCTAGTACATTTCCTAAGCATGCTAAAGCATTCAATAGTTTGAGCAATAATGAAGGTCTGAACAAGATCATGAAAAGGATGAGTGATTTGACCGTCCAAGTGTCTGGGCTTCAAACTTTGATATTTAGGATGAAGTTACCAGGTTCTATATAATCTTCACCAATCGTTTCAAACTTGAACTTGCATTCAAATCCTTTTCAAGTCTATTTTCGACCTATTTTCTAGGCATCTAAGATCAGGCCCTAAAACTTCATTCAATCTTTGATAAGTTCACATCTAAACCAAAATCTTTAGCCTACAATTTTCCAATCACTTGTTCAAACAATTGTTCAATTCTGAACCTTTGCACCACTACCAAATCCTAGGACTTCTAGTTAACTTGTTGCCTAAAAATTACCTAAGAAAAAGAAATAGTTAAATCCTATCTTATTTCTTATGGAAAGCTCTATCCCTATCTGTTTGAGAGACACCTTGTTGCCCCTATGTTTTGAGAGCATTCAAAGCTTTATATCTAAAATATTTTGACCCAAATGCAAGATGTGAATACCATGGTAGGATTACGGGGCATTCCATTGGGTATTGGGCATTGTGCGGTTTCAAACATAAAGTGCAGTCACTCATAGATGCGAAATAGTTCAATCCAACTACTATAGGGGATTAAAGATTTAGGAGCAATGAGAAGAGGATGGCATGATGATGAACATGGATGAAAGTTTTTTATTAAAGAGGGTCTTCAAGTGATAGGTTATTTGGGAAAATAAAAAGTTTTATGAATTTCTTATGTCTGAAAAATGTTTCTCTTTATGCTAATATGATGTTATTTTTTAAACTTGGATATGTAAATTATGGTTTGTCTTTAATTATTACTCTTTTTCCAATTTTCACACTTTTCATTAATGAGCTTTGTCATTTATGCATTCATTCATTCATCCATTTATAGAATGCAATTCATGTGTGTTCGAAGAAAAAGAATTTCTTCAAAAATAATCCTTATGATTTATTATGAGGAAAACAAGAATATTGATGTGATAAGAAAAATGGAAAAGATTATCGAGGGACTTTGTGCTCAAGGAAATGATCAACTTGAAGGACCTAGCTTAGAACCCATCAAGGAAGAGCTAAGGAATATAAATGAACAGAAAATGTATAATCTATTGGAAGAAAAAGTTTGAGCTATTGAAGGTAAGGATGATCTTATGATGCAAAAGAATATCAATCGGTTCCAGATGTGGTTATTCTGCCCAAGTTCAAGGTTCCAACATTTGAGAAGTAAATGGAACAGGTTGTCCCAAGATACATCTAGCTTGATACTATCACAAAATGGTTGGGTATACCCATAATGAAAAATTACTCATTCCTATTTTTCAAGAAAATTTGGGTAAGACAGTAGCCAACTAGTATTATAGTTTAAAAAGTGGTCAGATTCGTAACTAAAAAGATTTATTGCGGGGATTCTTAAAGTAATATCAACATATATTGGAGTTAGTTCCAAACTAATTAACCCTTCAAATTATGAGAAATAGCCCAATGAAAGCTACAAAAAATATGCTGTTAGATGGAATGAGATGGCATTTTAAGTACAATCACCTCTTACTAATAAAGAGTTAAATTTTTTGTTTATGGATACCTTTCTTTCTCCTTATTATGATAAGTTGATCAGGAATACTTCATCAGAGTTTGTAAATTTATTGTTTGCTATGGGCAAGATTGAGGATGGGATAAAAAAGAGAAGAATTATGGATGCTAATGATGAAAGGTGGGGAGATATTTTTGCTAAACAAGCCTAAGAAATAATTATTGAAGAGCCAAATGAGAGAAACCTCACCATGATACAGGAAAATTTAATGAACGACTATTCCTAATGGTCGTTATATTATTCTCAACTGACATTTTAGGTTGGTAATTTTTCTTAACCACATCATCTGTATGCTCTAGTTTCTTTACCATAAACAATCACAGAATAAAAGATCAACCTAAGCCATTCATGAAGCCATAAGAGAAAGAGAGTCAAGATTTATCATTCACTCTCAATGCCTTACGCTGAGCTTTTTACCTTACTTGTCAAAACTTATATGATCTCTGTTGTTCCTGCAAGACCCAAAAAACCTTTTTACCCAAAGCAGTATGATCCCAATACTAAATGTGAATTCCATGATGGGGTTAAAGAATATTCTATAAAAGATTGTACTCTTTTCAAGGATATAGTTCAAGTTTTGATCGATGTAGATTTCGTACAATTTAAAGAATTGGTTGGTGGTTTTGATGATTGATAGTAGTAAAGTTATGGGTCAATGATGCTAAAGTTGAAGCGTCAAATGGCAAACTTTTATTTATGTAATTTTAAATGTCATCTCAATAGTACAATTGGGAATGTAAATTTTTAGGTCAAGTTAGAATGTTTGCATTGCATGAGTGAACATTGTGCATCATAGCATTTTATGGTTATATTATCATTTAAGGGATTTTATTTCGTTTAAGTTTTAGATATTGTAGGTTTTCTTTAAAAAAAATGGTAAAAAGGGAAAGATGTTATATTTGAATAAAGTCTCGCACAGTTAAGTACCGAGGCTATGGAAAGAGAAATTCCTTAAAGAAAAAAAAAAGAAAAGGGAAAAGTGGGAAAAAAAACAAAAAGACAAAAAAAGAAAAAGTTCAGGATGAGTTGGTGATCACTATTAGGAATTTCTCAAATACCTAAACTCCAATTTTTTTAAATCTTCAAGTTGACTCCATTTCATCAGTCATGACCCTTCAACATCCTTGAATTTGAATTTGTGAACCTTGATTTCACCTAATAATGTTATAATATCAAAGGGTGATATTCTTTTCTAAGGCAATTGTAGACACCAAATTTTATCTGAAACATTTTAGTATGGTTAGACAAAGCCCATTTAAAGCTAGTAAAAAAGGCCCCTTAAAGAGTTGATAAATGCATCAATATTTAGGCCTAATAAACAAAGAAAAAGGAGACCTATATGATTAATGTCAATTTCTTTCATATGGGATTTATATGGATGATTGTTTTTCACATGGATTTTTTAGAAATGAAGAATAACTAAAATGAGTCAACCCCAAAGTCAATTCTGGTTAAAATCGCATAAGATTTTGACAAAGTCAACCAGGATCAATGTTCAAAGTTCATGGCCTAAGTGGAATCAATGTAGTTTTAAATTAAATTTGGTGATTTTTAAAACACTAAAATTTTTATAGTCCCATGAGAAGTGTGAAATTATCAAAATACCCTTATAAAGGTATTTTCATAATTTGGCTTTTTCGAGCTTGAAATTTCATGAACATTATAGATCTTAGTTTCATAATATTTCATGATTTTTTGTGCACTTGAAATCACAGCAGTACCCCGGGAGGTGCAAAATTACCAAAATACCCTTAAAAGCGTATTTTTGTAATTTGGTGTTCCCTAGCTTGAAAATTTTTGAAACTTTTCAGATCTTAGTTTCATAATATTTCATGATTTATGATTCACTTGAAATCACAGCAGTACCCTTGAAAGTGCAAAATTACCAAAATACCCTTATAAGGGTATTTTGGTAATTTGGCCTTTCTAAGATCATAATTTTATGAAACCTTTCAGATCTTAGTTTTATAATATTTCATGATTTTTGGTGTTTTAAAATCCAAAAAATGAGCACAGGAACATTGATTTTTTAAAAAATGGCCTAAATATCGAAAACTTTACACTAGGAATAAAATGATCTTTTTATGGGTTTAGAGGGCATAAAAATTCAACCTTTACAAGGAATAATATGGACCATTAGATATTTTATTGATTTTGATCCAATGGCCAAAGGTGGTTCCTTGAAAAAAGAAAAAAGAGAAACATTGACCCTTGGATGAGATTTCATCCAAGGGTACATTTTGATCAAGATTGCATTTTGATCAAGATTGAGATCTTTTTGAAAAGGGTCTGCTGAGTGAAATAAAGGGGCTGGAAGGTGCTGGAAAGAGGAGGAGGCTGGGAGAAAGAGAAGAAAAGGAAAAAAAACGAGAAAAAGAAAGGGAGAAGTTTGCCGAAAAGCTAGAGCTGGAACTTGTGGTATTATTTTCATCTTTCCATTTTCTGTTCTCTTGTAAAGAGCACCATAGCAAGCAGCATACTTGCTGATTTTGCTTGGATTTCTTGGCTCCATTTGAGCTGGTTTTCTTCTTCATTTTTTTGCTCTTAAATTCCAGCTTCATGATATTTTCCAGCACTTGCATATTGATCACCATTTAAGCTTTATTCATTGTACTTAATCCATAGAATTTCCTGTTTTGGTTTAGCTTAGGTTCCTTTATTTTTCCAAGTTTAAATTACTTTGCTTTGAGCTTGTTTCTTGTTGAGAAGGATGGCTTTTGATGGATGGATGGACTCTTGTTCATCATTGGGCATCAAAATAGCTTGACTCTTGAATGCTTGACCCTTTTCTTTGCTATTTAACGATGGTTTTACTTGATTTTATTTTCTGCCCAGCCCTTGTTTACGTTGCTTATTGAGCTTGTTTTAATTATTATTTGCTTGTATTTTAATTTAGTTTCATGTTATTTTACTATGGTTTCATGATAGTTTAGGACCTTCCCTTTGCATCATTTGTATTTTTTCTACTTTCTTTCCATCCTTCATATGAATGTGCAGTTTTGGGGGGGCTGTTTCCATGTCATTTTATTCAATTTTTTTGTAGCAAGTTACCTTGCATTTTAGGTTTATTCTTGAGGGTCCATAGTTGTTCATTAAAATGTACTTATGGGTGAAGAAATATGCAAAGTTTTTATGCTTATTACTTAATGGTTGTTCATGGTCCTTCATATGAATGTGCTGTTTTGGGGGGGCTGTTTCCATGTCATTTTATTCAATTTTTTTGTAGCAAGTTACCTTGCATTTTATGTTTATTCTTGAGGGTCCATAGTTGTTCATTAAAATGTACTTATGGGTGAAGAAATAAGCAAAGTTTTTATGCTTATTACTTAATGGTTGTTCATGGTATACAAAAATATTGAAGATAAAGGAATTTTTTTTTTTCAATGATGATATTTTAGAGAAATCCAACTAGTTATTCTCTAAAATGTCTAGGTGAAGATATTTTTCTAAAAATACTATCAAAGTAATGGAGTATTTAGGAAAATATTCAATATAAAAAGTATCATTTGTCTATTTTCCTAAAATTTTGATAAGTGTTAATAATAATGTGTAATGACTCTTTTAGTAATAAAATTGGTATGTTTTATATCAACATTCATATTTCTCTAAAGTTGTTCCAAATATGAGCATAATTTAAATCCCATGCATTTTTTCTTTCATTGCTACTGGTTAAATTTCCACGTTCATTTTGATTTTTATGCAATCTAGTTTTTGCACATTAATTTTTTTAATGCAAATTTGTTCTTCATTTATTAATAATAAATTGAGTGAAATTTTTCAATGATGATATTTTAGAGAAATTTGAGTAGTGATTCTCTAAAATGTTCAGGTGAGAATATTTTCTAAAAATACTACCAAAGTAATAGAGTATTTAGGAAAATATTCAATAAAAAAGTTTCATTTGTCTATTTTTCTAAAATTTTAATAGATGTTAGTAATAATGTATAATAACTTCTTGTAGTAATGAAATTGATATGATCAAAGTTTAAAAATTAGATCAAAAAAATAAAATTAATTAATTAAGTTAGAATGGGCAAAGTGAATGAAATTTCCGAGGATGGATTATAAGAAAGTCTAAATAGAATTTCCTAAAAATCCCTAAGTGAGAAAAGTTTTTTAAAATACCACCAAAGAATCGGGTATATAGGAAAATTTTCAATAAAAATTTTATTTACTTTGTTCCTTTCAAAGGTGTTAATCATAATTGGAAATTGATTAAAGAAGATTAAATCATAATGATAACCATGTTTTTGTATGTATTTTTTTCTTTATTGTCTCACATCACATGATCTCATATGTAATTAAAAATCTCCGATGATGGAATTTCGAAAAGTCCGAGTAGTGATTTTCAAAAATTTTCTAGGTTAGGAAAGTTTTCTAAAATTTGCCAAAGTATTGAAATATTTAGAAGTTACTTTTCAATACAAAATTTTCTATTTCATAATTATTTTCTACAAATTAAATGGTTTTCTTAATAAAAAAGTATGTGTGTTTTTTTTTTTTAAATAAAGGTGTTTGTAAATAAATATATTATTAAATGACCTTCAATAATTTTTCAAAAAAAAAAAAAGAAGAAGAAATATCCAAAGATAAGATTTTAAAGAAATTCGAGTAGTGATTCTTTAAAAGTCTTTAGTTGAGAAAATTCATCTAAAATGCCGCCAACGTATTGGAGCATTAAGATTAATTTTTGATAAAGATTTCTCTCATTTTTTAGAAACGAGTTTAAGAAAATACTATATGTTCTTAAAAAATATTACATGTTATGTTTTCAAATAAATGCTAGAAATAAATACAAACCACCAAGGATAGGATTTTTTAGAATTTTGAGTAATGATTCTTAAAAATTTCTTAGGGGAAATGGTTCATTTTAATATTGTCAGAGTATTGAAATATTTTTAGGAATTTTTCAATATAAGGTTTTTATTTATTTTTTTAGGCTTACTAAAAAACAAAGATTTTTTTAAAGAAAATTAAGGAAAATTAATTTTTAAATACTAAAATTAAGATCATTTTTGTTAATATTAAAAGATAACACATAATTAATTGGTACCATTTTAAACAGGCGTTGTGGGGTGCTAATCCTTTTTCATACGTAACCAATTTCTAAACCCAAACTATTTTCGCAGACCTTAAAATTATTTTTTTAATAAATTTTAATTAATTTTAAAATTTTATTAAAAAGGCAAGTTTTAATAAGTGATCAATCACACCTAACCAAAAAAGATTGGTGGTGATTCCATTCATTTATTTTCAAATTCGTCTAGCAATCTCCAAAACTATTATGACAACAATGAATAATGGAACAACCAATGAAAAGGAAATGTGGTTCCTAAAAAATCACTTATTTATAACATTTTTAAGAATTCAAATGTGGTAATTTGAATGTCAATGTTATGCTATAGTTTCAAAAATTTTCAAAAAATAAGCTATCCCAAGTCTTTTAAAATGACATTAAACACATTGACCTTTCAACTCTTTACTTAAAAAAATTGCGCTAGTCCATTGTCTTAGAGGCATGTTGGTCAGAGAAGAAAAACCTCATTGCCTCTAAGACAACTTGAGTTATGATTAACCTTTTTGTGGAGTAACAGATACCTTAAACGGGTTTATTACACATGATCATTTTCTCATTCATTCCACATGATCATTTTCTTGTAATAACCTTCATTAAGGGTGGTTTGTTAAAATGGGGCATCTTTCATTAAATGCATTACTAGCAAAATGAATTTAGGTATAAGTTATGGAAGACATGTTAAAAAAAAGAAAAAAAAAAGAAAAAAAATTGTTATGATATTATACACTTAGGAAATTTGAATAAATCTAAATAAAGTCCTGACAAATTGAAAGTTTTGGAAAATAGACCAGGAAAAAGCCAAAATAAAAAAAGCCAATATTTAAAAAAAAATAAAAAAAATCTTTTAAAATGAAATCTTTTTTTTAAATTTATTTTTTCAAAGGGAGCTACTCTTCAATTTAAATGTTTATGCTTGAAATGACAAATAACCATCTCTTATTATCCTTTCACAAATGTGGAAATTTATCCCTTATTACCCTTTTAAGCCTAATGAAATTCTTTCAAACTAAACCTTAACTAAAGATCACCCTCCACACTAAGGGGCATAAGGGAACATGTCTTAGGGATTAAGAATGGGGATGTCCAAATGGAATCCCATGTATTGGGGCAAAGGCAAAAGAAAACGTGAAAAAAAAAAAAGGAGGAATGAAAAAAGGAAAATGAAATGAAATGAATAGGTGGAAAGCATGAGAAAATAGAGAGGAATATACCTCAGATTGTATCCTTTAAATGAAAAAATGAACCTTGGTTTTAAATACCCTTAAATACTTGTTTTAGGCTTTTTTATCCTTTTCTTTGACAATTTCAAACCTTAACCTATGTTACGTCCTGTGAAAAGTTTATATTGGATCAAGCATAGAGGCGTAAAATTGAAGAATTTCTCTTGAAAAAATGATCATGAATCTTTTGGGTCCCTATTTATTAGCTAATTTCTTGTTTGGATCATTAACCCCTTTTGAAAAAATTCTTTTCCTCTTTCAGATAATGTCGAATTCTTAAGTGCATGGTATAATATAAAAAATGTGAAAAAATGGAAAAAAGAAAGAAAGAAAGAAAAATAAATAGAAAAATAAATGTGGCTATAGGGAGAAAACCCTAAAAAGGGTAGTCTAGAATAAACCTTGAGAACCATTCCTAATGCTAAATGTGGTGGATACTAAACAAAGGTAAGTCAAACCTTTTTGAAAGATTCGAAATACCAAAGTCCCAGAAGTTTAAGATAGGTTGATTCCAAAAATCTCAACTTTTGTCCATTCCTAAATAACCTTTCAAAATCTCAAGCCTCTGCAACTAACATTGACATGTATCAAAATGTCACATTTGTAGACTAATAAAAATGTTGAACATGTTTGGTTTTCAAGGAATTCATATTTTTAGAAAATTATGTTTCATCTATAAGCTTGCATGAAAAATTATACATCTCTTTTATTCCCTTTAAGAGTTGAAACCCTTTTGAATAAACAAAAATCTCTATATACAAAACCACTAAATCCATTTGGAAAATATTTTTTTACCTCTTTCATTTTTGATAGGGATCGTCAATTCTCGTGAATTTTAGCATAGTTTAGTTGGCACCTAGGTTTTAAGCTTAGATTATCTGGCATCAATGAAGTCTTAAGCCTAGTTAGCTGGCATCAACGAGATTTAAGCTTAGTATAGCTGGCTTACAAGCCCAAATTATCAGGTACATAAGCTCAGCTTAGTTGGCACCCAATTTAAGCCCAGATTATCTAGCACTCTAAATTTAAGTCTAGTTTAATTGGTACTGTAGACACCCATCTGTGTTCGAGTCCAATTTGGAACAATTTTCATTAACATTATTACTATTATTAATTTTATTACAATAGTTTAGTATGTTATTATTATTATTATTATTATAGTATCATATTTATATTATTATTATTATTGTTATTATTAGTGTTATTATTATTATTATTATTATTATTATTATTATTATTATTATTATTTTCTTTCTTTCCTTCTTAACTAATGATCAAATATGAAATTGAAATAGGGATCAGTTGAATTCAATCATCTGGTCAAAAGAGTTTTAATGTAAAATCAAATTACAGGACTTTTAATTCAATCCAAAAAATTAGCAAGAACCTATGCCTAGAATCATGTTCGAGCAGAATCAAATATTAGGATTTAAACCTAGATTGATTCTATCCGATCCCTAAAATCTTTCCTAAGGATGCCTATAAATTAAATCAAGAATCAAAGGAATAGGGCACCGTGGATTTGGTGAAAAAGGTAACCTAGTTTTTGAAATTTTGGGTTGCTGGGATTTTAAGTTAGGTTTCGGGGATTCTGGGGATTTTGAGTTTAGATTTGGGTTCCTAGAGTTAAGGTTAAGGTTCTATACGGTTTTTTAAAGGATTTGGGAAATTTTGGAAAATTAGGGATTTTTTGTTTGGAAATTTCTAGGTTTTTCTAGAAAGATCTAGGTTGGGATGAAATTTTCGATGAATATTTGAATTTTTTGACAAAAGATTTTGATGAAGTTTAGGTTTTTTGGCCAGATTTCGACCATCTTTCCAAAAAATGATGGGTTTTCCCAGTTTCAGTTGAATTTCTTGGGCTTGTTCTTAGAATTTTAGGGTGAAGGTAGAGCTTTTTAGGGTTAGAAAAAGAAAGAGTAGTGGGCATTTGAAGTAAAACGCAAGGTTTGACTTATATAGGGTTCCAAAATGATGTCGTTTTGAAAGCCTCAGATCAACACATAACTCAATTGGGATCCGTGCACTACTCGTGGTTCAACCTAACTTGATCACATGTTTTTTTTTTTTTTATTTTATATTTAAATTTTTTTTACTTTTATTTTCAATTTTTTATTTTACTGACTTTTATTTTTATTAGGCAATTTATTATTTGTTAAATATTTTACAAAAATATGTTTTTACTAAAAAAAAAGAGACAAAAACAAAAGAAAAGAAAAAGAAACAAAACAAAAAATAAATCTTTTCTAATGAATTCATGAATTTTACCAAATTATTAGAGAATTTTTATGGATTTAAATGATATGAAATCCACCAAACTATTGAAAATTTTCATAAATCAATTTTTAAAAAAATAAAAAATAATTTTATCCTATTAAATTATTGGAGGATTACTCCCTAAATTAAGTCTTACCAAACTATTGGGAGACTTAATTAACTTTTTCAAAAGAATAAAATTTTAAAAAATATTTTCAAATAAAATCTCACCAAACTATTGGAAAACTTGCCTCAAAGTAAATCATACCAAATTATTAGAGAACTTTACCAATTTTTTTGAATAAAATATATTAATAAATTCAATGACGGGGCCTCTTCAAGGTAGAGCATTAGTCTCCATGAATACTCATGAGGTGAAAAAATTATCTTAAATTGCTACCAAACTATTGGGGTAATTTTGAAACTAATTTTCAATATTTAATATTTTGGTAAAAGAATAAACATTTTTTAAGGCTTGGATAATTTGGAATCAAATTGGTACCATTTTTGGATGGGCACTCTGAGGGTGTTATAACCTTCCTCATGCGTAACCGTACTCCTGAACCTAAATTTGGTTTCATGGATCAAATCCAATCAAGTGGCCAATCACACCTTAACAAAAAAGATTGGTGGGTACTCTTCTAATCCATATCTAATAGTAGCTCTATGGATCTATATATAATAATAGTTTGATGAATCCATTAGGAACATCGAGAGTCAGGCCAGTAAACGATTTCTTATTATCCAAGTCTTGCTTAATAAATTTAAAATTTATTTTCTTTTTTATTTTATTTTTTTCATTGCTTATATTTGCTTTAGTTATTCATTTATTTATCGTACATATCGATCATTCATTTGCATAAGATAAAGCTCTCCACTTGAGCTCTACCCTTAGGAATGAGTGAAATACCTATGCCATTGTGTGATTTTATGTCTCTGCATGGGCTAGTGAAACACTTTCACTCAAATTGAATCTCTTTCATTTATAGCCTAAGATAGGTGAAGATTGGGGTGCTTTACTAGTCTATGATTAGCAATGATGTAAGAAATAATTTAAGAACTTTCTAAAAGTAATCCAAGCCATATATAGTTAACCCTAAGGGTCCGAACCTAGGTAGAGCCATGCCTTCCCCTATGTTAGAAAATCCTAAATAAGATACATGATTGGGTGTTTGTTTTACTATTGTACTTTTTTACATACATTTGTATACTAACCCTGTATGTTGGTCTTTATATTTTTTTTTTACTAATTTTTTTCTTTTATCATGCATTCACATTATTAGATTTATCATAAGAAATATTTGCCATAAAATAATTTTTAACAAGGAAAATGTTAGTTATATCCATGAAAAGCCTAGCAAAGTCTTCTACTAGCCTAAAAAGGAAGCCTGAAGAGTTGAAGTTTGCAAACAAAAAGCTAAAAAAGTAAGTTCAAACACTGGAACAAGAAAATAATGGATGGATGACTTTGTGCATTGACCTTAATACAACACAATCATCCATTAACTAAGAAATGGCCTAACTTTTATAAGAAAACAAACAATTGCAAGCAAAACTATAAGAAAGTGAAGCAATGCTCTTTGAAGCACAAAGGCACATCTAGATGTTAAATGGAATGGTGGTGGGATTCTGAGCACAAATAAAGGCTGTGAGTGAAGAATATGAGCAGATGAAAGAAGTATATATGAAGAAACATAACTAGTTGAAGTCTTTGCTTGATCAAATCATTATGGCTGTTTACAAAGCCAAGGACATCGTAGAAGTGATTGAAAAAAGGAAGGCAAGGGTGCCACTAGTAGGAGCACATGGTCAAAATTTGATAGATTTCCTTACTAAAGTGCAAAGCTAGTATCGATGGGTTATTGGTTTCTTTTCCTAGTAGTCTAGATTTTTCATGGATGTAATGTCGATTTTGGTTAAAAATGATTTTTAATTCAATAAAGATTTTTTTTATAACAATTGATATGTGGTAAATTCTCTTAATTGCATTTATGCATTTTGTTTTTACATTCATTCTCATGCATAATTTGAGAATTCCATAAACATCATTTTAAATTTTCATATTATGAGAAATGAAGGTTCGAGGATAGCTCGTTACCAATATTACACTCAGGTTAGAGCTAAAAAGATGAAGCAAGATAATGCAAATTGTTTTGAGAGCTTAAAAAAAGCTCAAGAAGTAATCGAAAGAAAGCTAAGTAAGATCTTTGAAGTCTCGAAAAGATGAATAAAGGGAAAAAATAGAAGAAGATACCTCACATAAAGATATTAAGTTACTATATGCTTTAGGTTTTGGTCTGTATCAGACCCAAACTACTCTAAATTTTTAGCTATAACAGATCATATTCCCAAATTACAGTCAAGGGAATGTTCAGAGTTATATTAATCCTATCTTGGAGTAAAAAAGCAGTTGAGCCCATTCAAATTCTCAAATAGGATAAGACAAAAGCAAAAGTGAAATTGCAAATGGCTATACTCTCGAAAGACTCTAAAAATAATCATGCCATAAGCATGATTGAGGAAAGATTATAGGCTGTGAAAGGCTTTGATTTCCATGGATCTATGGATGTTATCAACCTTTGTTTGGTCCCAGACATTATGATTCTTCCAAAATTCAAAATGCTAGAATTTGATAAGTACGACGGTACTAAGTGTCTTATTATATACATCACAATATATTGTTGTAAGATGGCAGCACACGCTAGCAATAAGAAGCTGCTCAAGCATATGTTTCAATATAGCTTAATCGAATTTGCTGCAATGTGATATATTCAGTTGGACAAGACTCACATAAAATCATAAAAAGATTTGACTTGATCCTTTGTCAACCAATACCACCATATCATATATATGGCTCTTGATTGCCTTTCGTTATAAGGTATGAAAAAGAAAGCATTGAGTCTTTCAAGAAGTATGCCCAAAGATGGCAAGATGTTGTTGCTTAAATACAGCCACCACTAACAGACAAAAAAATAATAGTGCTATTTGTAAGCATTTTAAAGTTATCATACTATGAGAAGATGATAAAGAATGAGACTAAGAATTTTTGCTGATATGGTGATTTCAAGGGAAATCATTAAAAATGCAATAAAAAATAGTAAACTAGACATGGAAAAATCTTTTGCTACTAAAAAGATGCCTAAGAAAAAGGAAAATGAGATTCAAACAATGAGTTGTGACAAGCAGCAATTCAAAAACTACCTTCAATCGATCTATCCCACATACCATCCTACTGTAAGTCATGCTTTTACTACACAACCTTCTCATTCATCTATAATTAGGCCTTCTGTTTGTCTAACTACCTCAACAAGTGGTGTGTAGGAATCCCAAAATAGGGAAAAGCCTATATTTGATCCTATTTTTATGAGCTACATAAAACTGTACCAAGAGCATTACAAAAACCAATTGATTGCTCCCATTCTTATAAAACAACTTGAACTTTCCTATCCCAAATGGTATGATTTCACTGCTCACTGTGACTATCATTATGGGATAGTTGGCCACTTTATCAAAAATTGTATCCCTTTGAAACATAAGGTGCAAAGTTTGATTAAGGAAAGTTTGATAAATTTTGACACCAATGAAAATACGGCATCTAATGTTAGTGGCAGCCCATTGCCTAATCATCTATGGGTATGATTTTAGGAAGGCTGATTGAAGCTGATTATCATCTTAAGATTTTTTAATAAAATGGATCTCTTTTATATACTTGCATTTCATCTTATTTTTCATCATTTTAATAAAATTGATATTTTTTTTCATGTGAATCATCATTGTTTACTTTTACCTCTTCATACCATTTTTTGTATCATTTTTTAATTTCAAATAATGAATGTTCAGACAGTTATGACGATAATTCAGGATTTAATTTTAAAATATCATTTATGATGATTTGATTGATAGATAAAGATTATTGATTCATTGGGACTGTTAAATAAAAAGAAAGGTAAATCTGGTGAAAATTTTCAAAAAAGATGTGACACATCATCTTTGCAATTGTTCATTCACAAGTCTACTCATAGTTAATAAATGTCCTTCATTGAGAGTATTCATGTTCGAATGAAAAATGGTTATCTTTCTTTTATCTTTCAAAAGAAAGAAAAAAAAGGGTAAAACTATCATTTACTACTCCATTTGAGCCTATTGAAAATTCTTTTGATGAATTATAACCAAGGATTACCCCCACATTAGGGGGTAAAGTCGAGAAGCATGTTTACCCTTAATAATTTTAGGGGCAAAGCCCTTTTGTACTCATGTTTTTCTTGAAAAACTATTAAAAAGGAAAAAAAAAGAAAAAAAAAGAAAGAAAAGAAAAAAAATGAGAAATTGATGGGGCACAATGCTAGTGTACCCCATATGGAAAAAATGATCATTGATTTGATAATCCTTCAAACACAATTTGAGCTTGCTTTATCGATTTCCTTGATAACCCCTCACCTAGCATGCATTGTGTCCCTTAAAAGTCTATTTTGATCGAATGTGAATACTTGAATTGAAGAATTATGAATTGAATAAAGGCAGATTTGCTAGTGAATTGTTTGGGACTTTGATTAAAGTGTCACTAATAGATCAAAGGAAAAAGAAATGAGAAGAAAAAAAATGAGAAAAAGTGTGCAAAAAAAAAAGGGAGAGCACAAAAAAAAGGAAAAAAAACAAAACACAAAGAAAAAAAAAGAGAGGAAAAAAAGGAGAAAAAAAAAGACTTAAGCTGAAAACCCGAAAGGGTGGTTTAAGTGAGGATGAAAACTTAGAAAGACAACTTCATGTAAAGTTCCCAAGAATGAAGATGATTGATTTAAAGATTGAGGATATTGATGGATTGTATTTTGAAAGAGAATTCTTAGCTGGAGCTTGAAACTGTCTGAATAAGCATTGTTTTTGCATATTGATATTCCATTTGAATAGTCAAAATATTTTGCTTTTATTCACCTTTGATTTGCTATTAACCATATTTTTTTTTATAAAGACCCATCTTTCTTACCATTTCCTAAATGTACATCCCCTGAATGAATAAAAAAGATGTACCATTTCTATCACTAATTTGAATGATGGCAAATAAATGATTGACAATGTTCATAAAGAGTTTTCTATTTTTTTGAAAAAAATCCAAGATAAGATAAATGAAAAAGCTTGAGAAAATGATTTAAAAAAAGGAGAAATAGGGTAACCCAGTGATGAATTCAGTGATAGATTGGTTGACATGACCTGCGAGTTATGATCAGATGAAAAGAATAATAGGGATTAGCTGACAGAAATTGTTTTGAAATGCTGAGAAGCTGAGAAAGAATACATGAGATAGTGGAGTCTTGAGAGTCTTGAGAACCTTGTTACCACAATTGAAACTGTATGGTATTCATTTAGTAATGTTTACATTACATACATTATGTTTAAATCCTTGAATTTGTATCCTAGATAGGACATGCATTTGTATTGCTGCATTATCACTCGTTTTCGATCTCAGCTTAGTTCAAATCATCTTTTGACTCGTAATTCAACCTCGATCATTTATCTCTAACCTCAACTCAGTCTTGATCACTTTATCTTTTTGACTCTTTTAATTTTATTATGAAACCTTTGCGAATCTTACGAATATTCCATTTTTATGAATTTGGAAACCTTTGCAAATCTAAGACCTTTGCAAAACTTGAAATCTGGTGAATTTTCCATTCTTATGAATTTGAAAACCTTTGTAAATCTTGAATCTTTTGTGAAACTTGAAATATTAAGATCTTTCAACTTTTGCTATGAAACATTACAAAATTTTTGAATTTCCAAATTGTGAATCTTTGAATTTCAAGCTAAAATTTTAAATTTTTTTTTTTTGAACTTGTTGCTCAATCTCAGTCATCCAATCTCTATTCAGTTCAGATAATTTTCTAGACTTATGGTTTTGTCCCAGTTATCTGATATTGGCTTAGTCTAGATCATTTTTCAGACTTGTAATTTCATCTCGGTCATCCGATCTTAGCTCAGTCTAGATGATTTTTTAAACTTATGGTTTCATCTCAGTCATTTAATCTTGGCTTAGCCCAAATCATTTTCTTGACTTGTGATTCAATCTCGGTCATTTGATCTTGGCTTAGTCCAGATCATTTTTATGACTTGTGGCTCAATCTTGTTCATCCGATCTTGGTTCAATCCATATCATTGTCTTGATTTGTGGTTCAATCCTGGTCATAGTTCGGTCTAGATCATTTTTTTTACTTGCGATTCAATCTCGGTTACCTATTTTGATCTCGGCTCAATCTAAATCATTTTATTTTTTTGATTTGCAGTTTAATCCTAATCATCTGTTTTGTTCTTAGCTTAGTCCGGATCATTTTTATGACTTCTGGCTCGATCTCAGTCATTTTTGCTCACTAATTTGACTCTTAGATTGGAATGAAGTGGGTGTCTAAGTCTTTGCCTGATCTTTGTCTAACAAAAATGTGCAAAGAGGGGCAGCTGTAGAACTATCTATGTTCAGGTCTAATCAGGGATGATTTTCGTTAACATTATTACTATTATTATTTTTATTACTATAGTATAGTATGTTGTTGTTGTTATTATTATTATTATTATTATTATTATTATTATTATTATTATTATTTTTATTTTTATTATTATTATTATAGTATGGTGTAGTATTATATTATAATATATTGTATATTATTATTATTATAGTATCATATTTATATTATTATTAGTGTTATTATTATTATTTTTTATTATTTTTTTTGTTTCCTTTTTAACCAACAATCGAATATGGAATTGAAATAGGGATTAGTTGAATTCAATCATATGGTTAAAAGAGTTTTAATGCAGAACCAAATTATAGGACTTTTAATTCAATCCAAAAAATTAGCAAGAACCTAAGCCTAGAATCATGTTTGGGCAAAATCAAATCCCAAGATTCAAGCTTGGATTGATTCTGTCTGTTTCTTAAAATCTTTCCTAACGATGCCTATAAATTAAACCAAGCATCAAAGGAACAAGGCACAATGGATTTGGTGAAAAAAGAAACCTAGTTTTTGGAATTTTAGGTTGTTGGGATTTTGAGTTAGGTTTCAGGGATTCTGGGGATTTTGGGTTTAGATTGGGTTCTTGGAGTTAAGATTAAGTTTCTGGAGAGTTTATGAAAGGATTTGGGAAAATCCAGAAAATTAGGGATTCTTTTTTGGAAAATTTTGGGTTTTTCTAGAAAGATCTAGGTTGGGATGAATTTTTTTATGAATATTTAAATTTTTTGGTTAAATTTTTCGACGAAGTTTAGGTTTTTCGATCGAATTTCGATCATTTTTTTAGAAATCGGTGGGTTTTCCTAGTTTTCAGTTGAATTTCTTATGCATGTTCTTGGAATTTTAGAGAGAAGGTAGAGCTTTTTGGGGTTAGAAAAAGAAAGAGTAGTGGGCATCTAAAGTAAAAACGCAGGGTTTGACTTATATAAGGTTCCAAAATGGTGTCATTTTGATAGCCCCAAATCTGTGCATAACCCAACTAGGATCCGTGCGTTACTCGTGGTTCGACCTGACTTGATCGTAGGTTTTTTTTTTCAATTTTAGTTTTATTTTTTGATTTTATTTTTATTTATTTTATATTTTGAATTTCTTTTTTACTTTTTTTATTTTATTGACTATTATTTTTACTGGGTAATTTATTATTTGTTAAATTTTTTATAAAATTATGTTTTTACTAAAAAGAAGGATAAAACAAAAGAAAACAAAAAGAAAAATAAAGAAACAAAACAAAAATTAAATCTTTTCTAATGAATTCATGAATTCTACCAAATTATAATTTTCATGGATTTAAATTTTATGTAATCCACTAAAGTATTGAGAAATTTCATAAATCAGTTTTCAAAAAAAATAAAAAATAATTTTTATTGTACCAAACTATTGGGGGATTGCTTCATAAATTAAGTCTTATCAAATTATTAGAAGACTTAATGAACTTTTTCAAAAGAATAAAATTATCAAAAATATTTTCAAATAAAATTTCACCAAACTATTGGAAGATCTGTCTCAAAGTAAATCTTATCAAATTATTGGAGAACTTTACCAATTTTTTGAATTAAATACATTAATAAATTCGATGACGGAGCCTCTTCAAGGTGGAACATTAGTCTTCATGAATACTCATGAGGTGAGAGAATTATCTTAAATTACTACCAAACTATTGGGGTAATTTTAAGACTAATTTTCAATATTTAATATTTTGATAAAAGCATAAACATTTTTTAACACTTAGATAATTTGGAATCAAATTGGTACTATCTTTGGATGGGCGCTGTAAGGGTGTTATAACCTTCTTTATGTGTAACTATACTCTTGAACCTAACTTGGTTTTGTGGATTAGATCCAATCAGGTGTCCAATTATACCTTAACAAAAAAGATTAATGACGACTCATCTAATCTATGTCTAACAGTAGGTCCATTAATCTATACGAATTAGTAGGTACATAAGCCCAGTTTAACTAGCATTAATGAGATTTAAGCCTAGTATAGTTGGCACACAAGTCCAGATTATCTAGCACCAATGAAATCTTAAACCCATTTTAGTTGGCATCAATGAAGATTTAAGCTCATAATAACTGGCATGTAAAACCCAGATTAGTTGGCATCGTGAAGCCATAAGCCCAGATTAGCTGACACATAAGCCTAGTTTAATTGGAACATAAGCCTATATTAGTTAGTAGATAAGTCCAAATTAACTAAAAAAGTATAAATCCCTTTTATCTCCTTTAAGTGCTGAAGTCTTTTGAATCATCCAATCCATTGAGAGAGATTTTTCATATTTTTCATTTCTAATAGGAATTGTCAATTCCTCAAAAAAATTTAAGTCTACACAAAGTCTTAAGCTCAGCTTAACTGACACCCAAATTTAAGTCCAATTTATATGGCCCCAAAAAGAGATTTAAGCCCAGTTTATTTAGCACCAAAGAGAGATTTAAGCTTAACTTAACTGGCATCAAGAAAGATTTAAGCTATATTATTTGACACACCATAAAAAGATTTTAAGCCTAGCTTAGCTGGCATGTCAAACTTAAGCCCAATTTATTTGGGACCAAAAAAAGATTTAAGCCCAAATTATTTAGCGCACCATGAAAAGATTTTAAGCCCAATTTAGTTGGCACCTAATTTTAAGCCTAGATTAGCTGGCACCAAATTTAAATCCAGTTTATCTGGCATTAAAGAAAGATTAAAGCCTAGATTATCAAGCACACCATGAGAAGTCCAGTTTGTCTGGCACCAAAGAAAGATTTAAACCCAAATTACTTATTACACCAGCAGAAGATTTAAGCCCAGCTTAGTTGACACCTAATTTTAAGCCTAGTTTAGCTAGTACCCAATGAAGTTTTAAGCCCAGATTAGTTGACATCCAATGAAAATTTAAACCCAGTTTAACTGACATATAAGCCTAAGATTAGCTTACACGTAAGCTCAAATTAATAGTTGTATTTACTTTTTTGAACTTATGATATTGTCCCAATTCGTTCTTTATTTTTTGACTTGCTATGTTGTCTCTGTCGTTCGTTATCACTTAACTCGTGGTTCAATCCCAAACCATAAAACCTAAAAAATAATACAAAATAATAATACAAAACAAAAAAAAACTTTTGAAGAATCCTCAAGTTGGCCCTGGACAAAATTGTTATCACATCTTTGCCCTATTCCTAATTCTAAAAAATGTGCAAAAAAAGGTAGCTATATATACTAAATTTTATCCGAGTTTTTCCAAATTACCCCTTAATTTTTTATTTGTTTAATTAAAAAAATAATATTAAAATTTTAATTAATTAAAAAAAAATATATAGAAACAGAAATCAAGAGTGCCAAGGTGCTGTGTATGGCACCACTGGCACCCTGCCAACCCACTCCCATGCTATGTCCCAACTGCTCCACACAATAACCCCCTAATTCATCATCCACCATTTCAACTCCTAACTCCAAATGATAAAAGGCCTTTTTCCCCAAATTCAACGTGGGTGACAATCCAAAAAGAAATAAAATCCCTGTAACCACCAATCAACAACCCTTACCAAGAAAGCCACTCAAAACCCAAGCACCAGTCCATGCTAGAAACTATGCCACACCCCAAGATAGGCCTTCACCCCAGCACTTTAACTACCTACAGTGCACCAACCAAAAAAACCACCTTCTCAACACAGTGGACAATCCAACCCCAAGGTGGGTACCATCTGGTCAAGCTTTCTATTCCCCATTCAACCAAAGCCCTACCACTTATTCAAAATACCCACCAGCTACTAGGCCACCCTCTGTTACCAGAAGCCTTCCCCAAAAAAATAAGTACCGATAACCAAACTCAATAATCAATAAAAAAAACACACACACGCACACACACAATAATCAATAAACCACAATCCTTACCAGATTTGGTGATAAACATAGTAGCAAAAAAAAGGAGGAAAAAACTTTCAGCTTGGGTGATTTAAAGTGTTTTGGGTTTAAATTTATGGTGAAAAGGAAGGCTTTAAGATGAGGAGGAACATAGTGGAAGTTGGTAGCATTGGAAGTGGTAAAAGGAACTTTTAAAGGTTTGTGCCATCGGATTTAAAGCCAGATATAGGATTTTAGGCTCGTATTTTGGCAAAATCATATAGAAAACATGTAAGAGAAGGTCAAAAGAAAGCTTGAGCTTGATTTTGGGGAGGAAAGGCCACTAACAGATGATGGCATCGACAATCAAGTGACAATAGTCGGGTGGGGCTTCATCGAAAATCGGGGGCTGAGAGAGCCTTTGGTTTTTTTTTTGAAAGAAAGGTTTTTCTTGTAAAAGAGGTTTGAAATAAAATTTTAAAAAAAACTTTGAGAATTTATAGTGTAGTAAAAAAAAAAGATGAAAACAATGTTGTTTTTAGGGCAAAAGATTTGGACGTAACCCGTGATCCAACCCGAGGTCCACACATCTGACCTAAGACCTTTTTCCCCTATTAATTGGTCCAACATAATTCATTTTGGACTGTTGTTGAACTGCCCCATGTTAACCATCGTTGATCGGGGTTGACTACCATTGACTAATATTAACTCGTCATTGATCGGCACAAAATTTTTTTTTTATTATTTTTGTCTCATATTTTTGTTAGTATTATTTTTTTTTTGCTATTATTGGTATTCTAATTTATAATTTAGAACATGTTAAAATAAATATAATAATGACAAAAAATAATAAATATAAAATTTATAACAACAAATAAATAAAAATAAACAATAAAAAATATTGTTAAAATTTTTTATAATTTTAAAATTTATGGTAAACCTTATAAAATAATGTAATATAAAAATAACTAAAGATAATTATGATAACAATAAAAAATAAAAAAGATTTCAAAACTTTTGAAATATTTAAATTTGAAAAAATAAAGAAAAATAATAACCAAAAAATAAAAAAAGCTAAAAAAATGTATTTATAAAAAAATTATAATGAAAATAGAATAATAATAATAAAGTTTTAAAATCCATACCTAGATGCTGGAGATAATAAAAAATTTGTGTTTTAAATAATAATAATTTTACCTAAATGTTAGAGAATTATTAAATAATAAAAATAAAATAATAAGAGATAAGCAAACAATAATAATAAATTTTATATAGACCATAAAAATTAATTTTTAAAAATTATGAAAAACGAGTTTGTTTCGAATAAAAATTAATTTTCAAAAATCTTAAAAATTGAACTTGCTTTGAAAGTTATTCTAAATGTTGAGAATTTTTAGAGATGTTAGCATTTTTTTAAACCCTCAAAACCCTAAAATTTGAACCCTAAAACCCTTCAATCTCTAACATCAAAATCCTAAAATCAACCCTAAACCTCCAAAATAAACCTTCCAAACCCTAAAACCTCTAAATCTTAAAACTTCGAAATGCTAAAACTCAAAATCCTAAAATCCAAACCCTAAAACTCTTCAAACCTTGAACCTTCCAAACCCCAAAACCCTTGAAACTCAATACCACAACCCTAAAATTCAAAATCCTAAAATCTTGAAACCTTAAAACAAGATCTTAAATCTTATAAATCCATCAAGACTCTAAATCTAACCCAAACCTTAAAATCAACACTTAACCCAAAATCACCACCCGAAAAATAAAATAGGATCTTAAATATAAATAGTCGCACCTAAACTTTGCCTAAATATTGGGGAGTCAAGATGGTCTCATTATATTTAAGAACCTGATTTTGAAAATTACATTTCATTTTCATACATAGCATCTATTGGCATGCAGACATCCATATGTTATTGTTTGCACTCGTTTCGCATATATTATGCCTTTATTTATTGTTTGCTATCTTATAGTACCATCATTTACTTTCACAAATAAAATGTTTTACAAAAAAAAAAAAAAATACATACTTTAAAAATGTGAAATTATAAAATAAAACAAAAATAATATTTTAGAGAAAATAATTCTTGGTACTCCGTCTAAATGTTGGAGAGTCACCAACAATCATCTTCTATAAAGAGTGCTATTTTCATTTTAAAGAATATTGTGATAAATCTTAAGTGAAAAGAGTTATTTTAAATTTTGTCTAGATGTTAGAGAATTTTAAAGTAATTCTTTAACTTAAATATTTTCTTGATATTCCTACAAAAAAAACTTTAATAATATTACTTTCTTTTTTAAAAAAAAAGGTAAAGAAAATTATTATTAAATTTCAATTCGAAACCATTATATCCAACACCGAAAGTAATGCATGATTAATTAGTACCAATTTATAGGTATTGTGGGGGTGCTAATCCTTTTCCACAGTAACCGACTCCCGAACCCAACTTAATTTTTCGTAGACAAAAATTTATCTTTTTAATAAATTTTAAACATGTTTTTATAGTTTTATTAAAAAAATAAATTTTTGGGTGACTAATCACATCCTAAAAAAGATTGGCGGTCTAACTATTTTCCTTGATTTAAAAATTTTTTTTGTCTAGCAATTCCAAAGTTGTTACGATAATGTAACTTTGACTTATTTACATGGTAATTGGAATGGATGAAATCAATTATTAAATTATGCAAATGGTTTTTATATTCATATAGAATTTAAAATTTAGTCTCTTTAATACAAAAAATATTTTGAAGTTTTTAGAAATTTTTTAGATTTTTAAAAATATTAAATTTTAAAAATTACCACAATATTCAATTATAATATTCTATTATAATATTGAAAAATCTATGATCATATTCTGTCAGAATTCTAGTTACATTTCGTCATAAAATCAAAAATTTTTTACTAATTTATCACACTTTTTTGTCACAATTATAGTATATTGTGACCATATGAAAAAAATCTTACATAAATCTATTAAAAATTCATCTCAAAATTTTTAATATATAATATAAATCTATCACTATATAATTTTAATGAAATTATTATTTTTATTAATTTATTAAATAACTTAGAATTATAATTCCATCCCAATGAGTAAAATAATCTATCAAATAATATTTCTATTCTTTTAAATTAAACCCTATTTAAATGATTTTTAATAATTAAATCTAGGTTGAAGATTCTAAATACATCAAAGTAATTTATTAAACCTAATGTGTATTGATTTTAGAATTAACTTTATTATTTAACTTAACATAATTATTTAGATAAGTTCTTTTTTCCAAAAAAACCAAAAAATTTGAAAGTTTTCATTATCATACACAATATTGATGTTCAGTTTATCGAATAAATTATTTCCTCATTTCATTTTATTAGGATTCAAATAAATTCATCTTTCAAATAAATAGAAACTCGTCCTATATAAGAATCTAGATTTGATTTCTTATTTTGTTTGATTGGATGAAATAATCATTCTATGTATGGTTTATTTCGAATTCATTATAAATGTAACTCTATTCAATAATTTGATTTTTTATAAATTTTGTTATATGATATGTTTAAACTAATTAAAATAATATTAATTTGGATATATTAATTAAATTATTAATATTACAATTTATTAATATAAATTATAATAATATTATTTTTAATATGATAGTATTAATAATTAATAATGTATAATAAAATATATATATATTTAAAATTATTTTTTATATTAGAAGGACTAAAACTTTTTTAAAATTAATAATTTAAAAAAATTCTAAAAATTTCAAAATATGTTTTATATTAAAGAGACTAAATTTCAAATTTTGAGTAAGCATATTAACTAAATTTTAAATTTTATACTAGTACAAAGATTATTTATATAATTTAACTATTGATTTTATTTATCTAAGTTACCATTTCAATAAATTAATGTCACGTTAACAATTTCAATGTTCATGTCATCAAGTTAATAATTATATTAACATTTTTAATGACAAAAAATTTATGAGATTAGTGAATAAATTAAAATTATTAAATTAAAATAATATAAAAATTAAATTTATATAAATTACAGTATAAAAATTAAATTCTAAAGAATATAAACATTTCCAGCATAATTTGAAAAAAAGAATCTAAAATTTTGGTAGATAGCGTATGTTGTAGTAATTAGTACATAACTAATTTTTCATTTTTATAGCAGCCAAAGAAGCCGAAAGCCAAACCATCTGAAATCGGAAACAAAAGAAAGGTATGGCCCCAATGCTATCCAAAAGCCTCGTCCTCCGCCGCTCTATTCTCGACCACTGCCCATCCTTTCTTCGCCACTTTTCATCAAAGGCCGAGCTGTTTGAAATCGACCTAGACTCTGCTTCTTCATCAGCATCCGCCATTAACAAAATGGAGGAAATCGTCCATAACATAATTGTCCAGAAGTCTACCCCTGATTGGCTCCCTTTCCTCCCAGGCTCCTCCTTCTGGGTCCCTCTTCCTCGCCATGGTTCCAAGCGAGTTTCTGATTTTATTGAGCAATTGACCAATCAGCTCACTCACGACGAGTATCTCTCTCTCACCACTGGCCGCGGCTGGCCCTGCATATCCTTTTTCGACGGAGGTAAATTACTATTATTATTATTATTATGTTTTTCATTTTATTTGATGGTTTTGAACAGATGGGTGTTAGGTATTTTCATGAGAGTAAATTTTGGGATTTGGGTTGTGATGGTGACTATGCAGACGTAGCAAGCATGGATGTGAAGGTGAAATTTCCAGAGCAGGAGGAGGGGGAAGTTAAGGTAGAGGTTTTGATTCATTCAGGCGACAAATCTTCTTAAAATGTGGACGCTGATGATTTGGATAATTTCCATCTCTCGACATACTTCCTCTCATGTGAGTGCTTGATTTTTTATTTTTTTTCTTCTTTAATCGTGCTTTATTTGATGGCTTAATTCTATTGGTACATACTAAACAGCTGAAAATTCAGTATAATGTTTTTTAGCCTCTTTAAACTGCGCAATTTTTTTAAGTTAATGAGCTTGCACAGTTTTTAGTATTATAGTTTGGGATGGATTTTTATGAATGAAAATACAAAGACTTGTTTATAGTTATACATTAGTTTCCTAGTTAACTGTTCAATAGTCTTAACTCACATTTGATGCCTGAAAGCCCTTTCCAGAACCGGAACTAATGATTGGTGTAGACTTCAAAATCCTCAATTACAATGAGATGTACACTTCAAAAGCTCTACCATATAGTGAGCTCGAAAAACTCAAACAACAAACTAATGTTTGTATTTTTAACCATTGGAACTCAAACAACTAACGAATTTATTGTTAATAATTGTATTCGTACTTGGAAAAAAGTAAATGTAAAATTTTGTAACTTTATGTTGAAGGTTACAAGCAACAAAATAAAAAAAAAAAAAAATTCAACATATGCTTCAACCTTACAGATGCGTAAAGAGAGAAAAAAGAGGAATTATCCTTGAGTGTAATGGCCTCTAAAATAACCCTCAGAAATGAATTGGGACAAGAAAATCTGGCAGTTTAATGGTGGAGAAATTGCCAACTATAATTGTAATGCTTTTGATTCTATTACCTCTTTTGCCCTTTTACATAAAATATAATAAATATTTCGATTTATGTAATTTTTTCTCTTAAAAATTAGTTTCAAGAAAGAACAAGGGGAGGGAAAGATTAGGAGAAAAAAAGGGTGTTTTGTCCAGCAG
Organism: Durio zibethinus; assembly: GCF_002303985.1. The sequence goes on from NW_019168159.1 coordinate 19,821,286, forward strand.
CGGTGCAGAAGCACTGTCCTTCACTGGCTGGGCTTTCTGCAGCAGGGAAGCTGAATCCGGATCCTACGAGGCCATACAGTCCTCTCAGCTGGTCAGATCCAACCTCTAGAAGGGAATAACATTCAATTAATAGTATAAAAAATCATTACATTCTAAACTCTAGTATTTTAAATTATGAGATATGGTCTAAATTTACCACTCTGGGTGATAAATCATATTTATAGCCTTGGTCTATATTTACCACTCTACTTTGGGTGATAAATCATATTTATAACCTATCTTTGAACATATATAATTTTATCATTATACCTTTTAATTTGGTTCAAACATGGTCAAAATCATCTAAGTTGATATAACCTCACTCTTAAATTATCCAAACTTGATGCAATTTGAAAATAAAAAATCTATTGGATTTTAAATGGATTTGAAAATCATAATGACTTGAATTTATAATTTGACTTGTATAAATTGATCTTTATTTTTATGATACAGAAATGCATGTTACAAGGTCTTTACCACACACACACACACACACACACACACACACACACACACACACATATATATATATATGTGTATTTGCTTTTCCATGTATAAATTTATGTTGTCAATCATTTGCTGCATTTGATCTTATTTATTGAATAGCTAAATTGTCCAGTCTAGAATTAGTGTTCCTCTCCCCTATATGCATTTTTTTTTTTTTTTTGCCTTTTCAAAACAAAGCCAGAAAGACCTTTAGGGGGTGCACTTATGGGGAATTTAGACAATGAAACATAGGTGGTTGGAAACGAGTGAATAGTGGATAGGGAGTTTTTCTCCTTGCTCTATACAATATGAAAAGACCTTTAGGAAGCAGTAAATCTGTTTGGAGAAGGCAATTGAGGGTTGGTGACACTTGGAAGGACCATTTCCTAAATTGTCCTGGAGCAGCCAAAAAATATTTTGGCTGGCAATTAGGATTTTGAGTTTGGACAATCTAGCGGAGGCATTCAGCTGTGGAAAACTCCTTAAAATGCATCAGTTTAAAATTGATTTTGGTTTTACTTCATGGAAGCCAGAGTGGTCTTATTGACGGTGATGTTATGTTATGTTCTCTAGTACTCTGATTTTGGAAAATGTATGTCAAGGTTTAATATTGTGCTGAAAGTAATTGGATTTCTTGGAGCGAGCATAGAGTCAAAGGTTTTTGCATGCTTGAACAAGTAATGCTCTAGAAAACTGTTTTGTTTTTGCAAGAGCTGGAAAAGTATTAATATGATTTGAACATCTGGAAAATCAAAGTAATGATTGTCGTTGTGTATTAGCAGCAAACAAAATGCCATGTTTCTTTTAGTACAAAATTTTATAGGCTACAGGCATTTGAGTACATTTGAATAAATAGGCAGCTATTAGCTCAATTCATATAAATAAATTATACGTAATTTCCATGTTACAAAACTAATGATTATACGGAGAAAATCTGTTGCTAATTTTCTTCAACCCTTTTCATATTTATGTATCTTATTAATGTTTAGCATATGCAGGCTTGCTTACTTTTCACATCTATTTCGTAATGGGAGAGGCTACTCAATGAAATGCAAGTGAAATGCTGTACAGATGCAATTCTGTAGTTTTTGGGATGGAGATTTTGATGTTCCTGCTTCTGCTTTGTTAGCTTAATTCTACTCTGAAGTTGCTGATGCTTGGACTGATTACTGATGTTTACTGTACATTTGCATCAATCACTGACTGGATGATTAGTCTCTTTTAGCTTTTGAAGTTATTTAAAATAAAATTTCGTGGCTCATGGATTTGTTGTTTTTTTAGGCTTTTACATTTTGTCTTTGATCATCTTCATAACAATTTAATATCTGTCTGTCATAGACTGAAATGCCCTGGCATTGTCAAGGATTAACCCAAGCTTTTGTCCACCTTTAGATATCTCTCCTCAGTCCTGACCCATATTCAGCATGTAATCGTAATCCATTAGGATGAGAATTAAGAATGGAAGATAAGTACTCAGTAGCTCATGAATTTTTCTTCATAGATTTGCATCTACAGTGCACTGATAAAATGTTACAGGGGGTTTCTCGGATTGAATGGTTCATCATCGCAGTTCAATCGTTTAAACCAATTGGAAATTGATTGAGAAATGCTTTAGATCTTAAAGCATAACATCACTGTTTATTGATCATGGTTCAAATTGACAGCTTTACGTTAAAAAAAAAAAATGAATGGCTGCAGTTAGTATTAACTCTACTAAATTATAAAGGGTTTGAAGATTAGTAACGTGATCCTTTTCAAAATGTGACCTTGAAAATATGTTTTCTATTAGTATACCTGGCGTAATATGTTGTGAATATTGTTTTTGAGTTAAAATTGACTTTCTTCTTTGTCTATTTAATCTTGTGCCCATATTACATAAATAAATCTTATTTACTTACTAATAAACTACAAATAATTTATTAAATAAACCATATAAATCCATCAAAGAATTAATATGTTTTGAATCTTGTGCACATCTGAACATATTGGACAACAATTTATTCGAAAGATCATATGCCAACTAATTTTATTATGTTTATTTTGTAACTCTAATTGCTGCTGAAATTATAGTGGTTATTAAATTTTTTGAATCATTAAAAAAAGTTTAATAATTGTAATTATAGTGTTTATTAATTCTTTGAATAATTAAGAAACTTTTTTATTATAATGTATCATAGATTTAGCTTTGATCTATAATTTAAAATATTTGATCATATATATCATATATTTTATCTTATATAAATGTATAAAAGCCAAAGCTTCTATATATCAAATTACCTTAAATAAATATTTTGACTAAATTAATTATAATTATTCACTTCTAAAACCAATATTCTTACCCTCAATAAATTGCTATTGAAACTTACTTAAATCACTCTTAATTGAATTTAATTTTCAATTAGATTAATTAAATAATTCGTTCTCTTTTCTTTAGCCTTTTTCTACAAAGAAAGAGTTTATTTGCCAAGATCAATTATAGATAAAGGCATTTTCCAATTTACACCACCATTTTTAGTACATAAACATTTATGTATATCTAGCCATTATATCATAAATGTTAGCATTTATTTAGTTGAAAAGTTAGAAAGAATTGTAAGGTCAAATATCTTTCTTTAAAATCCAATTAAATATAATTAAAATAATGAAATTTAAGGTTTGAAATTTTAATTTTTACCTAAAATCATTGAGATATGTTGGCCCTTTTACATAAATAGGGTTTTTAAGGGTTTAACTTAAATAGTTTATACTGCATATTAATACCATTATACGAAGGTGATAAACGTGATGTTTAACTTTGCGGCTTCCCCTTTATTCTCTATTTTGTTTGCACCTCTTTTTTTTTCTTTTTCTTTTTCTTTAATACAGTTTAAAATTTTGTTTTCATTGATACGTATAAAATAAATGAATTTCATTTGGTATTGGGATAATTGGAATTTAGAAAATGTTGTAATCCCATGCAAGCTAATTAGTGTAAGCCATCCATATTTGTTTGAGTATTACCTTATGTACCATATCCTGTTTTTTTCATGGCAAAGATTCTTCATTATAGTATTTGAGACTAAACATGTTCCTAGCAACAACTTGTTACCAATTAGAAAAGACAACTTGTTACCAATTAGAAATGCTAATAAAACTTTGTGGTTAATATTAATTACATAGCATACATATATTTTTTTGCACATAAAAATTATAAATTACTTCATTAAAATATAAATTAAAAATTAAATATAAAGATAAACTAAAGCAAGCAATTTAATATTGTGTATGAAATATTTAGATTAATTTCTAAAGCATATCAACATATTTGTATATTATATAATATTGTTCCAAAAACTAAAAGCAAATTAGTTGTTTTCCACTAAAAAGCGAATTTTAATATTAAAAAATAATAAAAGAAATCAAACTTTGAAATAAAGCTGAATAAAACAAATGGAAACAAATCAATGGAACAAATACAGAAAAGAAAAGAGAGAAATGGAACATAATAGAATTATAAAACAAATATCCAATACTATTATTTCAAATGGACAAAACCATATTCCTATTTATAATGTTGAAGTTGGTATGAAAAATTAAGAATAAAATTTAATTGAGAGTGATTTAAGGTAAATAACAATTAACTTTGATTACAAATTGAATTGAACTTATTTATATAAGATAAGAGTAATAAATATTTAAGAGAGAATAAATGCAATAATTTAAATGAAATATATTTACTTTTTTTATATTAAAAATAAATCAAATCAAACTAAGTATATTCATTTTTTAAATTAAAAATACAAAAAATAAAATATATTTATTAGATGACACATGACGCTTATTCATGATCGTACATGTGTCAAAAAAATAGAATATCCACATTAGTTAGATTTTTTCTTTTTTACCAAAAGTTTGAGCTTTTATATATTTATATAAGATATAAGACATTCTATTTTCTTACAAAAATTTTAAGTTTAATTTTCTTTAACAATAATAGTTTGAAAGAAAAATATATTTTTATATTTGAATTTAATTAGTGCACTATGTTTTCAAGACAAAGATCTATTCTTCTTATTGTAATTAATGCATAATTGTTATTTGATTTTTAATTCATTTATTTGTCCAATAATTTCCTATATATACATAGTTTTCTCCATCAATCATGTTGACTGATCAAACTTTTTAAATGTTATACCATTCAAAGTAGATTAAATGAATTTTTTCTATCAAAGAAAGTTTAGGTGGTATCCTTGAAAGTTTGAGTAATTTTCCTTCCTGCCTTTAGGAAAAATTAGATATGTAAAGTTACTAAAAACCAAAATCATAAAAATTTTTATTTTTGAAAATAATATAAAATATAGGTGATTATCAAAAAAAAATTGTTGGTATGAAATTTGAGTTGAAAACCTTCAAAGTAGATTAAATGAATTTTTTCTTTCAAAGAAAGTTTAGGTGATATCTTTGAAAGTTTGAGCAATTTTCCTTCTTATATTTACGAAAAAGTAGATATGTAAAGTTATTAAAAACCAAAATCACGAAAATTTTTATTTTTGAAAATACTATAAAATATTGGTGATTATCCAAAATTTTTGTTGGTATAAAATTTGAGTGAAAACCTTCAATGGAACATATAAGTTAAATATATAAGAATAAATAGTATTTTAATAAAATAAAATAATATTGGTCTGTGATTTAGCAAATAACTAAATGCACAAAAATATAGTAGTAAAATGAAAAAAAGAGAGAAATCCGGCAAACAAAAATGAAAAAAAGAAATATGGTCACACATATTTCTTTATCTTTTTTTTTAAACATATTTCTTTATTGCAATACATAAGAAAGAAACCAAAACACTAATATCTAAACATAAAGCAAGTCATGTTATAAAACAATAACAATTCTTGTGCTGCGCATAGAATTCTAAATATTCATCTGAAATCAAATACTATGTTCATTGAACTTTTAAAAATGCATAGAATACTCACATTAAAAATATTGATTTGAAATCAAACACTAATTAAAAAAAATAAAAAAAAAACTAAATAAATTAATTAAATAGCACAATTATATGGAAAGTAATTCCCACAGTATCAGCCATTAATAGATTAATAACTTCAAGGGATGGGATAGTCCATAATAAAAAAAAATACCATGCTTAGCTTACTTACACAGCATTTAGCCTTCTAATCCGCCACAAAGTTTTTTAACCCGAAAACATGTTACAACTTCATCTCCAATCTTTTTAATGGCTCCGATAAGATAGAAATAAGGGTGGTTCTTGCGAGACTTGTTCATAAAAATATATGTAAGTGTATTGTCTAAAATAATTTGTAAAGAAATATAATGAAGAGATATAAAAAGATAAAGAAAATGTCATAAACGATAAATTTGAATCGTGTAAAAAGGGTAACGACATGTTAACTTTTTTCATTCTATGAGAATTATAATCTGTACAAAAATAAAATAATTGCAAATGCAAAAAAAAAAAAAAAATACTCTAAATGCTAGAAAAGTTACAACATAGTCTAAAAGTCATTAAGGGTTGAGCTGTCTATTTATAATAGTGAATAAAGGACATAATAGCAAGGTTTTAAATATGAATATTTAATGTATTTATCTTAAAAGGAAAAGAAAGATTTACAATATGAATTGTATAATAATTTTTTATTGACAATTATTTAAAATATTTATATGGCCGTAACTATTAGAATTATTGTTAGCTATTGTTTCTAATTTAAATTATATTTACTTTTAAAATTTGAATTTAAATGGCTCTAATGTAAAAGATAGTTTCAAATGTAAAAAGTAAGTAAAATAGAGTCTTCTCTAATATATTTGGTCTTTCAATACTCAATTAAATAATTTATATTAATTTATAGACATATGATCATAAATATAAGAAAATTACCTTAAAACTTAGTTTTTAGGGTTTATGGAACCTCTTATTTGTAATAGTACAACACACGCATATGTATAAGGTAAGTCAATAATTTATTTGGTCTTTCAATATGAAATTAAATAATTTATATTAATTTATAGACATATGATTATAAATATAAGAAAATACCTTAAAACATAGTTTTTAGGGTTTATAGAAACTATTACTTGTAAAAGTACAACACACACATAATATATATATATATATATATATATTTATATAAGGTAAGTCAATTGAAAATGTAAAAGGAAAGAATTTAACAAAATCTATTATATAAAATATTTTAAAATTTATATGAAATCAAATAAAACTAATTAAATATAGGACATGTGCCGATTGTTTAAGACTGTCCAAATGTCAAAAGAATAGACTAGACACCTTGGAATTTTTCCTTTTTTACTAAAGGCTTTGGCTTTTGTATAAGATTATATAGGATATAAGATAAGTTGACTAAAAACTAAAAATGAAAGTAATGAAAGTAATTTATTGAATGTATAAAAACTATCATTTAATAAAAATTTAATTTTATTATCATTATTGTAGACACCACAATCTGTCCGAAGGTCTACATTTGGTTTTTGTTAAAAAATACAAAAAATGAAAAGGCTGAAAAAACGAGAAAAGTGGTTGAATTTGGGAAGGGCTAAGTTGAAGAGTTTAAACTGAATTAGGGTTTGGAGTTAGAAGTCAGAAAGAATGGAAATCCCATCTGATTTAGGGCTCTCAGATTGAAGCCCTATAAATAAGGCCAGAAAACATTCAGGGAAAATGAGAGAAATAAGAAAATAGAAAAAGAAAAGCAAAAAGCATAAAATTTTTTTTTGAAGATTCTTTGGTTTAGAGAAAAAAAGGGTTTTTTTGAAAATTTTGGGAAATTTCTAGATTTCTAGAAAATTTCTAAAAAAATTTTCAGTTTCTGGTGAATTTTTCAGCACCGATTGAATTTTTTAACGAGTTTTCCAACGTCAGTTGAATTTTTCAGCAATGGTTTCTAGAATCTGGTGAAGATTTCGGTGAAGATTAAGTTTTCCAACGAACCTTTGGTGAACCAACCCAGATTTCGATGACATTTTTCAGAATCCGACGAAGATTAAATCGAAGTTCATCCGATTTCTATAAAGAAAGTAGAGAAAAAAAAGGAAAGAGATAGAAAGGAAAAGGGCGATCTGAGGTAAAAAGCTTGAACTTTGCCTTTTATAGTAGTTCCAAAATGACATCATTTTGGTGTCTTAATTCAGCCCAGAACCGCGCGTTTTACCGCTGGATAACTCGACCTGTAGCGGGACCTGTTTCAACTCGTTCCACAGTCGATCCTTGGAGCCTAGCAGAGTCGATTTCCCCAAGCCGAGCCCTTGAGCTGTTTTTTGTGTCTGGAGCTGAGCAGTGCCAACTCTCCAACTGAGTCATTTTTTTTTTGGTATTTTTCTTTGTATTTTTTTATGTGTTTGTTTATTTTTAAGAGTATTTTTGCATGAATAAATTTAAAAAATTAAAAATATATATTTTTAAGGAAAAGTTAGAAGTATCAATTTTTCTTGCAAATAAAATTTTTAAAAAATATTTTTGAGGAAAAGTTGAAAGTATCAATTTTCCTTGAAAATAAAATTCTAAAAAATATTTTTGAGGAAAAGTTAAAAGTATCAATTTTCCTTGAAAATAAAAATTTCTAAAAAATGCTTTAAGGAAAAGTTGAAAGTATCAATTTTCCTTATATAAAAGCATGAGTTTTTTTCTTATAAAACAAAAAAAAAATCTATATCAAAAGTCGAATTCATTTTAGAAAATTTTAAATGTTAAATAATCTGACGATGGAGCCTTTGCAAGTGAAACAATAGTTTTCTTATATACTCTTGAAGTGAGGAAATTTTTTTAATTTTCTGTTAAAAGTATTGGAGTCAATTAAGAATAATTTTCAATAATTAAATACTCGATAAAATTTTTAAGGCTTAATGGATAACATGAAATTAAGCTGGTACCATCTTTCGATGGGTGTTGTGAGGGTACTATAACCTTCCTCACTCGTAACTGAACTCCCGAACTCTGTTCTGGTTAATAGACCCGAACCTATTCTTTTAGGGACCCTTAGTCAAACTTAGGTGTTCCTTGAAATGATAGATTCCTTAGGTGGCCAATCACACCTAAATAAAAAAGATTGGTAGGGACTCCTCAAATCAATGTCTAGTGATAAATCTTTGGATCTATACGTTATGACAATTATTACAATAATTTCAAAAAAAAATTTCTCATTTCTTTCAAGCATATTGAATACACATTATACTTAAACATTCTAATTATGAAGCTTAAATTACTCTCAATTTAAGAATTATTACTCTTGATTTTGTTCTTAAGTTATTTTAATTAATTAATCATTTAAAAATAAATGTTAATAAAAACCATTGAATGTGTTTTATAAGAATGGAAATAAGATATTTTAAATTAAATTATTTTACCATTAAATTCTAAATTTTAAATTTAAAATGTGTAATTAATTTTGAGAACATATCAGTGTTAGATTATTCACATTATATAAAATGTAAACTATTTACATTAGATTTTTTTTTTTTTTGGTTAGAGGTTTTGGCTTTTATATATTTATATAAGATATAAGATAAAATTATCATTATTACATTAATTTCAAAATATCTTTTCTCATTTTTCTCAAGCTTATTAAATACTCATTATACTTAACTATTATATTTATTAGGCATAAATTACTCTCAATTTAAGATACTATTACTCTTAATTTGGTTTTTAATTTATTTTAGTCAATTAATCACTTAAAAATAAATGTTAATAAGAATCACTGAATATGTGTTATAAGAATGGAAAGAAGATATTTTAAATTAAATTTATTTTATCATTAAATTCTAAATTTTAAATTTTAAATGTATAATTAATTTTTAACATATGTCAATTTTTTAGATTGTCCACATGTTGAAAATGTAAATTATCCATGTCAAATTATTTCCTTTTTTGTTAGAGACTTTGATTTTTATATATTTATATAAGATTACTCTCAATTCAAATTACTATAACTCTTAATTTGGTTCTTAATTTATTTTAGTCAATTAATCATTTAAAAATAAATGTTAATAAGAATTATTAAATGTGTTTTATAATAATGGAAATAAGATATTTTAAATTAAATTTATTTTATCGTTAAATTTTAAATTTTAAATGTATAATTAATTTTGAACACATATCAATTTTTTATATTGTCTATATGTCGAAAATATAGATTGTCCACATCATATTATTTTTTTTTTGTTAGAGGCTTTGACTTTTATATATTTATATAAAATTATTATTATTACATTAATTTCAAAATTTTTTTCTCATTTTTCTCAAGCGTATTGAATAGACATTATACTTAACTATTCTAATTATCAAGTATAAATTGCTCTTAATTTAAGACATTGTTACTCTTGATTTGGTTTTTAATTTATTTTAGTCAATTAATCATTTAAAAATAAATGTTAATAAGAATCATTGAATGCCTTTTATAAGAATGGAAATAAGATATTTTAAATTAAATTTATTTTACCATTAAATTCTAACTTTTAAATTTTAAATGCATAATTAATTTTGAACACATGTTAATTTTTTAGATTGTCCATATATAAAACATATAGATTATCCACATTAGATTATTTCTTTTTTTGTTAGAAGCTTTGACTTTTATATATTTATATAAGATATAAGATAATATTGTCATTATTGCATTAATTTAAAAATCTTTTTTCTCATTTTTCTCAAGTGTATTGAATACACATTATACTTGACTATTCTAATTATCAAGCATAAATTACTCTTAATTTAAGATATTATTACTCTTAATTTGGTTCTTAATTTATTTTAGTCAATTAATCATTTAAAAATAAATGTTAATAAGAATTATTAAATGTATTTTATAGGAATGGAAATAAGATATTTTAAATTAAATTTATTTTACTATTAAAATTTAAAATTTATATTTGAAATGCATAATTAATTTTGAACACATGTCAATTTCTTAGATTATCCACATGTTGAAAATATAACTATCCACATCAGATTATTTTCTTTTTTGTTAGAGGTTTTGGTTTTTATATATTTATATAAGAGTTACGTTTGATTGTAAATGTCAAATTTGATTGCAAATGCAATATCAAATAAAATAAATAATTTCATTTAAAAATATGATGAATTCATTTTTATTAGAGACAAATTTGAAGGAAAGATAAATGACATTGAAGGTGACGAGGATAAAGGAAGGACTGAAGAAAATAGAGGAAGAAGAGAGAAAATGGGGTTAAAAAGGAAAAATGGGCATTTATGGTCTGTGGACAAGGAAAAACATTTGAGCAGAGAGAAAAGATGTTACACTTAGGGATGGCAAAATATGACAGCACCCAAAATCATCATAACAAAAAATTTCATAACAAAATAATATTAGAAAAATTTTTATTACCACCCTTGATCATTATTCTAATCTTCAACATCCCAAAATCATTACAATCACAATATCATAGTTACTTCAACCTTTTAAAATCATCACTTTTTGTAATTGATAAAAAGAAACTCAATTTGAAGAAGAAAGAAAAAATACATACCAAATTTGAAACCCAAATGTGTGTGTGTTGCTAATAACCTTGTTTTTTTTTTTTTTTGTTAGATTAGTGTAACTCCCTCAATCACCATCCCTAGCAATTTTCTTATCCATCATTTCCTTTATCAAAAAAATCTAGCAATAACTAACTAATATTCATGGTTGTGTCAAGGAAGTCAAAATTTTAACCAAAATTGGTTACCATAACACAACGAGCTTGGGTAGGTGTTGCATCTACAAATGGGCTTTCTTTGTGTCATGTTATCCTATAGTTGCAAGAATGAAAAAGATGGACTAAAAGGTTAAAAAAGCCTGGGTAATGAAGGAAGCTGGCAGTAAAATGGAAATGAAATCACAATAAGAGGAAGCAAAAGATGCTGATAAGCTATCACGTAAAGTACGATGACTTTGCTAGGTTGTCAATTAGTTATGTGATAGTGGGAATAGTGGAAATGAGCTATAAACATGTAAAACAACTGTGCGATAGTGGGAATAATGAGAATGAATATAAACATGTCAGACGATCATTTCAAGGTCACAAATGAAAAATATCGCTGAATTCTCTTTCAACTTCTATTTCTTTTCTAATCTCATTCTTTACTATTTTTTGGTCTAATCTCTTTTTTTTTCCCATCACTATCTATTTTATCATAAATTGATATCGGAGCCATATAGATCCAAACACCCTGGGAAAATACAAAATGCAACTGTCCATGGCAAAAGGTATATAAAAAAAGCATTAAGGCAATGTTAGTTGAGAATCAAAAGGCCCAGCTAGATGAAAATAAAAAGTACATACAATAGATCATTATCAAGGGTAAATAAAATTCGACAAATGTTAAGCTCATTTTTGGTAAAAAGTTATAGAAGATGATGGGTAAAGATCCATATGTGATGGGTAGCTATACATGATCAATGTGGATTATACAGGGAATCAAATTCCACTACAGCTACAAGTATTGATTGAAGCATACTAAGATTGTCTTTAAAGAACCATAAGGGCTACCACCACTGAGATCCCATGACCATGGGATACCTCTCAAACCTAGTTCTTAACCAATTAATCTTAAGCCTTACAAGTTCTCACATTATCAAAAAGCTAAAGTGGAAAAGCAGGTTGCTGAAATGTTATCGGCCTCTATCATTCAGACCAACAAAAGCTTTTTTACATCACCTTGTCTATTAGTAAAGAAGCAAAATGAAATGTAGAGAATGTGTATTGACTATAGGTAGCTTAATGCTATGATTATCAAAGATAAATTTCTAATCCTTATGGTTGAAGACCTCTTAGATGAGCTTAAGGGTGCCAATTACTTATTCAAAATTGATTTGAGCTCAAAGCTAAGGACATTCACAAGATAGCTTTCAGAACTCACCATGGCCACTATGAATTCAAAGTGATGCTATTTGAGTTGACCAAGGCACCCGCAACAATTCAATCATTGATGAATGATGTGTTTTCTTTCTACTTGAAAAAGTTTGTTTTGGTTTTTTTTTTATAATTTCGTTTATAATTCCACTTTAGATAATCATGCTATACACTTACAACTTGTATTTGAGGTGTTAAGAGTTAATCAACTATTTGCTAAGCAAAGTAAGTGCTTTTTTAACCAAAAGCAAGTAGAATATCTAGGGCATATAATATCAGTAAATGGAGTACCAACTAAACCCTTAAAGGTTAAAGCAATGAGGGCATAGCATTTCCAAAAAAATTGAAGTCATCGAAGGGGTTTTTGAGACTTACTAGTTATTACAGAAAGTTCATAAAAGGGTATGAAGTGATAAGCAAGCCGTTGACTGACACGCTTAAAAAGAATAACTTCTTTTGGGCTTCATAAGCAACTACAGTATTCTAATAGCTTAAAAAAGCTATGAGTACAGCTTTTGTCCTAGTGTTACTAGATTTTTCTAAGCCTTTTTGTCTGGAGATTGATGCTTGTGCAATTGATATAGGAGCAGTTTTATCTTACAAAAAAAGACATGCAGCTTACTTAAGTAGAGCCTTAGACCAAGGCATGCTGATTTATCCATATATGAAAAGGAATACTTGGCCATTTTGATGGCTGTTACAAAATGAAGGCATTATTTTGAAGGTGGATCATTTGTTATTAAAATTGATCATGATGCTCTGAAATATTTGTTGGAACAAAAGCTTACTATAACTATTCAAAAAAAAGGTTTGACTAAAATATTAGGATTGAATTACTCAATTCGGCATAGGAAAGGCAAGCTTAATATAGTAGCAATGCTTTATCTAGGTATCATAAAAATGAAGGTAGATTGTAGGTTCTCACTTCCACCACCTTAGTTCCTAAATGGGTGATTGATATTGAATAAAGTTATGAAAGAGATGTCATAGCTCATGAGAAAATTACAATGCTTTTAGTATGCTCTGATAATGATTCTCATTATTCATTTGCTAATGAAATATTGAGATTTAAGGAAAGAGTTTACATAAGAAGTCATGAAAGTCTAAGAACACAGGTGTTACAGTTGCTGCATGACTTTCCACAATGGGGACATTTTGGTATTCAAGCATCTTACTATAGATGTAAGCTTTACTTTTACTGGTCTAGAATGATGAAAGATATGCAAGATTACATATAACAGTGTGATGTGTGTCAGAGAAATAAAAATGAACATACTGCTTACCCAAGCTTATTGCAACCTATTCTAATACCCAACCAGACTTGAAAGGTGATAATCATGGATTTTATTAAAGTGTTGCCCCAATCCTAAAGGTTTAAATATGTTATGGTAGTCATTGATAAGTTTACCAAGTATGGACATTTTTTATTTCTGTTTCATCATTTGTTTGTATTAGAGGTAACAAAGTTATATCTAGACCATATCTACAAACTTCATGGTGCATAAAAAATGATCATATCCAATAGGTATAGGGTTTTCACTAGCTCAGTATAGTAGAAGGTAATAAAGCTATTGGGAACCAATTTATAACTTAGCACAGCCTATCATCTGAGACTAATGGTCAAATAGAGAGGTTAAATCAATGTCTTGAATAGTATTTGATATGCAAGTATTTCTTAAAATAAAAGTCATGGTCATAGTGGTTGTCCATAGCTGAATGGTGGTATAATATGACTCACTACACTACCTTAAAAATGACACTTTTTCAAGCTTCTTATGGTTATACACCTTCAGTATTCTCATAGGACATTAGTAGTTATGTAAAAGTTTCCATTATCAAATAGTTACTTAAAAAAAAGAGAAAAGCTGAGCAAGTTATTGGTTAACCAACTTGTTAAGGCTCAGCAATGAATGAAGTATTATGTTGATGAAAAAGGGAATTTCAAATTGGTGATGAAGTTTACTTAAAGCTTCATCTATATAGATAAACTTCATTAGCGTTAAGGAAGAATTTGAAGCTTACTTTGAGGTATTATAAACTTTATCTAATTATTGCAAAGATCGGTAAGATGGCTTATAGATTATAGTTACCCTCTTCTTTAAAATTACACTTTGTGTTTCATGTTAGTCTGCTGAAGAAGAAGATTAGAAATAAGGTTGTCTTAAGCATAACTCTTCTTGAGGTGGGTAAAGAGGATCAACCACTGGTTTATCCTGCTAAAGCACTTGATAAAAGAATGGTAAAGAGAAACAATAGGGCAATTACTCAGTTATTGGTTGAATAGTCTAATTTAGGTCATGAACATGCTACATGGGAGGATTATACTGTGCTTAAAGTCCCAATTTCCTTCCTTTCATCCTTGGGGACAAGGATATCTTTAAGGGAAAGGTAATGTGATGTTAACATCTAGTTGCATGAATGATGAAGTTGGGTTAAAAGGTAAAAAAGCCTGAGCCATGAAGGAAACTGGCAACAAAATGGAAATAAAATCACAACATAATAAAGTAAAGGATGTTGATATGCTGTCACATGAAGTATAATGACCTTACTGAGTTATCAATTAGTTATGTGATAGTGGGAATAATGGGAATAAGCTATAAACATGTAAAATGATTGTGCGATAATCATGTGATCGTGGGAATAGTGAGAATAGTGAGAATGAGTTATAAACATGTAAAACAATCATTTTAAGGTCATGAATGAAAAATATCACTGAATTCTTTCTCAACTTTTTTTTCTTTTCTAACTCATACTCTAATTTTTTTCTTATCTAATCTCTTCTCTTTCCATCATTATCCATTTTATCACACTTTGTTATTTTTGGAAAAGCTGATGGTTTTTTGCAAGAAGTTGAAATAGAAGTGGATTAAACAATAAAAATAGTTTAATTTATTTTTTTTTTTAAAAATTCTCTTGTCTAGAAAAGAAAATCATATAAAGTGGTACCAAAAGAAGCAACTATGGTTTAGAATTTAGGGTTCTTAAGGTGTTTTTTAGTTGAATATATAGTTAGAAAGAGAATAGATATTTTAGAGAGAAAATTGATAAAGGAAATAAGAAGAAAAGGAGTGAAAAAATAAAAATTTTTCATTTTATTTTTTTAACAGTCACAACATTTTGGCCACCTATTAGAGCTAACTGCACGTATGTATCACTTGTGTCAAAAGTCCTTATTTGAGCAATCCTGAAAACATTTGGTCTTGGTTTAAATGAAATTAAACATAATATCCTTAATTGAGATTTGATTCAAATAATAAATCTTAAGTTGAGCATTTAGCCAATATACTTTAGAAAAAAAAAGTTGCAAACCCAAATAATAAATTACAATAGTAATAAAATATTCTTTGAAAAAAAGGTTGCAAATAAAAAAATAAAAAAATTGATACAATACATTACTTTTATAGTTTAAATTTGTAGAATAACTTTTGAGTGGCAATTATTAGGATTGCATAGATAATTTAATTTGAAATTGATTTTTTTAATTTAAAAGGAACATAATAAGTGAAAAAGATAAAATCAACTTTTTTTAGTATATTTGAGATATAAATTTGATAGTTAGAGTTAAAATGAAAATAATCATTTTAATGGTCCTATTATTTAGAAATTTAAAATGAAAAAGCTATTTGAATTTTTAATATCTTATGTAAACTTTTGAAAAAGATAATTTTTGTTTGATTCAAATTAAGATAAAAGCATATAATGGGTTGATGAAAAATGTGGATAAAATTAATAATTATAATTTTTAAATATGTTGAAAGATTTTCATAATTAAGTAATTTATTAAATAAGGCTATCTAAAATTATTCATTAGGAAGATAAAATCCACATTTCATATTTTTTGTGGAGATCCACATTTAACCTATGAGGTATTATTTACTTTGATTCGAGTATCTCATAGTTTTATCCCAAAAAAACTGCTTACAAAGTATGAGTTAAAAGTCTCATCTTATATATTATATCGTATCCTCACATCTAAGATGTGACACTTAGTTCTTTGAACTTCCTGTTGGTTATCGGTTTGATTCTATTTATAGAGATCTACATCTAACCTGCAAGATATTTTTCACTTTAAATCAAAAGTTTCATGATTTTTTTCTCACAAAAGGTGCCCTACATGTATAAGTTTAAATCTAAACTTATATATCATAATACATCCTTACACTTAATCAATGTGAGATTGGAGGTGATACATTTTTAATTTAAAAAAAAAACTCCAAATTGATTTAGTTTGAAATTGTAATTTGAATAATTTTGATAATTTGACTAAATATAGGATTTTTCAATGTGTAATTAAAAAAAAGTTATCTTCCTCTTTCAAAAAAAAAAAATTATCTTACGTGTCATTCAAAGAAAATTTCCACATAGTGACAAACCTTATCAAGTTTTTATGTATCTTATAATACAATATATATGATTTTGGTAAAAAAAAATGTAAATAAAAAAGGTAAAATAAAAAATAAGTTAACTAAAAATATTGATATAACAAAATTTTCCATAAGTTAACATTACAAATGTAAATATGGTGATTTGATTTTGTAAGAAATTAAGATATTTTAATTTATTTTTACAATTTCAATAAAGTAAACATTTTGAAAACGTAATTTTTAACAAAGGCTTTTTGTTTTACTTTTTTATTCTAAATCAAATAAAAATATATTTTTCATTAACTTATCCAAATGATAAAAATTTTATGAATAAAAAATATTATTTGAAAATCAATTTTCATAAAACAAACAAAATCTAAAATTAACTTTCAAATTCACTTACCAATTATATATAATACAAAAATGTGAGGCTCAAATAGTAGTTTAGTCAGTAATTTTATTTTTAATGTTGAATGGGACTTTCATAAACTTGGTATGTTCTTGCCTTCTAAAATCATTGATCAAATATCTACTATTCTTGAAAATTTAATCAAACTTCATAACTAGTGTTAATATGATAAAGAATGGAATCCATGAAAATCACCTAATTTTAATCTTATGTGGGCTATCAAAGATCTTCTCCAAAGAGAATGACACATTTATAAAGAAAGGATCAAAGCTACGGAGTTACTTGCAAAATAAAGATTGAAGTCAGTTTGACACAATAATAATAATAATAATAATAATAATAATAATAATCAGTAATTTTATTTTTAATGGTGAATGGGACTTTCATAAACTTGGTATGTTCTTGCCTTCTAAAATCATTGATCAAATATCTACTATTCTTGAAAATTTAATCAAACTCCATAACTAGTGTTAATATGATAAAGAATGGAATCCATGAAAATCGCCCTAATTTTAAGCTTATGTGGGCTATCAAAGATCTTCTTAAAAGAGAATGACACATTCATAGAGAAATGATCAAAGCTACGGAATGACTTGTAAAATAAAGATTGAAGTCAGTCTGACGTAACTTTTAGGTGATGTTGTGTATCTTCCCAAAGAATTGAATTTGTCCTCCTAGTTGATCATGTAGGGGTTAGATAACCTAGAATTATTTCAATGTAGTAATAATAATGATGATAATGATGATGATGATGATGATGAAAATCATGAGATATTTGCAAAGGAAAATTATTGTCCATGAAACTATGATCTTATTGTGAGATATAATAGTAGTTATCTGTCTTAGCAAATATATATCTAGACATTTTATTACCAAGTTAAAAGGGTGAAAAAGACATGAGATTATTTTTTTTTTACCATTAAAAATGTAATGAAAAAAAGCTATGGGTTAGATAGAGAAGCAAAAGAAGTTTGATAGAGAGAAAGAGGTAGAAAAAAAAATTGATTTTCATGTGTGTTTCTACCGAGCTTCGATTTCAGGGTATTCCTAGAAAGATAGAATAGAAGGACGATTGAGGCAAAGGTAAAAAGTGTTCCTTATGTTTACACTCTGATGTGCAAGTCAAAATGAGTGAGGTCTAAATAAGAGTAGTAAGAACAGTTAAAAGTAGAATGGACTTGCCTTAATAGTGCTTGGACATTCATATTTATAGATAAGTAATATGGGACAGTAGAGGATAATGAAAACAAGGTAGAGTTGATGTGGCATTGAGTATATTAGACTATTCTAACATGTCATGTCACTATAAATGTTAAAATTACCCCTAACTGTTTGTTAAAGGCTTATAACATGTAGAAAGATCATTATACCTTTTTAACCACTAAATGCCTCCAACATTTTGTTCCCTATCAAGTAGTCTAAGTATCAAACTACTGAATGTGCGATTGACACACTCAATGTAGGGTAGATAGGTAAAAGAGGATGAAGTGAAATTTGACTCTTATCTATCGATATCATAGAGAAGGTCAGCATTGGGAGACAATTAGCCTTAAGTCTTAGTTCGACCTTATGAGGATCTAATCTTGCACATATATCTTGGATTTAATGTATAGCCAACTTAAAGGTTGTCAAGGTGTTAATTTTTTGGGATGATTCGAGATTAGTGTTGGAGTTTGTCTAGTTGATGTGGGACTTGTGTTTTATTTCAAGAGTTTAGATATTAGTCTCTACTTTGAACTTTGATGATGAAACAAATGTTTGGTCTGTCATAGGGAGTCATTTAGTCTAGCTAGGGATCCATCTGGTTTATCAAGTCTGGTGGCATTAATTGAGGAGATAGGTAGTTTGAACAAAAAAAATTTAAAAAAAGAAAATGAAAAGACATCTTTCCATCTTCATTTTAACACATGACATAGTTTGTGCCATTCATCTAATCTGTGACACGACTATATAAAGGGTTGTTGGGGCTTTTATTTTTTATTTTTCTATTTTTTTTGCTTTTTATCCGATCTAAGTTTTTTTATATCAAAAGCTTTTTGGCCTTAAAGTTGTTCTTCTTATCGCTCATTTTTTTTTCATTTTTTGGGTATGTACTTTTAATTATGTCTTCAAGTTTTAGTTTTGGAGAGGTTAAGAGTTTTAGGGTAGAACCTAAGGAAGGATAGCTCGGGCAAGAAAATGATAACTTGATTCTTTTAATTATCAAAGGTCATGATTATCAAAAGATGGCCTTCTGGTTCAATCCGATATTTAAAGAAAGGCAACAATGAAATAAAAACAATGCTTGAGCAAGAAGAGAATGAGTTTTTAACATAAAAGAAATATGTGCTCAGATAGATTTTGACCTACATAATCTTTCTTCTTTACCCATCTCTTAAGTCTGTCCATCTTTTATGGCTGACTTTTTTTCATTTTCAGTTGTTCTTTTTTCTAGGGTTTAGTCTTATTAGCTTTCTTTTACTTCTACTTTTTCACCTATAGATGCTCTCATTGTTGATTCTATTCCTCTTTGGTTAGTTCTTATTGAGATTACTTCTTTTCCTAAAGGGTTTTCACTTTGCGTTTCTTCTCCTAAGGTCATGTTGCTCTTAACTACGGTATAACATTGGAATCCTACTTCAACTTAGGAGTCAGAGTCTTCTAGTAATGAAAATTCTGATGATGAAAAGGGTTTCATAAAGAAACAATAGGAAAAAAGTACTTTGGCTAGAGAAAGTGACAACAAAAAAAGGAATGTTATAGATAAGAGTTGATTAAGATTTCTATATATACTCTTTGTAACCTCAGTACGATCTCCAAGGATGTGATGAAGGAACTAAAGAGTAAGACTAATCCTAAAGACTATCCTAACATATGTTCAACTCATCACGTTCATGCTTTGGTGATGACCTTCTTTTTTCTCAAAGAGGGGTATAGCATATTAATGCTGAACTTTTCAAATCAAGTCACCGATAAATTATAGCCACATTGGCTCTATGTATATTAGGATTCTTCGTGGTTGGTCTAAGGTTTCCACTTCATTCTTTGTTTGTTTCAATTTTTAATTCTTATAATTTGACTATTACTCAACTCACTCCTAACTCTATACGGTACATAGTAAGCTTTATCCTTTTTTATCAACATCTAAACATTCTTCCTAGTCTCTTTCTATTTAGGGAATTTTTTTTTAATTAAAAGCACCCTAAGGATAAGAGATGATATTTCATAATAGCTTGGCCCAATAAAAAATTATTGGCCAATTGCTTGAGCTCTATAAAGAATTGGAAATTGTTTTTTCTTTACCTTAAAAACAAAAAATAAATAAAGATAGTGAGACCAAGGTTAAGGCCATTGTTGAAATTGAGCCATAAGAGATAATAAATGGGCTTGACATTTTTTTGGATGCACCAGTAGCTCTCTTTATCTTGGATTTATCATATCAAGATAAAATAATGGAATACACTCGTAAGGGGGCGCTTGTCATTGATGTCGATAAGTTGACCTCCCTCAAAGTAATAAATGAGATGAAGTACTGGAATAGGTATGAGGTAACCTCATAAGATTTTATTTTAACTTGATTTTTATCTAACTATTAGCTCAGTTTTTTAGAGATGTCTGTCAATGAAGACTTTGACTTTTCCCTATTTCAACAAACACCTAGGTTAAAAAAAAATTCAGCTTAGGGCCCTACCTCGTGAAGGGGATAAGGTCATCAACCTCTACTTCTAGTGTTCCCTAACATTTGGAAAGATAAAGTCCATAGCTCATTAGAAGCTTTCCATAGCGTCTCCTACCAAAAAACTAAAGGTGAGGTCTTTTTTTCCATCTTGAAGAATCTCGAAGCAAAGGTGTTAAGGCTCAGCTTAGAGAGGATTTCCACAAGGTTGGAGTATACTTCTACCAACAACCCCATTGAGAACCTTAATGTGACGAGGTGGTTTTGCAAGGTCACAGTCCCTTCCCTTAGTAAATACTACTTGACTTAGCTCTGTTTTCTTATTATTCTTCATTTTACTTAAGTCTAAGTTCATCTTAAGCAGTCCAACAAAAGCTCCCACCTCAACCTCTAGACAATACTAGCTAAGCCCTTCACCATGCCTACCTCACTATAGCCCACTTGCTTGAGGTTGAAAAGGATGTAGTTGCCTTAACTGAGGAGCACAAAAAGAGCTCGGACACTCTGGACAATATCAGGTCAGGCCTCAGTGAGTCTTATAAGAAAAAGGTTGAGCAAAAAAAAAGGAATGACACAATGAAGTTGGAAGCTGTCCTAGTTAAAAAAGCCTCGACTGATTCTATAAAAGAGCAAGTCGAGCTCAAGCTGAATAATGCTCAGGCTGAGATAGCAAGCCTCAGGTCTAAGTTGTAAGCTGAAGAAAGGGAAAATAAATATCTAAAGGAGAAAGTTGTTAAGGACTTTAAGGCTTTCAACAAATTTTTTCAGCTAAAAATAGAGTTCTCTAAGGTCAACATGCTTGGTGCCTTTGATCTGGCAAAAGATGAGGTACAATTTAAATTTTTTAACCTCACCTCGATCTTTCTGATATTGATATTAGCAATATTAGATCAAAGCCTCCTCCAAGTCAGCCCAAAGAAAAAGAAGAGGAAAAGGACAATGATGAAGCCATGAAAACTTGAGGCAATTCTAGGGGCCAAATACGAGGTGGATGAGGTTGGAGAGGCTAAGGTCATTGTTGCTGCTTCTGCTGATGAGGGTGTTACTATTGCTACTACTTTTTATATTGCTGACACCTAATTCTTTTTTTTTTAACTTTAGTAAATTTTTTGTTTTAAAAATACTAATGTACAAGGTTGATTTTTATGGTGACCTTAGATAGGAATGATCTACTAATCATTTTTGTACCAATCATATTCACAAAGAATCAAATATATGCTCTATTCATTTTGTCAAAGTTTCAATTCAATTTTATTATTATAAATTTTTTATTCACATAAGTTTAAGATCAGTTAATCACGATAACACGAGTTCTATGGATTTATGGTAACAAATTTAAGCTTGGTTAAGTGGGCTGAAGATTTATCTAGCTATTTAGGAGTATCTCAAATTAATTAACTTAAGAATCCATCTAAGTTTATATCAGATTTTGTTAGATTGGTTGGGATATGAGCTCAGTGTGAGCATAAGCATCATTAGATGAACGTAATTTAATTTATATATTAAAGTACAAAAAACAAGTGTGAGCTCGATTTAGTTTGAGATATTGGTAATACGCTTTTAAGTTTTTCATATTCCATGTCCTTGAGATGGTGTTACCATTTATATTTTGTAACTTATAGGTCGCATTATGAACGATCTCTTTTACTACATATGGTCTTTCCTAGGTTGAGACTAATTTTCATCTTTATCATCTACCCTTTGAGGCTTTAACTTTTTTAAGCACTAGGTTATCTTTCACGATGTGCTTATAACAAACCCTTTTATTATAATAACTACACACCTTTTGCTAAAAAGTTGTTATCTTTGTTAGTGCTATGTCTTTTTATTTTTTTATAAGGTCTGGGTTGGCCTTAAGTGCTTCTTCATTGCTTTTTTCTGACCCTAATTTGACCCTTAAGCTTGGAAGACTGATTTCAACAAATACCATGACCTCTGTTCCAAATGCCAAGTGGAATAGGGTTTCACCTGTTGGTACCTTAATGGTCGTCCTCAAGGCCCATAACACCCCTAGTAGTTAGTCATCCTATTTCTCCTTCATTTTATCTAATTTATTCTTCAAAGCTTCTAATATTGTCTTGTTTGCCACTTTGACCTGTCCATTAGACTGAAGGTGGGCGATTAATGTAAATATTAGGTCGATGTAAATGTTCAAACACTATTCCCTGAACCTTAATTTTTAAATTGTTTGTCATTATCCGTTATGATAGATCGAGGTAGGTCGAATCCACAAACTATATTCTTTCACATAAATTTCTCCACTTAGGCCTTTATCGTAGTGGCTAAAACCTTAGTTTCAAGTTATTTTGTGAAGTGTTTTACCGTTACTAATACAATTTTTCTTTGTCTAATGGTTAGGGTGAATGGTCCGAGAACATTCATTTCCCACTACATAAAAGGGCCATAGGCTGATGATAAAAATGAGCTTGATCGAGAAAAGATATTGCATGTAAACAAACATCTTACACTTATCTCATCTCTTAACCAGTTCAATCACATCCCTTCTAATGGTGGGCCAATAATCGCTCTACCTAAGCACTTTGTAGGCTAATGGCTAAGGTCCAAGGTGGTTTTTATATATTCTTTTATGGATTTCTCATCAAACGTAATTTGTTTCTATTTCATTAATGCATTTTAGATCAGGCAGGCTAAAGGATCTTTCGTATAATTTTTCCTTTACGATCTTATACCGATGAGTTTTTTTCATCAATGCTATAACTTGGATCCTATCTTTGGGTAGTGTTCTTATGGTTAAATATGTTTTGATCAGTGTCATCCAGGTATCTTTTTTTGTGATCTATCTTACAAACTTTTTTTCGATGTTTTTGTGTCTAGTTCTTCTACCAAGACTTGATCTAAACTTTTTCTTGTTATTTCTGAAGCCAACTTAGATAAGGAATCTACTAGTGAGTTTTTGACTTTGGTATTTTTTTTATCTCAACCTTCTTGAAACCAGTCATTAAGGCCAGTGCTGTATCTAGATATTTTTGAATTCTTTTTTTTCAAGCTCCGAACTCTCCATTAACTTGTTTGACCACTAATTGAAAGTCACCATATACGGTTATATATTGAACATTCAGCTTGGCTGCCAATCTTAAACGAACTATCAATACCTCATATTTTACCTCATTGTTAGATGTCCTGAACTTAAATATCAAGGTATGGATATTGCAATCTTTCTAGGTTGATTAGAATGAGACAGCTTTTCCACTGTGGTTCGTGGTCGAATCCATCAATAAAAAGCTTTCAATTTTCCTTGTCTGGGGTTTTTTTTTTTTTTTTTGGGTTATCTTTTAATGTGTACTAAGGTAAGCTCTATAACGAAGTTCATTAGCACCTAAGATTTCAAGACTGACCTTGGTGGTATGTTCAAGTCAAACTTGCTGAGCTCTATTGTCCATTTGATTAGCCTCCCTGACATTTTTAACTTTTGTAAGACTTGTCTTAATGGTTGACCAATCAATACGTAAATTACATAAGCTTGGAAATAAAGCTTGAGTGTTTTGATCGAAGTGATAACCACATGAGCTAATTTTTTTATACTACTGTAGTTAATTTCTAGCTCTGTCAATACTTTACTCACAAAGTAAACTAGTCTTTATTTTTTTTCTTCTTCTTGGACCTAGACTGAGCTGATGGCCTAGTTTGTGATGGCCATGTATAAATACAAGATTTTACTAGGTCTTGGCTTAGACAAGATAGGTAAAGAGGATAAAAACTCTTTGAACTCTTCAAAAGCTTTTTGATATTGAAAGGTCCACCTAAAGTCAAAAATATTTTTAAAAATTTTAAAGAATGGCAGACATCATTTTATTGACTCAAACATGAATTGGCTTAGGACAACTATTCTTTTAGTTAGTCTTTATACTTCTTTTATCAAGGTCAGTGCTTTCATATTTAGAATTGCCTGAATCTTTTCTGGGTTCTCTTCTATCCTCATCTTATTAATCATGTAATCGAAAAACTTACCCAACATAACCTTGAAAGCACATTTGCTTAAGTTAAACCTCATATTATACTTTTTTAGGGTGTTAAAGGCCTCTTTAAGGTCTTTCAAGTGTTTGATCAAGCTCTTGCTTTTGACTATCATGTCATTCACATGTAATTCCATGTTGCAGTCGATCTGATTTTTAAACACCTTGTTTACTAGCCTTTGGTAGGTCGTTCTTACATTTTTTAATCCGAAAGGCATCATTTTGTAATAGTAAAGGCCATTCTCAATAATAAAAATTATCTTTTTCTCATCATCCTTTAACATTTTGATTTGGTTGTAACCAGAATAGATATCCATAAAGCTAAGGAGGCCATGTTCAGCACTATCATCCACTAGTTGATCAATGTTAGGGAGAGAAAAGCTATCTTTTGGGCATGCTTTGTTTTGGTCAGTAAATTCAATACAAATCTTTCATTTTCACTTTGTGTTTTGACCATGACCATGTTGGTTATCCATTCAGGGTAATAGACCTCCTTGATAAAGCCTATTTGTAGTAATCTGTCGACCTCTTTTTCAATAGCCTTTTGTCTTTCTAAGGCAAAGGTTCTCTTCTTTTGTCAAATTGGTTTTACCTCAAGATTAGTATGTAGCCTATGAACCATTTCTTCAATATCATTTCCATATATTAGATGGTGTCCAAGCAAATAGGTCAGTATTATCTCTTAAAAGTTGGATTAACTAACCTTTATATTGAAATTTAGTTTCAATCTACATATATTTTTTAGGGACGTTATCCTAGAATGGTATAGCCATGAGATCTTTTACCGATTTAGGTTGGTTTTTGTTCAAGTCTGATCTTTGGGTCAATTATCTCTTTTTGTTCGGTTAGGTTAAGACCATTTCCTGCGAAAATAAATCCTAACGTGATAATCAATATATTATTAGTAACTTGTTGAATATATATATATATGGTGAAATTGATATGTATTTTTCATTTCAAATTATATTTTTACTGGCATATTAGCTCGATCCAACTGACATGTGATTGTTTGCAATGGCTTAAGAGCTTGGTCATTTTCAAAGTTACTTTAAAAATTCAAAAAAAAAATGAAAGATGTTTTTCTGTTTGAACTTGAGAGCTCGAGCAAATTAAGAGCATGCTTTTGTCAAGTCGATTTTACGCTGTATGCTCTTGTTCATGGCTTTTTGCTTATTGTTAGTTTTTGCTATTTGCCTTTTTTCAATGCTTTTGGCCTCGATTGAATTGTAAAGCTGTTTCTCAGTCTTTTTTTCCATTATTATAGCATAACACTATTGTGCTATGCACTAGTCTTCTTTAACCTCTCCAAATCCCTCGGTTATTGAAAACTTCACTTTCAAATGAAGAGCTGCGCTTATGAGTCACATAACAGATTGGCTAGGTCAACCCAATATTATGTTGTAGGCTAATGGGACATCCACAATTATAAATTCTATGATCGAGGTGATACTCTGTAATTATATCCCTAAAGAGGTCGGTAGCTTGATGGTTTTTTTTGCTAGTACCTGCTCATTCCCAAATCTCACTAGTGTTGTGGTGATTGACTGCAACTGATCTTCACCAATTCTCATTTTCTTTATGGAATAGTAGTACATGACGTTGGGCAAGCTCCCATTAAAAAACAAGATTCTTTTGACTATAAAATTGTATACTACAACTATGATCATTATAACATCATCATACAGATGTTGGAGCTCTTTCAAATCATTCAAGCTAAATGAATCAGTTTATCATTCTAGTATATTTTTTCCTTTGCTGAGGTGCCTATGGCTATGATCATGCTTGGATTAAACTTTTTTTTTTGGTTAAGGTTAAGCTACCTCTAGTGATCACATTAATCACTCTAATGATTGGCCTATTATTATCTATTCAGACTTCTTATTGTCTCAGGTCATCTTTTCAGACTTTTTTTCTTTTATTTTTTGGCCTTCTTTCTCTGTCCTAGGTGGGCTTTCTTTGGTCTTGTCTATAGTCCATTTTGGGTTAACATTATCTTTACTGCTCTACAAACCTCCTCAACTGACCTCTCTTTATTAAAGCTTTGATCTCATTTTTTAGGTCAAAGTAATCTTTAGTATTATGGCCTATGTCCCTATGAAAGACACATCATTTGGTTGGATCCCTCATTATGTTTTGTCTCAATGGCTTCGACCATCTACGGTTGGGATTTTTCTCAATTTGTATCATAATCCTTTTTCGGGAGGTATTCAGTGCAATGTAGTTCTTTTCTCCACTGAGACTTTTAGTCCTATGCCATCTCTCTTTTGAAGGAGGATTGTAAAAATCCTTACCTTTCTTACAATCTAAAAGGGAGGATAAGCTTCTTTCACCTCGGTTGTTTCTCATTGTAGCTTCGACATTTATATATTTTTTGTTACAAGTAAGATGTCAGCCAAAGTTTTAGGTGATTCTAGTGAGAAGGTCAACTTTATATGGTACTCTCTATCATTGAGTCCACTTGTTAGGGCAATTACAACAGCCATTTACTCTAGGTTTTTAACCTGTAAAGCTTTTACGTTAAAATGCATGACATAGCTCTTTAAAGATTTATTGTGACCTTGGTGATTGACATCAAACTCAAAGTTGTTTTTTTTATTCTTTGGCTACTTACAAATTGAGATAGGAAAGAGTGGTTGAACTCTTTAAATGTTGCAATTGACCTTTGTTCCAAACTGTTGTACTAAGATCAAGTTACACCATTTAGAGTAGTAGCAAGGCCCTTACATATCAAAGCCTCGTCTACACCCTACATCATCATGTTAATTTTATAAAGTTATAAATTATCGAAAGGGTCAAATACCATCATAGGTTTCTAAGGTTGGTATTTTGAATCCTTTTAGAGGCATAGCTCTATCGATTTCTTCGATGAAAGATGAGGTCTCTAAGAACTTAAGCTTATCCTTGAATGCCACTACCTTTGTTTTTAACTCTTTTTCCATGGCCTGCATCCTGATTTTCAGGTTTTTATTTGGTTGGGGTTCGAGATTTATTTGTTTACATATGTTGAGTTGTGGTTGTGGTAATGGCAAACTAGGGTGTTATGCTTATCTTTTTCAGAGGTTGATGAGGCTTTCATCTCTTCATAACTTGGTTGTCTTATTATGGCTTCTCGGTTAGGGGTGATTAAATTGGGCACTTTCAAAACTTGTAGCGGGGTTATGGTTTACAACATTTATTTAAGGGCTTAGATTTGCTCGGTCAAAGCCTAGAATTGTTCCATGATTGAGCTTGTCTATGATGGGGCAGGTCATTTTGAGTGTTGGTTATTATCGTTTTTATTCTAAATAAGATGGCTATCTCTCATTCTTCAAAGTTTCTCTTCCTTGGTGGCATTGTTTTATGCTCAACTAGTGAGTAAAAAAAGAGGCCCCTACCTGGCGCACCAAATATTTGTATCGAGTTCTGATCTCAAGGTATTCTTGAAAAGATAAAAGAGAATGACGGTTAGAGTCAAAGGTAAGGAGTGTTCCTTACGTTTATACTCCGATGTGCAACTTAAAATGAGTGAGGTCAGAAAAAGAGTAGTAAGAATGATTAAGAGTAGAATGGATTTGCCTTAATGGTGCTAGCACATTTGTATTTATAGATAAGTGACAAAGGACCATTAAGGGACAATAAGGACGAGACTGAGCTAATATGACACTGAGTATGTTAGATCGACCTGATATGTCAGGTCGAGACAAATATCAAAATTACCCTTGGCTGTCTGTTAAAGGTTTTTAACATGAAAAAAGATCACTATACTCTTTTAACCATTAAATGCCCTTAATAATGTGTTAGGATTTTTTTATGTCTACACGTTTCCTTTTTTTCTAAAATCTTTAATTTTTTATAAAAAAAATTGCATAATAATATGATATGGCAAAAAAATTTTGTGATTAAGAAATAAGTTTAAAAACACAATATTAACAAAAAAAAACTTCATCTAATATGAGATATAAAAAATAATTAGAAGATTAATTAAAGCATGAAATAAATCATTTGAGAAATATAAAAAAGCTAAAATATGTGTTAAATAAATAAATTTATAATTTTTTGTAATTTTATTTTTTTATATCATTTAAATTTTTAAAAAAAAGAAATAAATAAATATTCTTTCAATGATGAAATTTTAAAAAATTACAAATTGTAATTTAAATTTTTAAATGATAAATTTTCTCAAAATCTTATATAAAGTATTGGAAAGATTTTAAAACTATTTCAATAAAAAAATATTTTATTTACTTTTTAATGAAATATTTTGTAAAAATTAAAGGTTGGTAAAATAAAAATAAAATACTATTTTCTATAAAATTTTAAATTAATCCAATGTTAGATCTTTTTCAAGAAATATAAGTTTGTTGAATATTCTTAAAGTGAGAAATTTTTTTTGAAATTTTATAAAAAATTTAAAAAATCTAAAACTTTTCAATATTTTAAATAATAAAATTTAATTAAAAATACAACAGCATTTACATTGGCCATTTTATGATAATATAAGATTAATTAATATTATTTTTGCCATTTTAAGATAATATAAGATTCATTGTTATTATTTTTGAATGGATGTTGTGAGTGTGCTAATACTTTCTTTATACATAAATTAATTAATAACATACAATAACAAATGTTCTTAAGTGGGGACAACTCTCGATTTAAGAGCAGCTCACAGTTGAGTTGTCAAATTACTTTTTATTTATCAAATAACTATTGGCTGATAAAAATACTTTAATATGTTATTAAAGTTTGCATGTAATTGTGTGTTATGTTTAATTGAATTGAGATATGATGAGTTGAGCTTTAATTGAATTTGAAAAAAGAAATATAAAAGTTTATCTGAAATTATATTGTAATTAGTTTGTTTTTATAGATTTTGAGTTTTTTATCATTAATAAAAAATATAAAAATAAAAAGTTACTTTTTTTTTCCTTTCTTTTGTTTTAAATATTTTTATAAAAAAGTTTATAATCTACAAAAAATTAAAAGATCGAACATTTTAATCAAATTATTAATAAAAAAAAAAAAACAACATTCATAATATATCATAAAAATAACAAAAAAAATCATAATATATAAAATCTTATATTTTTAATTTTAATTTTTTTGACATATTTTATTTATTTATTATTTTATATTAAAATAGTTACTTTACCCTAACATAGTTGTAGAGTATATATAAATGCATTCATCTTGACAATTTTGCAACAAGATAAATTATGTAAGTCGTGGCATGTTCCATGTTGCAATAGCAAAAAATAGCACAAAATCCATATAATAAAGTCGTTAATAATAGTTTAAAAACGATAAATACTTAATTTGGGATAAACGTTTACTTGGTTGTTCAATTAAAAATTTTAATTTTAATTTAATTTAAGATATAATATTTTTAAATTTGTTCAAATAAGAATTAAGTTGCGTTAAATTTTTTATTAACATTTTCTATTAAAATCATTAACTCCAATAGAAAATAAAAATTAAGCACAACAGCAATTGACAATCAAGACGAAAGTAAAAAGCAAAATTAAGTACAATAATTAACCTCGAACAATCAAGATATGCGTGACAATAATAATTCACAATTAGAAGCCATTGAAAAGCAAGAAATTTGAACAAAATTTTTGAATTTTTGAAGGAGCGGAAAAATATACACTAAAACAATTGTTCTAAGAAACTTTTTGGGTTAAGGAAAAAAAAT
The DNA here is from genome assembly GCF_002303985.1 of Durio zibethinus. Next base: position 19,851,761 of record NW_019168159.1, read on the forward strand.
TTGTTAGCCAATTAACAAAGCGAATTCATTAATAAGATCAGCAATAAGTAATTAGCCTTAATTGAGTAATTGATCGAACAAGAGGGTTTCAATACACAGAAACAACCATAACAGCAAGATTCGAGAATTCAAAAATTCATCAACAAGAGTTTTTTCTGGGTTTGATTCTTTTTTAAAATTTTTGAGTTTTAAGACAGAATTAAAAAAAGGGACGAGTTGCTGATCGATCGGTAACATAATGAACAGGGAACAGCACTGGATTCTGGTGGTGAAATTCCATGATTCTTAAGCTCTTCGTATTGTAGTTGAGTTCTAATTTGGGGATTTAGAGAGAAGAATGCAGAAGAGGGATTAAACTAAAGATTCCGGATTTATTCACGAAAAAGTTGTGTTGTTGGTGAAAGATAAAGACCAACAGTGGTTATTGGTGACAAAATCAACGGAGGTAGAGGCTGATTTTTGAGAAGATAGAATTTGCTTGAGAAGAAAAGTTGGAAAAGATAGAATTTTTGACTTACTTTTACTGTTTATTATGTTGTAGAATAATGATTCATGCTATTTTTTGCGTGTATAAGACAAGGAAGGTCTTATTCAATTTAAAAACGTTATATCCTACGTTAAATTAAAAAGTTGAGATTTTTAAAAATCACGTAAACGAGCATTTAATCGCTTAAAAACTATTGATAAACAAACACAAAAAATCCAAACTGGTTGCAAAGAAGAAAAAAAAAAAAAAAAAAAAAAAAAAAACTCCATTGCTCCACCAAAATATTACTATTTGAATTTTAGAACAATCGAAGTGGATCCCATTTCCCCTGTGTAATGGCTGAAGAATCCGAAGCGATGCCATCTACCTCACAACCAAAGTCTTCCCCTGACACTGAAAAAAAATCCCTGGTTTTCCTCTTCAATTCTCATTCTTTCTTTTAATTATTTCCCCTTCAATTCACTAGCATTTTAATTTGAGTCCCTGCACTTTTTACATCTTTTTTTAATTGTAGGATTGAGATTATTTGAGAATAAATTTTCATTGAATTACTTCTCGGGGTATTTATCTGTCGTCTGGGGTTGAATTTTACTCGGTATGTCTTAGCTTAACTTCCTTTTTTTGCCCCCATTTTAGTCAAGATAAATAATGGGTTTTGCATTATATTGGATATACAATGATGGGTTTACTTTATCTAGTTTGTAGGAATTTTTAGATCTGAGTTTTAGCTATACTTTTTGTCTTTTTGGGAAATTATTGGCTGATGATGTCATATAATAGGGTTATGTGCATTTTTTCATCCATGTGACTTTGGTTATTATTTATTTTTCCTGAGAATATTTAGATCTTCCAAATTAGATCATGTTTTTATCTGGCATTTCTTTTCCATAGATATTGAGTCAGTAACTTATTGATTACTAAAAGATTTATGCTTGTCGAAATGGACTTGTTCTTTTTTATCCCGGGAGTTACTTGTCTTTTTCTAAGATGAAAATGAGCATACGCTTTTGTTTATGTATTTGTGGGGTGGTTGTGCATAGATCAGAATGTGGAGAGTGTGTTTGATAGATGCAGAACGAATGATTTTACAAGTTCTTCTCATCAAGATACCGAGCTTAATTTCAAAAGCTAGAAGTGATTGGACTTATAACAGTGGAGTTTACTTCTCATGAGGGGATACCCTAGGGGGACTGTTTAGCTAAACCAGCTATAAACCTCTTTTGTGCTCTAATGTGTCAATAAATTATGTTGATAGTGGTGAACTTTTGAAAACAAGTGAATGCTTTATATGTATTTTTCTTGAAATTTCAACCTGCTACAAACTTTTAAAGATGTTTAGCAGTAATAACTTTAAATATAGGAAAGAAAGAGATTTTTCTGTCTTCTTTGCTTGAAAATCTATGCATCTTATCTATGCTTGTAGGGAAATGCATTCCTGCATTTGTTGGACCATTAGCAACAAATCTTACTTTTTATTTTTATTTTTTATTTTTAGCAATAGCCTTAATTTTGCTATAGTAGGGAAAAATACAGTGGAAAGTAAACTTGGATCAAGCAGTCATTTTTATGTGTCCTAGGCGAACAAACTAGTACTTGACTTGTATCAGGCATTAGTTGATTCCGAATGGGCTTGTGTCCAGTTATGATCAATTTTGAGATACCTGGGGTTTTGCCTACACGTTTTTATGTGCAATGATAAAAGGTTTTCAACAGAAAATATGCATCCTTTTGTCTGTTGCAACCATCTAGTAACTAAATGGGATTCTTAAGCATTTAGATCTTTTATGTTCAAAGGATTTTTCCATCATAACATAATTTAGAAAGTCATTCTTCCCCAAATAAATTCCAGCCAAGCGATAAAAGAGTTTAAATGCGAAAAAATTAAATCTACACATTAATGCATCTTGCTCCATGTGCTGTCCTATTTGGTGACTACTAAAAATTAGTTTTAATTAATCAGTTGGAAACTTACTTTCTTTTTAAATCTATTTGGTATTTTGGAAGAAGAGAAAACATTTCCTTTGTGGAGTTCCGTAATGTTATCTTGTTTCACTTGTGTTTGGTGTCAGCAATTTTCTTTTCTTCTTTCTTAGTTTCTATATGGCTTTTTTTGTTGCAGCTTCCAGGATACTCTAGTTCCCCAGCTTTTCAAAATTGTGATTTTCAGATGTTTCCAGTTATGTATCCTGCAATTATCCCAGTTTTAACTTCGTTACAAAATCAGGAACAGATGAACCGCGGAGCAGGCATTTATGCTGTCCCTGTTCTACCATTTATGGAGCATATTGCTGGGCTTCGATCTAACAGTCTCATTTCTCTAACCTATAATATACCTATGTAAGTAAATCTGTGGTTTTGTAAATTTATGTAGTTCATCTACCTTCTCTTAGATGAAGATACCCTTAGGTAGATAATCTCCTATCATCCAATTCGATTAGGGGTGAGCACTTCTAGGTGATATCTCAAAAATTTTATTTAGTGATGTAATTTCTAGCACCAACATTGGGGTCTTCTGTTCATTCAGTTGACTTTGAAAAAAGAATTTGTAATGATTGGTATGTTGCTTGGTTATTTTTAAAAGATTCATGCAAAAGCCAGCCAAATTAATTGATGTGTAGAAATAATATTTTACTTTAACAATTCACTTTAGCCAAATATTTTAGTCCTTTTTGGATTTGTATCTCATATCATCTTTCTGCTTTGGATTTCAAATTTCAACCTGGTAACCTTCTTTTTCCCATCACTACAACCTGCTTGTTACCTCCCTTTCCATCACCACTACACACTGATCAAAAGCTTTTGAGTTGCCTCGTTTGCTAAACAATTAGGAGCCTCATTTTATTTTTGTATATTTTTTTTACTTCCCTTATTTCGTTTGATTGTCTATTCCAAAGTTTTTTTTTTTTTTTTTAAGAAAAACAAATTTAGGTATACATTCAATTTCCAGCAAGGGGATTTTCTGCCATTGTAGAAAGACAGGGATTTGCTAATTTACAAAGAAAGAAAAGCCATCTCAATTGGCTGATTCAAATTCCCTGATGTTATCACTGTGCTTGCTTTTATATTATTTTCTTTTCCATCTTCGTTTTTGCCTTTACTCCCTTTCTTGAGGAACCTGTGTTCTGGTTGTAGTTTCAGTTAATGTTTTTGGCCACAGTTGCTGAAACGTGCTTTACCTAGATGTATACTGTTTCCTAATTTTTGAAGTGATTTTAATTTTTAATACATTCATTTTTCCCTCTAATTCACTCTCTTCTTTGGCACATTCGAGGAAGTCCAAGGAGGGGGACAGTAGACCTTACCCTAACAACTGTGAGGCCAAGATTTGGCTGTTCTCTTATTACACAAATTGTTTCATAAAATTTTGGCATGTGAGTTCTTCATCAAATGATCTGTTTAGGCCTTAAACAATATGTTTGTCTTTCAAATTATCCCTGTTAACCTAAAAAATTCAGTTATTGTTTTCTCAATTGCAATTATTTCAGTTTTTGCAAAATTATGATTGAATTGACCAGCTGACTTTTTGCAACCGCTACATTGGATCCCACTGTATGGTCATTGTGATAAAGTTACCTGTTCCTCATGAAGTGGCACCACATGGTAGTTTTACTAAATGCTTTGTGAATGTTGGAGTTCATTAAGCACCTAAGTTCTCTTAGTTGATCGTCTTAATCAGTTTATCATGTGGGTTTTTATCTGTCATCATTGTTCTTTTTTAACCTTTTATTTTTGTCTTTGCTATGTTTAGGTCTGGCTTAGTCAGACTAGTCTAAGTTCCTGTCATTTTTTATTCCTTAAAAGGTGTAAGTGTAACATATATGGTTGAAGATAGCACAAAGCTTGTCATCTCAATAGTTATGGTGTCCTAAAATGTATAGTAATCCTTTTACTTCCCTAGCTGTATCCTATTTTGAGTGATGGCTTTGTCATTGATGTTTGAAATTGATAGAGGAAGAAAATTCCATTTTAATCTAGCTGTGCCGGGAAATTATTTGTTAATATACTTTAAAAATATTGATGGAATTGGTTAGATTAGCTGAATACATGAAGGATATTGCTATAGTTAGAGTGCGATGATACAAAAGTATTCTAGTAACTGAAAATTTTAGTTGACCTTAGATCTTTTTGAGTCAGGGGGATTGCAACAATGATGCATATCTTTATGGTAAAATGGATTATTTATAAGATTATGTTTTGTTAGTAATTGTTGTTTTCCATTAATAGTCGTCGTACGATGGAGACGGGCAGCAGTTTAGGAGCAAGGGCAAGGACCACAACAACCTCAACGTCCACAGCAGCAGGCAGGACCTCAAAGACAAGTTGTTGTAAGAAGATTCCAAATTGCATTTCGGCTGGATTTGTTGCTTATACTTAAGCTAGTAGCTGTAATATTTTTGTTCAACCAAGATGGATCGAGACAGAGGCTGGCACTCCTTGTGTTCTTTGCTTCACTTCTCTATTTGTAAGTATCTGAACTTCTGATGCTTTTAACTTTAAGACTTGTACTGTGCATCAGAGCTGCTATTTACCAGATTATTTGGATGCACGTTCTTACATCATTTTCTGTTAGTTGATTGTTTGGTTGCACAAGTTTTGGAAGATGCGCAAGTATATAAACTGCTCTGCCTACTTTCCATCCTTCATTTCTTCTTTCTTGTTATGCTTCGTTTTCAGACTCTTTCTAAATCTTCATCTGTTGAAGCTTGCTTTAAGTCTCTCTCTCATACTTTTCTGTTAAAAACTGAATACCTGATCTTTTATCCCTCTAGGAAACAGAAATCACAAATACTGTGGAGCAAAATTCACCCCAATGCCTTAAGCTCTAGCCATCTGCTACAAAGAAACCCAACTTATGAAACTGAAGGCAAAAGTGAATTTTGGAAATTTTGCATCATGGTCAGATGCAATGATGCTTTGAAATCCCTAACTTAGATCCCAGTTTCCCTTTAGTTTACTCTCTTTTCACCTAAGCTAAGGTATAAGTTCCAGAATCCTGTTTTTGATCATCTTTGACTGATTGGATTGCTGTGGCTTGATGGGTCCCTAGGCATTAGTGAGGGTTTGAGAAGTGACTTTTTGCTGGAGAAGGTGTGACTTTTTGCTATAAAAAAAAGACTGAAGGTTTCTTTGGGGGGTGGGTGAGGAAGGCATTTCTGTCATTTGAATCACCAATTGTGCCTCACTAATTCCGTATACTGTTTAATGGGATAGGTGCAGCTTTTTCAAATATGAGGGGAAAACTATAATGATAGGTGGTTCGTTTTCTATTTTCCTTTTCACTTCCGGTTTGAATTTGATTTTTTTTCTTTGTTTTAATTTACTGAGATTGACACAGACAAATGTTTTTGTTCGGTATTCTAAATTTTAAAGTTGATGTGATTTCTTTTGTCCTTTTTTTGGATACTTTTCAGTGTAACAGTGGAAGCTGACTTAATACATTGGTTTTCTGCAGGTATCAAACTGGAGTTCTCACACCGTTGATAAGATGGATAAGATGGCTTTCACAAGGCATGCAGAGAGCAGCTGCGCCTCCTCGTCCATCTGTGCTTGCTGCCAGAGCAGAGAATGTTCCTGCTGCTGGAAGGCAGAGCAATGAAAATGCTGCTTTGGCAGGTAAATTTTTTTATTAATTTTTATGTGAACTGAAACCGTTCTGCCCTTTCATTCATTTTCTTTTTGGACGAGGGGGAGGGGGTGGGGATGGTGTATTTTTGGTGTTTAAGGAGGGTATGAGGAATTAAACTTCATTATTTGCATTTGTTCATACATATTTTTTCAATAAAATATACTATCTAAAAATTATATATAATAAATTCTTGAAATTTTGTATGATAAACAGATTAGTATTATCTCTTGAATGATAATTTCCAAAATTAATCTGAGGTTCGTCAAGTTATCCATTGTTGTGACTGGTGATTGCAAGCTAGTTTGCTTTATTGAATTCTGAATCAGCCCAGAAAGCTATGTTCTTTTGAATTTGAAAGAGCTACTTCGATGTGTACTGGATAAAAGGGAAGAAACTGAGAGTATAAGTTTTCAAGGCAAATCAATATTTAGAGATTTTGTTAGAATTCAACTTTAATCCGAAAATGAATATCTGATGTTTTATAGAGCCAGTCTATTTTCAAGACAATCCTCACTACTAGTAAACCAGGATAATAAAAGGAATGATAAACAACAAAGTTAAATCCTAATTAAACTTCCTAGTTAGGCATGCAATATAGCAACTAATGGCTGAATTTAGTTATGTCGTTAAGTTCATGCAACAGGAGCCACACGTGTGGGTAGCCACTAGCCTTGCACCGCTTCCCTGCTCACAAACCATAATTTTGCTGTGTAGTATCACAATTGTTCATTCTGGCATATGCTGAGATGAGGACTGTTTGAAAATAATTTTTTACGTAATATTTGATTGTGATTCTACATGCCCATTATTTATTTAATCTTGTATCTTGGATCAGAGGGACAAGGAGGAGAAGAGAATGAGAACCGGCCAGCAGATGATGGTAATCGGGTGGTTGAGAATGAGAATGCAGCAGACCCTTGTTTAGAAAATGGTGGTAATCACTGGTGGGGAATTGTTAAGGAAATCCAGATGATTGTTTTTGGCTTCATCACATTCCTTCTTCCAGGCTTTCACAACATAGAGTAGATCAGTACTTTAGTGAATGATTGAGCCTTCTGAACTTACTCAGTAGCAGGCAAAATTGTTTTCTTTTAACTTTTCCTTGGAAATAAATGTAAAATAATATATATATATATATATGTAGAAACTGATATTTTAACAGGTACTCCAGTGTCTCCTATGCAATTATATCAGCATATACATGTTAGATCCACGCAGTCATTGCACGGTTCTTGGTAATCATCTCTTTTGAATAGTTTTCTGCAAGAGCCCTTTCTGTCTGTTTATTAACAGGGGGCATGCGTATGTCTTGTGCAGTTTTTGGTTCGATAATTTACGAATAGCCCTTCAACTGCAGTAAAATAAAATATTTTACTATAATTTAGATATTTCGTAACATTAATCCTTTCTGTTATAAAGGCTTGGAGAAAACTTTGCAGCAACAATTGCAGATTTAAGACAGCTACACTTGTGGCATCATTATTCTTTAAAAAATTCAATAAGATCATAACAGAACTGCATATTCACGTCCCTGATCGCTCAGACACCAACAAGATTTGGATCATGCAACAATATAAAAGAGCCAAGAAACCAATAAAATTTCATTTTATTTGCACTGAAAAAATGGTAATTACAAAAGTATATAAAGATTTCATAACTAGAACAAATCTCACATCTCTGATAAAAGGTTGCTGATCTTCCGAAGCTCCTTGAGAGCTGTCATGGCTGTAACTTGTCCTTTGCCAACTAGAATGTTTTTAGAGTTGTCCAATGATCCCACCTGACCCCGATCTTGCTGGAAAACTGACTCCAGAACCTGCCAACAAAATGGTGATTTAAAGATATATGGAGGTAAATCAAATAAAATTTACACAAAATGTATTTCACAACAAACTTCGAAAGCAAACAGATTTCCAACAGTTGCTAGACAGCTTCAAGTAGGAGAAAGGCAAGTTTATAACAGATCATCTAAAAGCATGCTATTAGGAATACCAGCGGGGACATGAAACCGGAGGCATCCGGAAAAGTACTAATAAAATACAAACCACCAATCTTTAGTTAAGCTTGATGTAATTCCTAGTCAAGATCAAGTAACACCAGTTTACCTCATCATTTAACAGCATCATTCTCCCTAAATACCAGAAGAATTCTCAGTTTCTGGGTTAATAATGCATACACAAGGCTGATCTACAACATCTATCTACAATTTTCATAAAGACTACGCATCAAATTCTATACAAACTTCCTCACATGTAATGGAACTTCATTTGAACTTCAAAGTTCAGCTTCATGTTTTCATTAGATTCACTCTTCTAAGAATTTGTCAAAGCTTGCTAAAATTAGACGCTGAACTTACACAGCTTAATTTACCAAACATGTTCCTCAGGTAGGCATTAAAAATAGACCAAACTAGATTGTTCTATTCAACAATAGAACATTTTCCTTCAAAAGTTTGAAGCTCTAAACAGTAACAAAAAACCAGAAAATTACCTGAATGTGTTCAAGCATAGACTGCCCAAGATTCTTCAACGTGCCCATTACATTCTGGTCCACAGCATCTCCTTTGCTGGTGGAAGATGAATTACAAGAAGCACCAGAAGTAGATGAATCAGCTGTATTGCTCCTGATATCATGATTTGGAGATTTTGCATCCTCATGGGTACTTCCTCCTTTATCAGTTGTCTCCCCACTGACATTGTTTCGTCCAAACTTCCAAAACCACTGGAATCTACGTGAATGATGCCTTTGCTCCTTCATAGCTGAGACCGTCTTCCCTAAAGATTCATTCTCATGCAGAGAATTTAGAGAGTCATGTTCAGGAAGAAGGGAAACTGGTAGAGGTGAATCTTCTGGGTTACTTTGCTGGTGATCATCATTTTCATCTAAGGATAAATTTGAAGCAACACTACTTTTTTCTGTGTCATTTTCATGGTCATTACTACCACTACCAGGACTTGCAGGGCCAGAAAAAACAAAGGAGTTTTCTTCACTGACAACAGTTCCACTTCCACTCTCACATCTCTCCTCAGCTGTGCAAATGGACTCCTTGTTAGTACTGTTTTGTCCCTCCACCTGAACTTCTATAGAATGACAATCCTCTGCATTAGAACCATCAAAACAGCCTCCCTTTTCAGCATCTTCCTCCAACCCAAGTTGCTGTGACAAATCATCAAGCAAACTACGCCTAACGGATGATCTATTGCCCTTTTTGCATTTTTCTGCTCTTGCAGGTGAAGGGTCAGACTTGGATCTAGATAGGCTCAGCTTTAGTTTTTCTGACCATCTCTTTTCCCCACTTGGAGTTTTTTTTCCTAAACTATCACGCCTTAGTTCCTCTGCCTTATGCAGTACTCTCCATTTTTCTTCCCAATAGCTGTCAGGCACAAGGCTTAGAGGAGTTTTTGGAGAAACTGGATCAGACAAAAGATTGTGACCGCTCGCTGCAGATTTGCTGTGGTTATAAGCCCCAGCAAAAGTTGATGACAAGGATGAGATGTTAGAATCCAATGCAAGAATTTGCAGTGACTTTGCCTTTGCTATTAGTTTGTTCAGATTTATACTCTCTGGAAAATTTAAGAGTCTCTGAAGACAAGAAGTTGCATTTTCAGTGGCAAGCAAGGAAGATCTCAGATAAAGTATCATAGAGACTGCCATAGCAGCGATTAATGCTCCACGGTGTGAATTGAGTATTTTGAAACTGGAACTCTCATCATCTTCAGACTCTCTATCGAGGGGGCTATTACCTGCTGTGAAAATCTCATCCCAGAGAACTAAGAGATCTTGAAGTGAAAACTCCCGTCCAAATAAAACCCGCAACCAGCGAAGTGCAAAATACTGTGGTTCAACACCAAGCTCAACAAGATGGCTATATAGAGATGAATCAACAATTGACAGTAAATGATATAATGCAGCTGAGGCTTCAATGACAGGAGGCATGCAACTGTGAGACTCAGCTAAAGGAGAGGGAGCAAAAAAATCTGCCATAGCAACTGAACCACGTGCCCCAGTCATCAAAGCATCAAACATACAGTAGGCATCATGTTCCATAAATTTCTCAGACAAGACAATTCCAAGTTCACCTTCAGCTCCGTAAGCATCACTGAGCAACACGATGGTCTGTATCTCAGGACCAAGCTCATCAAGACTCCTAACTTTCTTTGAATTACCTTGAGATCCAATCTCATCTTCCATGGAATCTAAAAACTTCTTAAAATCAAAATTGTATGTAACATCATTTTCTTCAAATGACAATCCATCAAATTTGTCAATGAAATGGTCTTCATAAAGGCTTTGCACTTCTGAAAGATGCTCAACATCAACATGAAGAACGTATAGCAGAGGAGCCAATAGTTCATGCATTCCTACAAATAAGCAGAAAAGAGAAACAGATAAAGAGCCAGCTTGATGCCTAGCATATTAATGTAGCAGAAATTACAAGTTAGTTGATGCTGGATATTGTGTTCCAAATTCCAATGTTGTCATTGCATAATTTTGAATGAATTTTGCATTATCAGCTTCATCACTTGGGTCTTACCATGAAAGACATTAGGATTCAAACTGTTGAAACACATTCAATTATTATGGTTGCTACACATTTCTGATTCAAAATCTATAATGTGATAACATGAAAGCCAATAACACATGCATGCAGAGTGACTAAGAAAATACCTTGCCTATAACCATACTCTGGGTGTCTAAGGCACCACAGCAACAATATGCGTCTTAACATTCCCTGGCATCCAGGAGTCTGGAAGTAGCTTCCATGTTCTGGATATAACCGTGATAAATCCTGGTCAACCATTTTTTCCAACTCAGCATTCCGAAAGAATCGACCCCAGGTGCTGTCTGCATGAAGAATTAGCTATTGTTTAAACACAGATCAAGCAACAAACAGTTAAAAAAAAAGGGACGTAAATAGAAACCATAGTAAGTTTGCTCAAAGAAGAATATTCCTACAATATTCGACAGTCTAATTTTCCATTGACAAAGATCAGTTAGAAGTCCTGGCTTCAAAACCAACCAACCAAGATGGGGTGGAAAAGGAGGAAAGGAGATTTGTCTCCCTTTTGTGCAACATAAACATCCATTGGACTCATAAACACTGTCCATATAAATTTCACATTAATCAAGATAGATACCTAGGTGTACTAATTAAAACAAAAGTTGATGAATAAAAAATGTAAGTATTTAACCAATAAAGAAGTGGTAATATGGAAGCGGTGCAACATAAGAAAGAAGAGACGGTACAATTACCTGGGTTTTGTGAGAGTGGATTGTCCATTACAAGATTAGGGGAATTACTTCCTCCGTCCTTGGGAACATGTGGATCCACTAGCAGCCGCCTTCTCAACCCAGCATATCTAAATTACCATAAAATTAGAGATTAGAGATTTGTGGCCATAACGGTTAGTTTTTAATTCTTAAAAAATGAAAAAAAATAATTGCTTTAATTAAAAAGAGAACTTTCAAATAATCTGAACAGGAGAAATATAAAAGTAAAATCCTGTGAAAATCCAGAGACACAAAGTTATCATTTTTTGATAAATTTAAGCTAGAATAAGCTGAAATGCGTTTTTAAAAAAATTAAAAAAAAACCAATCATGGATTTAAATAGAATAAGAAAAAGATCAAATTTTGGTAATCGGTACAAGAAAAGAAGCTCAAAATTACACCAAAAATTACAATTTTATCCAGATGTTAATTTGTTTTAAGAAAAAGGAAAAAGACGAAATGATCACCTTCTGCGACAATCAGCAGTTACCCTGCGAAGATCATCAATTGAAGAAGAAGAAAAAGGTAAAATCCCGAGATTGATACGCCATTGGACACCTCTCAGACCACCAATAGGACGATTCTCCGACGAAACAACAGCGGACGACGACGGCCCTTCTTCCTTTACAATCCCTTTGCTCATTTCTTGCAATCAACGCAAAATTTCCAAATACTTGGACCTTAAAAATGAGTTTTCTTTCTAAAAAAAAAGAAAAAAACCTAAAGAAAAATTAAAACAAAAGAGAAAGAGTTACGTTTGGGTTTGGGAGACGAAAATCATTGCAACAGGAAAGAGAGAGAAACGCAGTGGTTTGGTTTGAGCATATCCGACTTTCAATTTCTCTCTCTTTGCCCCTTTTGTAGACAGAAAAAAGAAAATAATTGAAAAAGAGAAATGGGAATATAAGTTTGTTTCTTACTTGTTAGCTAAAACAAAAACCCCTCATAAAACCAATTTCTTTGTTTATTTAATAATACATTTATGGCAACTTAATTAATTAATTATTTGTTCTATTAAAAAAAAAAAAAAACGGCAGCCACCATTGCCTACGTTATTCTAAAACTGTTGACCGGTCTTTTCCTAGTATTTTTATTGTTTACCCTCCGCCTTTTTACTACTTTTAATATTTAAATTTAAAAACTTTTAAAACATGTAAAATTAATATTTTCAATGTGTTGATAAATATTTTTAAATAACAGTTAAAGAAATATTTTCAATGAAAAGGTGCTCTTAACTACTTAATGTGTTAAGTAGAAAAAAATTATTATCTAAATGAATTAATTATATATATTTCTTTTAATCAATTATTTATTTTTTTTAATTTTTTTCAATTAAAAATAATTATAAAATCATATCTCCTCTTTTACAAGAGATTACCAAAAATTTAACTGAACATTTAATTTTGAGAAACATATCAAATAACTTTTATATCATAAATTTAACGCTTTAACTTTTTTAAAACTAAAAATTTAGTATTTAATTTTTTTAATATTGATTTTTTTTCGTTTACCAAGTTGCCCTTACATTATTTGAGTTTTTTTTTTCTTTCCATAAAATTTGCAACTTTTCATTTTTATACTTTTATTTTCTATTAATAAATATTTTTAGAATTTAACTTAATGTTGGATTTCTTAATTTTATTTCAATAAAGAATAATCTTAAATTTTATACATTTTTTGGGTACATATAAAAAAATTTTCATTACTTAAAAATCAATAAAAGTTTTCATTATTTTATCTAAGTGTGATAAATGCACTTCCAATTAAATATATGGTTAATATTAATTTAAACTATTTTTATTTTAAATTAATTTTTATTTATTTTTATATTTAATTTAAAATTATTAAATTTCAATCTTAAATTTAATTACAAGTGTATTTATTGCATTTAAATAAAATAGTGAAAGCTTTCACTAATTTTTAAGTAGTGAGGATTTTTTCTATTTTAATATAATGTAAGATCAAATGTAAAATTTGAAAATATTTTAGATTTAGAAAAAAAAACAAATAAAAAATTCCTTATGTGAAAAATATCGTCAGGATAACAGAATTTTTAATAGTTTTAGTTTTTGCATTAATTAAATAATAGCACATTTGGCAATTTTACTTGTACGTGGAGCAATAACATTAATTTTATAGATTTGTAATTGATATAAGTGGTGTGGAGGTAAATTTTTAAAGGAAAAAAATAAAATGAAAAAACAGAAGACTTTAATAAATATTTTTAAAAAATTAGTACTAAATGATATTTATTAGTAGTGTAGACATCAATTTTTGTTTGGATTAATAATTTCATATTCCAAATTAATTCGATTTTGAGTTTATTTTTAATTTTTTATTAGGTTGATTTAATATTGATTAATTTGAAAAAATATAAAATAAAAAAAGAAAAAAAACAAACATAAATGATGCAGATGTTGTGCATAGCGCCATCTAGGCCAAACTACCCTACAACTCTGCTTTGCACTCACAAGTCATCAGCTCCACCTAGCACCACCCTACCATCTCAAACAGCCCCTACTAAGCCACCTTACCACCTCAAATAGCCACCATAATAGTTGAATTTCAGTTGTCAACAATGCTTCATCTTATCCATAAAACTTTGACATGTTTTGTCAGTTTTTCTTGTGTTCCCCAAAGCTTCTTTAAGATCAAGAAATTTTTAACATGAAAGAAGGCTAATTTGAATCAAGAACACTATGCCAAAAAAGAAATCCCAATAAACATTCTACTAAAAAAAAAAGAAAACCACCACTGCACCTTATAAATCAGCAAAAAACCTCATTCGACCATTCTAGAAAGCATAAACCATCCTACCCAAGAAACCTAATCCTATTTCAAATTGAAACCCAGATTTCATCACCTTCAAAGCTTTGAAAACCCATTAAAAAAAAATCTCAACCTCTTGCCATTGACCCTTACTAGTTTCCTAGTCCTTAACTCAATCTCTGAAAGCCAAAAACACTCTTTTTATGACTCACGGGCGACCAAAAAACACATTTACCTAAGCATTTGGTCAAGCAACCCAAAAAGGCAAAACACTCACTAGAAAACAAAGAAAAAAACATAAAAAAATCATCACAGTCCTCTTCTGAGGAACTTCAACAGCGCTAAAACCATAACCAAAAAAAAAATTAAAATAAAAAAAAAAGAAGAAGGTTTCGGTTTTAAGGGTTTTAGACTTAGGTTTTTGGGTGAGGAGGATAGTTAGGATTAAGAGAGGAACATAGCTGCAAATGACAACCATCAAAATGGTAGAAAAAGGTCATTTTGGGTTTTTGGTTGAAATTTTAGGCCTAGATCTAGAACGTTTGAGAGATTTTTAGAGAAACTAAATTGATAGATTGAAAGAGAAAGTCAAAAAATTTGGGTGAAATTTAGAGGCAATCTTGTGTTGGCAAACGACGGTTAGCAGTAAGGCACAATGAGTCGGTATCGAATTTTGAAAATTGGGAGTGGTCAGTAGTTGGTTTTGTTTGAAAGCATTTAGGTTTTTTTTTTTAAGGGTAAGTTAGGTTTGAAATAAAAAAATTAAAAAAAAAAAACTTAGGCAACCCACATGTGGACCTGACTCGGATTCATCTTTATTTCTTGAAGATAAGCCTTGAACTAGCTGAATTGAATTAATAGTAAACTTGTCAAACCGCTGAACTGGCATCCTTATCATAGTAACTGAATTGGTCCAAACCAAGTTTGAACTAGCCTGAATTGCTTGAACTAAGTTGATAGCCCCGAACCGCTAACATCGTTTTTATGTAACTTTTATTTTTTATTTTATTTTTTAAAATTTTTAAAATTATTTGTTAATGCATATTTATGTTTTACATACCTAGAATAAATATATATTTTTAAAAATAAAAAAGTTGATGTTTAAAAAATTAGTAAATTAATAAAAAATATTAAACTATTAAAATGATAATAAGAAGGAAAATCTCCGATGATGAAATATTAAGGATATCTGAGTAGCTAATCTTTAACATTTCTAGGTGATGATATTTTTTTAAAATACTACTAAAGTAATAAAGTATTTAGAAAAAAAATTCAATATAAATGTTTTCATAAAATAAATTAAAAAATATATTAAATAAAATAATAAAAAGATAAATATAAAAGTGATAAAAATGAAAAAAAAATTACGATAGTCAATATTTTTTAAAAAATAAAGTAGGAAAGGAAATTGTTATTCGATGATGAGATTTTAAGGTAATCTAAGTAGTGATAATTGAAAAAAAAAACTCTAAATGAGAATTTTTTTAAAAAATACTAATAGCATATTCGAGTAGTTATAAAAAATTTTAATAAAATAAAAAGTTTCCTTTTATAAAAAAAATTCTAAAAAACTTAATAAAAAATTAATAAACAATTTTAAAAAAAGAATAAATAAAATATGCTCACAATATTTTAATCATATACATCGCATGCATACCTTTTAATTTTTGAAAAATAAATATTAGTTTCTGAAGACGGAATTTTAAGGAAATCCGAGTATTAATTTCTAAGAAATCATTAGGTGAGAAAAAAAATTCTTTTTATGTTACAAACATACTGAAACATTTAAAGAGAATTTTTTATATTAAGATTCTAATTTATTTTTTCAAATAAAATGGATTAATTTTTAAAAAATTAAATAATAATAAAAAAATTTTGTAAAAAAGGAAAAAATGGTGAAATAACAAAAGTGGAAATGAAAATAAATTAATAAAAATAGTCAAGAAAAATATTTTTAAATACAAAAATTAAAATTTTTTTATCAAAATTAAAGGATAACATATAATTAATTGATATCGTTTTTTAACGGGTATTGTGGGGGTGCTAATTCTTTTCCACGTATAATTAATTTTCAAACCCAAATTGTTTTCACAAACACAAATTATCTTTTTAATAAATTTTAATTAATTTTAAAATTTTATTAAAAAGATAAGTTTAAATAGTTGGCTAATTGGACCTAGTTAAAAAGATTCGGTGCCTTTATTTGTTTTTAAATTCATCTAACGGTTTCAAAATCATTATGACAAGTAGTTAAACAGTCAAAATAAAATAAATAATCTCCCCTTTGAAGGATGGAACAAAATAAATTGAACAACAAATAGTTTTTCTAACAAACTATACAATAGTGTTAATGTTGAAGACAAGCTTCCTTTTCTTCTGTCTAACCCCCTAACCTAGATCGCCAGATGTTACCTAAACTATATTCTCTTTTTTAGGGGTAAAATCGTTTAGATTTGTAATTTCTCATAAATTTTGATATAATAATTATAAAAACTAAATACAAAAGATAATATTACAACAATAAATAAATGTATAATTTACTAAATTTATAAACTCTTAAACTTTTTTATTTCATTATTTTGTCATGAAGCCTTGTTCATCGTTGATGGAACTTTTGATTTGGTGTTAAAGAGGTCGTTGGAGATTAAGAATGATAATGAGCATGACTTGTCATGAAAAAAGTCAGTGATGTCGAAGATGATATTTTTGGATGTATTATTACACATAAATCAGTAAGATGTATGAAAAAGTGAAAAAGAGTAAAAAGTAATTAGACAAAAAAAAAACATAAAGTTATGAATATGTGTTACATGCTTAATCTAACTCTACCTTTTATGCAGATAATAATGTCGTAGGTTGAATTGCCAAAAGTTAAGCATGTTGACGTGGCATTTGATTTGGACAAAATTATTTTGCCTGCAAAAACAAAATTGGACTAAAAAAGGAAGGTAGAAATGATTTAGGTTATCGTTATTATGTATAAAATGTTCTACACGTAGGAGGTGGTAATCAAGTTATTAAAACAAATATTGAGGAAAAAAAAAGAGCTAAAATCGACTTCTTTGCTTGTATTCGAAGATCTTTTCCATATGGCAACATTTTTATCAACCAATTCAGGTTTAGAAAGTTAAAAAAAAAAAAAAGTACTGCAACAATTGTTTCCTATTTTGAAATTTTTTTGTTCACTTTATTTTAAGTTACAATGTCTTTTTCTTAATCATTTCTAATAAAAGAATTTCGCATTTATGCCCAACATATTTTTAGGTTTTTCATTTTTCAAGTTGTTATGAGGATTTTCGACGTATTACATAACAAAAAATTTACTAAATGATAACATTTGTTAATGAATCTTTCTATTTCAATAAACTTCCCCAAGTGAATGTCACTTTTTTTACTATAAAATTTTAATTTCTTGTTTTTCTCTCTTTTTGAAGACATTAAAAGCTGCCAAATTTTAGCATTGATTAACAAGCAAAATTCATACTTCAAATAATTTTACAAAATATACATAGGCAAATAACATTCTATGTTTGTTTAAACACAAATGAATTTAGAAATAAAAAAGTCATTTAGATTAAAATAAATGATAGAAATGAGAGCAACTAAAGCATAATTTATTTACTTATACATATAAAAGGTAAACTCATAAAAAAAAAAACTTATATAGAGTAACAGTCCACCAAACAATTAGTTTTTTTTTTTAATTTGTACATAAAAATCAAAGCAAATAGAAAGGCAAAAAAAAAAATTGTTTAATATTGCATATTTGCATGTAACACAATTCTTTCAAACTTATAGGAAAAAAAAAAAAAGAAAAGAACTTTTAATTAAAAATCAAACATTCATTTATATGTTGCAATTCTTCACAAAAAGATTCAAACTTGATCATACATAAACTTATAAAAAGATGTAAAGATTAATAAGTGTTATATTGGCGAAAATTGATCTCTCCTCTTATATTACCTTCAATTTTGTAACAAAATAAGGGAAAAGAAAAGTATAATAAGGAAATAAGTTGATAAATGCTATATAATTATTTTTTAATTCATTTCATTCGTATTTGGTAGACACATTTTGAGCAAGGTGTAAAAATTGTTGGAACAAGTAATGTGGATAAAACTAAAATGAAGGGTTAGCTGTGAGAACTTTCTAAGTGGCTAAATAAAAATATTCTTGGCATACCTGAATCTGATGTGGCAAAAATGACTTTATTTGCCAAATTGGCCAACCATACAAAAAAAAAAAAAAAACACGATGGTCATAGCTAACATATTTTCTAATTAACCTTTTGACTACACTTCCCTCTTTATCAAGTCTTGTATTTTTTTTTTCTAGATTTCCTCGATATACTAAAAAGGTTTCAAGATCTTATTGATAACTTATGTAATATGATAATTGTTTATTTTAAAAATATATATAGAGAATAAATGAAGGAAGTGTAACTGTTAAGATTTAAAATTTGAATTTATTAAATATAATTTCTTAAGAATAAGTTTATGAACTAATTAAATATTAAATATTAAATTCAAATAATTGTATAAATCAATTAAATTAAACACAAATTCAAAATATGATGATTCATTAACCTAGGGTTTGATAACAAATTTTATGCAAAACATAAAAGAAATTAGAAATAAAAATTTTCTAAAAGATACTTGATATTGGCATTTTATTAAATCCAACTTTTCTTCCTAAAACTAAAAGTTGACTTTTTATATAGGCAAGTTGTTTCTATAATAATCATCACTGATAAAATAAAATCTATGTAAGCAAAAATAAATCTCTAAATTTTCTAGAAAGACATAAGATGATAATAAGTAAGCCTAAATATGGATTAAGGTTGTTAATCTTATCCAAATTCAATGAAAAATTAATTTTTTTTACTTGAATGAAGATAGAAATAGAAATGGGGATGGGTATGGGTATGGGTATGATTTTTAATTTTGTATGGGATATAAGTATGGGAATGGGTAACATAGAACTTCTTTCCTAGCCTACTCATATCTTATATATTTATATATATAAATATTTAGTAAATAGATTTTTTATTTAATAATATAAAATTTTATTTTAGATTAATTAAAACTAATATATTTTTATTTAACAATATATATTAAAAAATTATTAAATGTATAAGATAAAAATTAAAAAATTAATTTTGTTTTTTTATTTTTTAAAAGTTATGGGTATATAAATTATTCATACCCATTAAATACCTACGGCATGGTGATAAATTTAAAATACCCATTGAGTAATGAATATAATATAAAAAATACTCATTGGATAATGGATATAATATAAAAAACCGCATATAGGAATGAAGAATACTTTACTCAGTCCATATTATACCCATTAACATCTTTAAAATGAATAAGATAAAATAATTATATTTTAAAAAAAAAATAATCTATTTGCCTCTTGTCATAACGTCTAGATCCGGAGATCTATCGCTAGACATTTACTTAAGAGAGTCACCACCAATCTTTTTTATCTAGGTGTGATTGGTCACCTAAAGAATCTATCCTTTCAGGGAACACCTAAATTTAAGGGTCCTTAAAAGAATAGGTTCAGGTCTACTAACCAGAACAGGATTTGAGAGTTCGGTTACGTGTGAGGAATGTTATAGCACCTTCACAACGCCCATCAAAAGATGATACCAGCTTAAATTTGTGTTATCCAATAAGCCTTAAAAATTTACTAAATAATTAGTTGTTGGAAATTTTCTCAATTGACTCTAATACTTTTAGCAAAAAATTGAGAAAATCCCCTCACCTCAAGAGTATGCAAGAAAACTACTGTTTCACTTACAGAGGCTCCATCGTCGGATATTTAATATTAAAGAAAATTCAAAAGAAATAAAAGAAAAAAATGATCGCTTTTGTACAAGGAAAAATTGATACTTTCAACTTTTTCTCAAAATATTTTTTGAAAACTTTAATTTTGAGGAAAATTTATACTTTTAACTTTTCCTTAAAAAAAACCTTTTTTTTTTAAATTTTATCTTCAAGGAAAATTGATACTTTCAACTTTTTCTCAAAAAAACCTTTTTTAAAAATTTATTCTTAAGGAAAATTGATATTTTCAACTTTTCCTCAAAAATATTTTTTTTTAATTTTATTTAAAGAAAATGAAATAGATAAAATAAATAAAATAAAAAAAAAATGAAAATAAAAAAAAACTTGGAGCGGCTCGGCTTGAGAAAGAAAAGCGGCTCGGAGCAGCAGCTCAGAGGTGTCGGCTCGACTTGGCTAATGGCTCGAAGGGACGAGTCACGTACGGGTCGAAAAATGGGTTGACGTTCAGGTCGGATCGGATCTTGGCAAAACATACGGATCCTCTAGGTTATTTAACGTAAAAACGGTACCGTTTTGGAATGGTATATAAAGCTGATTCTTTCATTTTTTTAGTAGAACCCTTATTCTCTTCTCTCTCTTCCCTTCTTTCTTCTCTCCCTTCTTTCTAGAATCCGAAGAACTCAGGTTGAATATTCACGAATTCTAAAAATTTCGTTAAAATCTGAGTTTTTCGTCGAAAATTCATCGAAAAGTTAGTCGGTTTTTGAAAATTCTTACCGAAAACTAGGCAGCTGGCCGAAAACTTCAAACTTGGCCGAAATTATCGTCAAAAAATTTAACTTTCGTCGGAAAATTCACCAAAATCTGGAAATTTTCCAAAAATTTTCAAAAAAAAAAATCGTAGAAAAATCTCCAAAAATTTCCCTCCGATTTCTAAAGCTATTCTAACGCCTCTAAACTCCTTTTTGGCTTTCAAATATCTTCTGTCTGTCTTTTATTCTCTCAGCCAGTAACTCATTTCTCTATGTTTTCTGTGTCGGTGTGTTCCTTCTATTCCTAAGGATCCCTTTTATAGAGATTGATTAGAAGAGTTTTTGATCAATCCCAATTTCTCTTTGGATCGAGATTGGATCATTGAATCAAACATGGACTTTTCTGATTGAATCTCAATCTAATCTCCAGTTGGATAAATAAAAAAAAAATCAAATAAAAATATTAATGAAAATAAATCAATAAAAATTTCGTCAAAATCTGAGTTTTTCGTCGGAAGTTCATCGAAAAGTTAGTCGATTTTTAAAAATTCTTATCGAAAATTGGGCAGCTGACCGGAAACTTCAAACTTGGCCGAAATTATCGTCAAAAAATTTAACTTTCGTCGGAAAATTCACCAAAATCTGGAAATTTTCCAGAAATTTTCAAAAAAAAAAATTCGTAAAAAAATCTCCAAAAATTTCCCTTCGATTTCTAAAGCTATTCTAACGCCTCTAAACTCCTTTTTGGCTTTCAAATCTCTTCTGTCTGTCTTTTATCCTCTCAGCCAATAACTCATTTCTCTATGTTTTCTGTGTCTGTGTGTTTCTTCTATTCCTGAGGATCCCTTTTATAGGGATTGATCAGAAGAGTTTTTGATCAATCCCAATTTCTCTTTGGATCGGGATTGGATCATTGAATCGAACATGAACTTTTCTGATTGAATCTCAATCTAATCTCCAGTCGGATAAATTAAAAAAAATAAAAAAATCAAATAAAAATATTAATGAAAATAAATCAATAAAAATTTCATCAAAATCTGAGTTTTTTGTCGGAATTCATCGAAAAGTTAGTCGGTTTTTGAAAATTCTTACCGAAAACTGGGCAGCTGGCCGAAAACTTCAAACTTGGCCGAAATTATCGTCGAAAAATTTAACTTTCGTCGAAAAATTCACCAAAATCTGGAAATTTTCCAGAAATTTTCAAAAAAAAAATTCGTAGAAAAATCTCCAAAAATTTTCCTCCGATTTCTAAAGCTATTCTAACGCCTCTAAACTCCTTTTTGGTTTTCAAATCTCTTCTGTCTGCCTTTTATTCTCTTATCCAATAACTCATTTCTCTATGTTTTCTGTGTCTGTGTGTTCCTTCTGTTCCTGAGGATCCCTTTTATAGGGATTGATCAGAAGAGTTTTTGATCAATCCCAATTTCTCTTTGGATCGGGATTGGATCATTGAATTGAACATGGACTTTTCTGATTGAATCTCAATCTAATCTCCAGTCGGATAAATAAAAAAAAATAAAAAAATCAAATAACAATATTAATGAAAATAAATCAATAAAAATTTCGTCAAAATCTGAGTTTTTCGTCGGAAGTTCATTGAAAAGTTAGTCGATTTTTGAAAATTCTTACCGAAAACTGGACAGCTGGCCGGAAACTTCAAACTTGGCCGAAATTATCGTCGAAAAATTTAACTTTCGTCGAAAAATTCACCAAAATCTGGAAATTTTCCAAAAATTTTCAAAAAAAAAATTTGTAGAAAAATCTCCAAAAATTTCCCCTCGATTTCTAAAGCTATTCAAACGCCTCTAAACTCCTTTTTAGCTTTCAAATCTCTTCTGTATGCCTTTTATTCTCTCAGCCAGTAACTCATTTCTCTATGTTTTTTGTGTCTGTGTGTTCCTTCTGTTCCTGAGGATCCCTTTTATAAGGATTGATCAAAAGAGTTTTTGATCAATCCCAATTTCTCTTTGGATCGGGATTGGATCATTGAATCGAACATGGACTTTTCTGATTGAATCTCAATCTAATCTCTAGTCGGATAAATAAAAAAAAATAAAAAAAATAAAATAAAAATATTAATGAAAATAAATAAAAAAAATTAACAGATAAATTAAAATTAAATAACAGATAAATTATAACATATAATCTGATATACCTATAAATATTAACAAAAAAAAGAGAAAATAATAATAATAATAATAAAGATATATATATATATGAATAAATAAATACATAAGAAAAAAATAAAAGAAAAAAAATATAAAAACAATAATAATAATAATAGAAATAAAAATAAAATAAAAATAAAATGAAAATGTAAAATGTAAAATACAAAAAAAAAAATAGCCTTACCTATTTGGACCAGGCCCGATTGATCCATGCCTGGACCAAATTGGGTGTCTACACCTCTTCATTTAAGTTGTATGTAACATCCCAACAATCTAACATTCTTTTTTTTACTTTCAATCTTATGATAAATAAGTCTCAATCTCCTATTTGACTTTGCAAAATAGAATATATATATATATATATACATATATATTCATGTGATTTTTACTCTAGAAATTTTATTGTCAACAAAGCTATGATGAATGAAAATTTATGTAGTTTTAATTTTCATAAATATATTTTTAATAATTAGAATAAGTCAAGTGTAGTGCAAT